>NW_004624732.1:26479072-26555603 GCF_000247695.1 Heterocephalus glaber
GGAGGAGGAGGAGGAGGAGGAGGAGGAGGAAGAGGAAGAAGAGAAAGAGGAAGAAGAGGAGGAGGGAGGAAAAGGGGGAGGAGGAGGAGAAGGAGGAAGAGGAGAGGAAGAAGAGGAAGAGGAGGAGGAATATCAGAATTAGGCATGTGAACTACAAGACTTATGTTCACAGTGTCAATTTCTCAGGAAGCCCCTCTCTCTCACCCTCAACTCCTACCTCAAGCAGATGGAGTTTGCCATCCTCAGTTGCCCAGTTGGGCCTAATCAGTAAGTCTGTGTTTGTGGTTACATTGAAGTGGTCTGTATGCCCACAATGGCTTTGACCTTGGATGTTAACACTGGCTTGTTAAGTGGATGAGGTACCCTGTTGTAACCTTTCTGGCTGTCTTTTAACTGGGCTATGAGGCTGCTGGACACTACAGGCTCCTCGTTCCTTGTTACCTTCTCTCTCCTTGGCTGTCTTCCATATTCCCTTTGGGGTCAGAAAACTGTGCTGTGGCTCAGGTATGTATGGGTTGGGTCCTCGAATGAGAGCTCTCTGAATGGCTCTTTGTGGACTCAGTCCATTGTATTCCTCAAAGGGATGGGAAGCTGAGGAGAGCCCACAACTCCTCATCTCAGAAGGAGGCAATTTAAACCCTGAGAACTGAGAGCTGTGGAGTTCAGGGTTTTCCACTACAATTGATCACCTTAGTGAAGTGACTCTGGTGGCCAAAAATGATTTTGACTCAGGCAAGAATTATGGTTCATATGTAGAGGTGTAAATGGGCATTAAAAGAGGCAGAAATTCAAGTAGATGCAAGATATTTTGAGAACCCACAATTGTTTTAATATGCTTAGGTGACTTGGGGAGTTCAGGAGAGGTTGGGAATAGTTCTGGGGAAAATGAGGAGCATTGAATCACCTCAGAAGGAACGAGACACCTCGTTACTAAGTGGGCACTTTGAAGGAGCTACTTTACATCTTTATCCTTTCATTTACTCATCCAAATCATGTGAATGAGCTTCCTTTCCTTTCTCTCTTTTTTCCCTTGCTTTCTCTTTTTCTCTGTCTCTCCCTCCCTCTTTCCCTTCCTTAGTCTCTTCTTTCCTCAATTCCTTCCTTGGTTTTCTTTTCTTTCTTATTTCCTCACTCATTTTTTTTCTCCCTCCCTTTCTGCTTCCTTCCTTCTTTCCATTCTTTTTCTCTTCTCCCCTCCACTCTCTTTTCCTTCTTGTTCAACAAGAACACTCTTAACACCTTAGATTCTGAGCTTTTCTCCTCCTGTATCAGTGTTCTATTGCTGTATAACAACTAATAACAAGCTCAGTAGATTAAGACAACCCAGGTTTATTATCTCACAGTCTCATTAGGTTCTGTGTTGTCCAGGTAAACACAACTGGGTTTGTCAGATCTTGCCAGGCTGCAACCCAGGTGTCAGTAGGAGGGAGGAGGGAGGACACACCTTCTCCGTTCCTCAGACAGCCTGCATGAGGACTTCTTGCTTGGCTCATTTTCCAAATAAAGCTTGTAAGTCAGATTTTTATTTTAAATCTTAGGTTTCAAATACTGGCAATGGGTTTAGTAATAATAATTATGATAATAGGTTTGAGGGTGCAGCTCAGTAGTAGAATGTTTGCCTAACAAGCCAGGGCTCTGGGTTAGATCCTCAATGCCAGAAAGAAAGAAAGAAAGAAAGAAAGAAAAAGAAAAGAAAAGAAAGAAAGAAAGGAAAGAAAGAAAATAAAGATAAAGGAAAGAAGGAAAAAAAGAAGAAAGAAAAGAGACAGAGAAAGTCACCATGTAGATCAGTAATCCAGGTCACTCCCAGTGGGTGGGTTTGTACCTGATCTCAAATCACTGCTTTGCATTCTGAAGAGAGCAGCCAGTCAACCAGCAGAAGCATTTGGTTCTGGTAAACATGATAGAGTCAGTTGGAGATTAATTTCTCCTGTGAAAAGCCAGGGTGGGTAGTCTAAGGCTGGTACAGGGGTCTGCCTCCTGCATTGACTCTCTAGGCACCCAAGCTCCTTTGCTTTACAAGAGAACATGAAATCACAGCTAGTGGTCGAGTACTAACATTTGTGTGATTGATGCCAGAATTGTGCCTGAGCTGTTTGTACACCTTGCAGTGCACCCACAAAGGTCTTGTTTCAAAGTGGAATCACAGTGTAAATTTAGGAGGACATTATAAACAGCAATTAAACTCTGCAGATCACAGCCCCATGGTGAACACAGTATAGGTGAAGTGATGACAACTTGAATATCTACAGAAATCTGCATCCACGGGTAGTGACAACCACATGGAGATGGCTATCTTGGGTGACATCCAATTCAAGATGCTTGTATGGTAAGATGCATCCTGACTTGAGACAGGTATATTTTGGGGGTAGGTGTATTAGAATGGATAAAATGTTTTGTTTGGTACATGGTAAGGATCAGAATAGAGCGGGGAGCAGAGTTCATTTGGGGTTGACTATGGGGAGACCTTGAGCTTGGAGCCCCTTCTTTGCACTCTTTATCTTCTTGTGATTTGATTTACCTTCCTGAGCTTTCTTTCTTAATTCTATTGAAGATAGACTTATCCCAAATCCTCATGTCAGGTGGCTTCCCTGCATCTTCCTTCAGTGAGGACTAAAGACAAGAAGAAAGATTGCTTCAGAGGCTCATATCTTGCTTTTGCATTATAAGCTGTGTGACCCTGGAGGATTTGCTTGACCTGGAGGGCACTGATTTTCAAAATGGTAATATTCTTACCTTGTTCCTAGAGTTAATTTGCAGATTAAATGAAACATGCACAAAGTTCCTAGCACAGTGCTTACACAACAGCTTAGTAAACACGAGGTTTCTTTGTCCCCTTGTAGAACTGACACAGTTAATGCATTTTCTGCTTTTTTTGAATTCAGCCCCACAATTTATGACATAGGAGCTGTGACCTAGCAGACACATGCTTGCAGTCTTATAAAAGTCGGGATCTCTTCCACCTTCTTATGCAGCTTGACATTTTATCAACTGGAAGTTTATCTTTATATCTTAAATTAGATCTCTACTTCCTCTAGATGTTTTTTTCCTCTGATGACACCATGTCTTCCTTGCAGTGAGTGGTTTAAGGTTCTTTTTATGGAGTTCTGAAGAGATAGGAGACCAGAAGACACTGGGGACTGATGTGGACAAGAGGGTGGGGAAACCGCTGGGTTAGCATTACGGCAGCTACACAGGCGGTCTCATTACTAAATCTCTGTTTCCGGTTTCATCCCGTTCTTCCTTCCTCTCTTATGTTATTTCTTTCCTCCTGCTGTTTTTAGGTTGGTTTTGCTGTTTTTCTGACTACTCAAAGTAATTTCCCTGCTGTTTTTGTTTCAAATATGATCTTAACTTTGAGGAGCAGGTTTGTTTGCATGGCATCTATCTTGATATAGAATATTGTTTCATTTTCACTATTTTCAAAATACTTTATAGTCATGGTTTGTAGTTTATCCCTCCCTCCTTTCTCTCCATTTCTCCTCTCCCCCACCTCTTCTCTTTTCTCTTCACTATGGTATGGTTTTCATATACCAAGTTCTGGGAATATTATGAAAAACAAACAACCCGAACTTGACAGCATCCTGACCCTGCCAAACACATAAGACCCATGTTAATGTCCCCAAATAGTCAAGTCACCAGAGTCTGCATGTTAGATAAGATGAACATTCTGTGACCATGCACACCTATCATAGAGCCAAAATTGGGACCCAGTGGGTACCACTGAGTACCAGAGTTCACACTCATGATCGCCTGTAAGGAAATCCCACTCATTCATTATTTATTTCATCCAACAAGATGAGGGCCTTGTGTGCACAAGGCACCATGTCAGGGAGTACAAAAGATAGCAAACTCTTTTTCTTATGGCACTTTTAGTCTAGTAAGGAAGATAAGCATTAGATAAGTAATCACCTTCCAAAAGTGTGGGTGATAAGTACTGGGAAGGAAAGCTCACAGCTTGGAACAAAGGAATCTATTTTGTGGTTGAGTCGGGGCAGTGAGGGGAGCATGCCAGGAGGGGCTTCCTTAAGGAGTGAGGTTGCAGCTGGAAGCTGAAAGATGACTCTGCAGAGACTCAGCTCAGACTGGAGGATGAACAAGTCTGAGCTACGTGAAGGTGCACAGTGAGGGGCAAGGGAGAGCTGGCAGGGCGTGTGCAAGGGCCCAGGGATTGGAACCCAGGGCTCCAGGGAGGAGTAGGCAGAGGCCGGACAGGTGGGTCCTTTAGGATATGTAAATTATTTTGGTCTTTATCCTAAGGTCATTGGATGGTCTTCACCAGGTCTGTGTTTTGAAAAGTTCTCAGTAGCTTTGGTGGTGAGAACATGTTAAAGGAGGCAAGTTTGGGCACTGGGAGCCAGTCAGAAGAGCTCTTCAGGAACCGAGGGAGGCAGAAATGGCTTAGACAAAGCTGGGGTGGGGGGCAGAGGGACATGTGTGTGGTTGGACTAGGAGGTGGCCCGGATGCCTCCTGGTCTCTGGCCTGGGCACCTCCTGTGCAGTGGGTGGCTGGTGGGGCTGTGGGCAGGGTTGCAGTGCTCCCTGCCAGGCCTGGGCACTAGCCTGGCTCTCTGCAGTGGGTCTCTCTTGGTGGTTATCTCTCTTCATCTTCATTGTCTGGCTTTCCCTTACTGTTTTGAAATGCAGTTCCATGGGATTCGATTTGATGTGTGTTTCTGAGTCAGAGGGTTTGGTTTTAGTTGAGGTAGCTGCATTCCCACCCTTAATGACCCCCCTGCAAAGTCAAGTAGAACCAGATGTCTAACAGGCTTCTGGCACCAAAAGTCTCATTTAAAACTGGATCAAGGGCCAGAGTGATTTGAGGGACAGGGGTTTTGAAGTGTTGGCCACATGAGATGATGTTTACAAAGCTTCTTGTCAAATGGCATTGAACTGCTTAGGAGAAAGGCTTCCTTTCCATCCTTATCTTTGTTATGACTGCAGAGCAGCAGGGACTTCACTGAGGGTAGCCACAGCCCCACTCTGACAAGGCTGGGCAGTGAGAGAGGCGGGGGCAATCAATTCTTCCCTGGAGGAGGTGGAGACTGGAGTGTGTGGCACCCCATGAATGTGGTGGAGAGTGTTCCTAAAACAGGCAGACTGGTATCCACTGCCTAGTAGTGGGGCCAGCTCTGTGGGTATGTTAGTCATAGCTTTTTTCCTTTCCCTGTATTCTGATGCTTTGGCATCTTGGAATCTTGCTGACCTTGGAGGTGTTGCTGCTCCCTGGGTGAGCCAATACCTAGAGATGATAAACAGGGCACCAGGGACACACTTTACAAATACAGACCAGCCCCTCTCAGAGGCCAGGCCTCCAACCACTTCCTCTATGGGGCTCTCATGCTCTAGGTCACTGCCTATCTGCCCTGATCACCCCAGTGCCAGGCACCGGACAAGAAGACAATCTCTCTACCCAGAGCCTGCTGAGATCACTCAAATTAGCCTGCCCAGTCTTCTGGCCTTGCCTGGCCTGGTGACTCCGGCTAGAGCCACAACAGAAACCCTTGTCTTCAGTTTGTCCCTCTCCCTCTGCCTTCTGATGGCTCTGTGCCTCCTTATGTGGTTGTTTTTCAGGGCACTGTGAGTGGCAAGCCATCTTCTCAAAGGCAGTTGTCTCCTGACCTGCTGGTCTTACTGTACCTCAGTTTTCTGATGAGAATAGCATATTTCAGGAAGTGGAAAGCAAGGGTTTTATGACTCTATTTTGAGCCTTATGGGCACTTCAGGGTGTGAGGTGGGGATAGATGTGCCTGACTAGCTCTGCCAGATGAAAACCATTTTTAGGATGGTCCCTGGAAGTCTTTGACACTCTCGCCATTGAGAAGTAGGGTCTATGTCCCCTCCTTTCAAGTGTAGGCTGGCTTATGACAGCTTTAGCCAACAGAGTTTGACAGAGGTGATGTGTGAACCTTCAATGATGGGCAAGGGCAAATTCCTTGGGGCATTTGCTGTGGTGGAAGTCAGATATCACGTGTGAAGCCTGGCTAATCCTAGAGAGGCCATGTGTAGATCAGGTTCTTCTCTAATTTCTAATTCTTAAAATCATGAGCAAATTAAAATATTTGTTGTTTTAGATGCCCTCTGCTATTAGCAATAAAACCCCAAACAAAGAATACATTTATTTTGTACTTACTATGTGCCATGCCTTGTACGAAGCACTTTATATACATTATTTCATTTCTATTCACACCACTAGAAGGTAGGAATTATGCTCCTCATTTTACACAATAGGAAGCTATAAAGCTTAGAGAGGTCAACTGGAAAATTCAAGATCACACAACCAATATGTAGCAGGACTGGAAATGAAACAGGGGTACCTGGACTTCAAAATGTTTTGTTATTTGTGGGAAACAATACTCAGGAGTTAGTTCTGTGGGCCCCCTAGCAATGATCTGTTTAGGATTACCTGGAAAATTCCAAGTATTATTTCTGTTATTTCTCTTCCATTTGACATTTTGCTCTTTCTACCAGGCATATTATGGACACTGTTTAGTCCTTTAGCTTTAGGTCATAGATATACTGTAATGTTCTGTGTAGGGCCTCTGGGTTTCAGAGTGAATGAAGTAGCCTGGTGCCCCATGGAATCTCTTCTGGTGAGTTTCTGGAGGGTGCAGAGGCCTTTGGTTTCTTTCCATCTTCCCTTCACTGGTTCTCAGGCTCTGTACCCACATTCCTGTTTTGAGGGCTGGCAGCACCAAGTACACAGTGACTGCTCTGTAGGTATTTGTGAATGATTGAACAGAATTTTTTTTTTTACATTTTAGGGATATTAAACTAATAGTATTATTTGAATATTTAGGTTTCTTAACACAAAAAGCCTCCCTTTCTGGTGGAAGGGCCTCTTAAGGGGCATTCACAGTTTCCTACAGCTCCTTCTCCCCTGGGCTCTGCAGCTTTCTCGGTGTGGAGAGGCCCGAACAACTGAGGACTTTGCTGGCTGCCCCTCCCCATGTGCCCACTGCAGCTATGCAGAGGGGTGTTGCTTACTTAACTTCTCAAGCTCCTCCCTCAGGGAGAGGGAAAACGAGGCACAGACAGCTCCTGGCCTGGGAGGAGGAAGAGCAGGCTCAACTAGGGCAGGCTGCATTTGAGGCAAGGGACGGCAAAGGCACATGTGTACCCAGGGCAGGGATGGCCACGTGTGGCATTGTTCTAGTGAAGGGAGGGGCGATGGTTTTAGAGCACTTATGAGGGGGCTCATGCTGGAGTGGGAATGGAAGCCCACATCCCAGCACCCTGACATTTTTCTAACAGCTTCCAGTGCAGGGCTTCCATTCTCAAGGCCAGTGCAGGCTACTTGTGGGCACCGGCAATGCTCCCCAGATACCACGTAAGATGCTTATGTGCAGTGTGTGTCCAATGTGGTATTCCCATAGTGATGAAGTCCCATGATTTAACGTGAAAAGTAGCTCTTAATATCCCCATTTCACAGCAAAGGAACCTGAGGCTCAAAGAAGGGATTTGATCAGCTCATCTTGGTGTCTCATGAACAGGAAGATCTACTCAAGTTTGGGAGAAGGAGCTATGCAACTTTCTGACAGCTGCTTAGCCTCTCTGAACCTCATTTCTTCAGTGGTACATGACACTTTCTGCTGAGGAAAGCAGTATGACAAAAGCTGCTCAGCACTTCTAATGTCCCCCGAGAGCCTGAGACCTTTGTTCCCCCTCCCACTTTCTTTTTGGATTGCCCAGTCTCTGTTCAGAGCAGGCTAAGGAAAAGCAGGTCACGGAGAGAACATAATACTTGCTTTTCCCTCAGCTGCCCTGAGCTTCACTCCTCCCATCCTCCTGCCCCAGTGGCACTGGGGACACCCTCTCTGCTGCCATTGATAGCAGCTCAATATTGAGCTGCCCCATTGTCAAGCAGGATTTAATGTGGGCTCCATTCTTGGCAATGGGCAGCCTGGGACTCCTGGACTGCCTTGTCCTCTATCAGAAGGCTCCACACTCTCCTCCCTTTGTCACTCTGATCCCTACTCAAAGGCTCTGAGTTATCCCTCCCGAGCACACGTGCCCTTCCAATCTGTTTCCCCACTGGCACCTTCTACTTTGTGGGGACCACCTGTTGGTTTTTCCAAGACGGCAGCACATTGTCCCTGCTGCCCTGCCACCTCCCCCACTGTGGGTCTTCAAGGTTGTGTGTTCAAAGAATCCTCTGGTGGGGTTCGTTTTCTGCTGTTGGGACCAATCCTGGCTGATGTGTGCCCAAAACTCTGGTCCTTGTTGGCAGTCTCTTTCCTTCTACTGACTTCTCCTTTGTTGTGAACTCCTTGTAGACAGTGGGACTCCCACATGGTAACGTGCAGACTTCTGGACTGTAAATTCATGTCATTCAGAAGCTCTGAGCAGGAGCTTTGGGGTATGTGTGTATGTAAGAAAGAGATGGAGAGATAGAAGTGTGTGAGAGATAGATAGATAAGTGACAGGTAGACAGAGTGTGTGAATGCATGAAAGGCAGCATCTGAGAGTCTCAGAGGAAGAACACTCCCTCCTCACTCACATGCTCCAACCCATCATGCACCGAGCTAAGTCTCTATTAGGAAGCACACACCTCCTCATTCACACAGCCAATATGGCGTGGAGCTGTCATGTTGCCCTAAATGTTTTCCTTATTTAGTAAATATTTATTGATCACTACTGTGGTTTGAAGGTTACTTCCCCACACAACTCACTGAAATTTTGCTGCAATGTAGCAGTATTAAGAGGTGGGCCTAAGGGGAGGCTTAGGTCACAAGGGCTCTGTTGTCACGAAGGAGTAAGTCATTATCTCTGAAGTGGGTTAGGCATCATGGTGGTGGGTTAGTCATAAAAGGAGTCTGGTTCTGCCCCTCCTTTCTCTGTTGCTTTCTCACATTGGCTCTCTTGCCATGTGATGCCACTTGTCATGCTATGACAGAACAAGAAGGTCCTCATCAGATGTTGCACCTCAACCTCAGACATCTTGGCCTCCTGAGCCATGAACCAAATAGATTTCTCTACTTTATAAGTTACCCATTATAGCAGCAGAAATGGACTACATCAAGCACCTCCTAGGACCCAGGCAGCTTATACTGTGTATGTGATACTGCCTGTAGGTGCAGTGTGTGTGCTAGTGCCTCACTGTGTGGGTGGGCAGGGCGTAGAAAAGATCTTGGAGCATCAGTACCACTCACCAGTCTCTCCAGCACATGCAGACTTGTTCCAATTTGGCTCACTGCAAGTTTGTGCCCCTGCACACACCAGGTCTCACGCAGCATTGTTCACACCCCAGCCTCCCAAGTAAGCCAGAAACTCACTCACAGCAGGGATATCTGGGTGCCTCCATCCTAGCATCCAGCTCTGTGCCTGGCATGTGACAGGTGCTTAGTCACTGTGATGACTTGAGGTTTAAAACAAAGAGCAGAATTTCTTTATCTTTAGACTATTCTTTGAAATTCATGACAAGAAAATATTCCAGGTGGCTTCTTTGGTCTCCTTAGTATGGCTAATAACCCAAAGTGTAGAATTTAAAGATCAAATCAAGTAGATTTAAGTAGAGGTAAACAAGGCAAATTTGACCACACATTCAGTTAAATATCTTCCCTTCCAAAATTCTAAAGGAATACAGTAAAGGAATTAAAACATAAAAACTCCAAAGGACAGAGAACAAGATAGTAGGTGATGGCAGTTGAGAAATGTCAACAAGTTTCTCTGAAGGTAGAATAAACAGGCACTGACTTAGCAGAGGAGAGAAAGCAAAATAGAGCCTGTCAGGATGAGGATAGAGGTGGGAAAGAAACCTCATTCCCACAGCAGAAACCCAGAAATTCTTAGAAATTGTAAGCAGTTGGTACCTCTGAAAACAAAAGTTAGAACCTTAAGCAGTAAGATGGTTTAGAAGTCTTAGAGATAGGGTAGATCCTGTGATTTCTTTTCCATTTCCTGCAGCAGGCTGGCCAACCCTGCTCCCCTCCACCAGTGTAATGGAAGTCATCTCAAGGGGTAAAGAAGCTCTAACTTTGAGAAGGGAGGGTTGGCCACATGAAGAACAGGGGACCGAAGGAAGTCTACATTCTGATCAGGGAGACTCCACCCTTCCCCTTTCCCTTCTCTCACTGGGCCCCATAGATGCCAGGATTTGTACCAGTCAGTAGGAGTTTAGGACTGCTACCAAAGGAAACTGACCAGTTAGAAAAAGAGTTAGAGAGAATGCTATTTGATGGATCCTAATGAAAAGCTGATTCAGCACAGTTTTGCCTTATGAAATCTCCTTTCTTTGGACATAGAGCTTCCAACTGACTTCCTAAATCAGTCACACAAAAATGATCAGGTAACTAAGGGTCACTAGATATTTAAGAAAAGCCTTCTGTGTGAAGGTTGGCAGGGGAGAATGGAGAATAACAAGCACATTAATATAATTAGGTTAATAAAAGTTGTGTTATCTACGAAACAAGAACAGGAGACTATCAAAAAGAACATTTCAAAAATAAGAGTTCTGAGCCATTAAAAAAATAAAAATAATATAAAAAGTTGCACAGGACGTATTGAAGACACTGATGGAATGTCTATGATCATGGAAGAAAAACACAAAACAATAGAAAATAGAAAAAAGAAGTTAAGAAAACTAGAATATTCATTAATAGTCTTCTAAAAATAAAGAACAGAGAATATATAGGGTGGGGAATCTTTGAAGTGTCAACACTGAAAGTTTTCCTAGATTTGAAAGATTCAAGTTTCCTGACTGAGAGGATCCTCGAGGTACCCAACACATAAATACACATCATACCACATATGCCACACAAACCACACCACATACACTTGACACACAACACGTACATATATGCACACATACCACACCACATATACTACACGTATGCCATACATATGTGTACTAAGTCCCACACCACACATGAACAACAATGTGCACACACCACACATGAACAACACATACAACACACATGATGCAACATACACACACACAATGCTAACAGGCTCCAACCAAGAAGTGAGAATTGTCAGAATAATAAGCATCAAGATGGAATCCTAGACTTTCCGGAGTAGAAGAAAAAATTAAAAATTAAAAATAGGACACAGACTGTAAGTCACAGAAAAGCCCTATGGTTTTTCTCCAGGATGTGGCCTCCCAGAGATGCCCAGAATCATGGATGAGATGAGAAAGGATGCGACCATGGATTTTTCAATGAAAGTAAAAGTGGCCAACTATAAATATTTTTGTATGGGTTCACATTAAAACCTTGCTCAAAGTAGAGATGGTAGGATCCCCAAAATACCATAAAGGGTCTACAGTATGTCACTTAAGAGGTCAAATCTGTCACCTGATATTTAAAGTTTTGTATAGTCTGCTCTTTCAGTTAACTGCAACCTTAGTCACTCACTCAACGTGGACTAAGTATGGAGGTGAAACATTTCTTTATTCCACAGAGGACTGCAGAGCGAGTCCACAAAGGAGTTTTATAATTGTTCCTCTGCCTCATGACTTATGATACTCTGTTGAGTTTCAGTGTGAAATGGTGTGGCTTAGCTTTGCCCTTGAGGCGGGGAGCCGCCTCAGTGACGGTACAGTTCTTCATAACAGCTACCCAGGTGCTCCTTACAAAAATAGGTGCCCAGCCTGCTGTAGGCCCAGCTCTCTTTAGCCAATGATCCAGGGAGTCCTGCACAGGATGAAAAGGTGGCAACATTTCTGGAGGCTGAAAACCTCATCCCCATGGATTTGTGTTGATCCCAAAGTTTGTCAACTCCCTTGCCTTTATTGTTGTGTTTGTTCTGTCAAGTGTGTCCACATCCCTACACTTCTGAAGATAGAAGACACCCTGGATGGTGGACTCACGGACACTGTCTGCATTCTGGCATGGCCTGCTGCTGTGAGCATATTGGATGACTCCTCTGAGCCTCAGTTTTTTCAGTAGCAAACCCATATGATTGAATGACAAGATGTCTAAGATCCTTTTCAGGTCCAGCCCTCTGCCAGCTCTGGGAACATAATGAACACAACACAGACCTCCTCCTCAAGGGACTCCTAGGCTTGAAGCAGAATCAGTGAAACAAAGGATTCCAGCACTCACATGATAAGGTCCCAAGGGGAAGTCCAGACAGTGTGTGCCCCCAGAAGAGGGCACTTGGGCAGGCTAGGAGTGGAGGACAAGACACACCTGTCAAAGAGGGCAGAGGGTCCTTCGGTGCATCTCAGAGAGGAGGGCTTTGACAGCTTATTTGAAGATGTTTTTCTCTGGACTCATGTTCATTTGTCTGAGAGGATGTGAAGGCCTTGTTTGGAGAGGTGCTGTTCCCTGAACCTGTCAGCAGGCACCCCATAGCTGCGCCCAGGAGATTTATTTTATGAGACAATAAGATGCAGTGCTCTCTCCGCTTCTCTGGGTTGTAGATGCTGTTCCCCATCTCCAGATTTCCCTTCCTGCTGAGCTTCTAATTAGTCTTTACAGTTCAGCTCCAGCCACATGTTCTGTGGGATGCCTTCTTTTGACCCTTCTCATATACATCCTGTAAACATGCTTTGAATGATTGAAGGAATGAATCAATCCCTGACACACTGGCCTCTGGAACCTTTGTATTATTAGGCAGTCATGTCACCTGCTGCACACATGCTTAACATCATCTGTACTCTACTAAGTCCTTTGGAGTTATTCCTGCCTGGCCCTCACCCTCTGCCCCTAACATCAGACCTCAGAAAAGTGAAGATTGCTTCCCCTCAGCTCCAAAGCCATGAGGCCCAAGAGAGCTGTACCAGCTGTGGCATGACTTGTTAGATCAGCAACTGTAAGGGACAGAAACACCTTTTGGCACTCTGTGTCACTAGTCATTCTCATGGTTTCCATTCTGGCTGCTGACATCTGCAGCTGAGCCCACAGTCCTGTGATCTGAAGCTGGAGGCTGGTAAAATGCCACTTTGGTGCTTATCAGAGCACTCAGTGTCTGCTGCACGGCTTGGCCCCAGGGCAGGTAAGCAGCCAGGTGGCTGCTGAGGTAATAATAGTGGTGGCAGAAACTAAGCCCACACAATGAGGTGGGCACCTCATTTTCTATGTTAGGGTGATGCATAAGGCTACCTCCTGTCACCATGTGTCCTTGATGATAGTTTATACTTTGACAGGTGTATAAAGTAACAAGTTTTTAAGGATGTCACTGAAAGTGTAGTCACACCTGATTTGTGGACAGAGAAGGAGGTTAAAGCATAAAGATAAGAGATTTTGTGAATCAAGAATAAATTTCAGTGAAACAATCTGACAAGAGATTACAGCTCTCATATATAAAAAGTACATATAAGTCAATAAAAAGACTATAATAGGAAAATGAACTAAACACAAAAATGCTTACAGAAGAACTATACCTTGATTTAGTACAATTGTCATATGTTTTATATGTTTTTGTCCACTATTCTGATTATTAGTCTGTGTGTATGATAATTAACTTTGTAAGGATTTATAAGATAAATAAATGAATCTGATGCTGGCAAAAAAGGGGAGAGGGAAAGGGGAAGAATTGAGATGTGTTATGCACATGTACCAATTCCCCATAGTGAATGTAATTATTATGTACTGCAAACATATACTAACAAAAATTAAAAATTAAAAAAGAGCAATAAATGAGCAATAAGCATGGAAACATGTTCAGTTTTGCTTATATATATATATATATATATATATATATGACAAAACCCTTAACTTTCACCTATCAAACTGGTAAAAAGTTTTAAAATATCCTCAATTTTGCTGGTAGTGAGATAAAGTTGTTACTAGCATTACCTTTCTGGAAAATAATTTTACAATGTGTACCTAAAAGACTGAAAAATGTTCTTAGTGCATGATCTATAATTTTCCTCTTAGGGATGTCTGCCAAGGAAACAGAAATTGGGACAAAGATTTATGTACAAAGATGTTTATTGCAAAGTTATTTGGAAACAACTCAAATGTCCCACCATAGCAGAATGGTTAAGTAAACTGCAATATAACTGCAGTGAAATATCATGGAATTATTAAAACAATGCCTTTGAACAATTTTAAATGACATGAGAAAATACTTATGAGATCATTTTAAGTGAAAGAAGCCAAGTACAAAACTATATGTATATAGTAAACTTGATGATGTAAATATTACCTTCCTTAAATTCTATTTTCAGAAAAAAGATTGAAAGAAAAATATAAAAATATGGTGGTTATCTCTGGATTATGAGATTATGGGTAATGTAAATTTTCCTTTACACATTTTCTATATTTTCCAGACTTTATACTATGAGCTTATTTTTAATTTACCTACATATTCATCCATCCTCTCATTCAACAGATTTATTGATTGCTTCCTATGTTTCTGGCACTGATCCAGGAACCAACTGAAAAAAAAAAGACCATAAATGCTCTATTTATGGCTGCAGGTGTTTGAAGCAGATCCCTGGAATTCAATCCTGGTTTTCATACTCAGGTCCTTACACTCTCTCTGCCTCATTTCCCTCAAGAGTGAAATAAAGGATGATATGAGCACCTTTCTTGTTCTGTGTTTGAAAAGATTAAACAACAAGATATAGGACAGGCCATGGTTTTCTGTCCTGTTATCTTATGAATATCTTATTTTTCCTCTAAAAGTCATGTTGAAATTTTATTCCCAAAGCAAAATTACTGAGAGGTGGTGGGGCTTTTAAGAGGTAATTAGGTCCTTAAGATGCATGAGTGCCTTGCTTGTGGTGTGTGAGGGTGTGAGTGAATTCTTGCGGGAGTGAGTGACTCCTAACTCTCAGGACTGAATTCATTATTGTGAAAGTGGGTTGGTGCAAGGCAAGGCCAACCTGTGTGTTGTCTCTTTCCTACGTACTTGCTTTCTACCAGCAGTTGAAGTACAAGGCTCTTACTGACACAATGCTCTTCGACTTCCTGGCCTCCATAACCTTAAGTTGAAATAAGCTTTTGCTTTATAATATATCCAGTCTCAAGTATTGTGTTATAGCAACAGAAAACACACTGAAAGAGGTCTGGTACAACCTAAATGTATCTTAGCCACTGGAAAAGTCGCATTCACAGAGAGCCCCTCCTCTGTCTTCTCTCTAGTCCAAATCTACCCAAACCACACAGTAGTGTCCAGTGGAAAGGGAACCCCTTCTCCATCTGTGCCCTACTCCCATCCTGCTCTTGTTAGAAATAACTGCAAGAAGCAATCTTGTTTATCCTTTCAAAAAGTGGTTTCTCTGCATTTACATTAATATACAGCTTTGGAACATGACAGCCCATGCAGCAGATCTGATCATGCTCATTTGTCATAGAAGGAATCAGAAGCTCAAGGAAAGCAGGATAACTCACTCACACAGATGGTTAGGGCCAGACCAAGAAGGCAGACTATTCAATGCCAGTGCCTGGGCCCTTTGTCCCTGGGCTTAGCCTTGGAGGGGGTCCTTCCAAAACCAAAACCAAAACCAAAACCAAAACAAAACTGGGATACTGGAAGCCCAGGACTCAATATTGTAAACATCAAAGCCAATGTACTTTTGCTTCCCCTGCCTCCTGCTGGCCGGGGTGTGGGGTGGGGGTGTGGTGGTGCTGCTTTCTCCTCAAGGTGAACTTGGAAGACCCAGGACTTCTGTCCTCAGTTTTGCCCAGTTGTAGTGGGTATGTTCAATCTTCTTCCCAGCCCAAGGAGAGGGAGGGCTGCTTACTGTCCTCACCCCTCCTTGTGTCTCCATCCTCACCTGATAGCTGTAGGGGCAGAACACACTGAGAGATGGCTGTGGGATTTCTTAGCTGCCTGAAGCTGGCTGACTCTAGGCTGTCTGCATGTGGCATATGTCCATACTACCTCTTGCTCGGTGGATACTCTGGGGAGTTGAGAGGCTTTGGTGGGCCCCTCTGAGCACTCTCATGGTGAATGGGAAGGGGTTCTTCGGGTGACTAGTCCTGACAACAAGCTACACTCTGTGGGAGGATTCATTTCAATATGACCCCAGCATTCTCTTGTAACCCAAGACCTGCCTCCAAGAGTCAAGAAACATATATATTTGCCAAAGCAGGGGAGGGTATCACATATCTAAACTCATCAATGAAAAAGGAGTGGAGCACCATGATTGTTTCACGATTTGTATATTTTCTGAGTCTCTGGTTTATATTTAGAAAGATGGAGCATCTGGTATAATATTTGTGGTTATTTGGTTGTTATATTGGTTAGGGTTCTGTTTAAGAACAAAACTGAAATATATATATATTTGATTATATATATTAGGGAAAGGAATTTATTAGATTGGCTTGACTTACAGGACAGTCCACAATGGCCATCTGAATGCTGAGAGCTAGAGGATCTAGTAGCTTCTCAAGAAGCTGGAAGTGGCAGAATGAGAGAGACCAAGGATGCAGTGCCAGTCTCAGATGGCCTGGAAGCTCCCTGGAGAATCACCAGTGTGAGTCTGCAGTAAAAGGCTGAAGAAGCTGAAGTCTGATATCCACAGGTGATGGCAACAGCAAAAGATGCACCCACTCAAGGAGAATGGAACTTGCAAGCACAGGCTGACTTATTCCTTCTTTTTCCTCTTTTCATACTACCTGGGCTGCAAGCCTATTGGATGGTGCCACCCACAATCAGGGTGGGTCTTCCCTCCTAGGTTTGCTTCCTACATGGCAGTCATCTTGGGAAAATCCCCCACCGACACACCCTGAAGTATGGTTTACCAATTTGCTAGGTGTCTCTCAACCCGATCAAGTTGACAGTCAAGATTGGCCTTCAGAGTTGCTAAGTCAGATCTCAAACCAAGTTCTTCTGGCACTCTCAGCCTGAGCTGCTGACTCTCTCTCTTAAGCTTATGCTGCCTGATCTTATTCAACAGCTCAGTTTTGGGAGGCCTCAGTTAATGGTCTCCTGTGCGTTAAGGACCACCGTGGTGCCAAGAGAAGAGGTACATAATTTGTGCACATTTTCTCCAGGCAGTGATGAGTGAAAAATTAAGAGTAGTTGGTGAGAAATATTGATGGATTTTTATAAGCCCAATCTTTCAAGGAGAAATCATAGCTAATAAGCCAAATAGATGCGACTAAAAACCCATCCTTGAACAGTAGCATTTTTCATAAATGCCAAAAAAGTAGAAGCACCATGAATATCCATCAAGTGATGAGTGGATAAATAGTAGATGGTATACCAATGCAATGGAATACTATTTGGCCTTCCAAAGGAGAGAAGGATTGATATATACTATTGCAGGGATGAATCTTGAAAACATCTTGCTAGGTGAAGGAAGTCAGATACAGAAGGGCAAACATGGATGGCTTGTTCTATTTTTATGAAATGTCCAGAAAAGACAAATATATAGAGACAAAACATGGATGAGTGGTTGCCAGGGGATGGGGGAGGGATGAATAGGGAGTGACTGTTATTTCTCTTTGGGGTAATGCAGGGGTTCTAAAATTAGATTCCAGTATTAGTCGCACAACTTTGTGAATATACCCAAACCTGTCACACACTTTCAATTCAATGCATGAGTTTTGTGCTTTGTAAATTACATCTCAATTTTATGGTGTATGAATTAGAAGAAGCCCAAATGACAAAGTCACAAGAATTTTACCTGGCCTATTTGTTTTAGAGCTCTAGGAAACCAACCACAAGAATCAATCCATGCATTTACTTTCAAAACAGAGTTACAGCATGTGCTGGTGGTTTTGGAAATCGACCCCTTCCCCATCTCTGTATTGGGGCTGAGGCCCATTAGCTCCATATTGGAGATCTAATTTGCTAGAGATGTGAGAATAAGTAATTTACTTTCAGTCAATCAAATGTGTGAAGTAGTACCTCTCAAGGTAGTGAGGGGAGGAGGGATTGTTATGTTTTTCTAATGTTATTGAAAGCCCCACAGAGCAGCTGACAGCCTTCCCCCAGCTGGGCCAGGCCTCCCAGCAGGTGGCACAGGGCGGTGGAATCCTCAGCAAATCATCCTAACTTGCTGGGACCATGAAATCCAGCCAGGCCCCCAAAAGGTGACCCCTCAGCCCTAGCGCCCTCTGAGCCCTCTGAGTAGGCTGGCTTACATTTTGAGTCCAGCGTGGCCACTGAGGAATGCCAAACATCCTGTGCCTGGCAGTCAGAAGGTCACCAGGTGTCCTCAGCCAGCTTGAAGGTTCAGGGCCGGAGAAGCACTGCGACTCTTCCCTGCCCCAGGCGGAAGCCCTGGCAAGGCCCCAAGTCCTCCCTCTCCTGTTTCTGCTTTGTGACTGGCTCTGGAGGACGGACAGGGCCAGAGCTCTCTCTGTGGGATGGGGGAGACCAAGGGAGCCCCATCGCTTTGGGGTATCATTTCTTAGGGAAATGGCTGGGCTAATTGGAGACAGGTGTCCCCAGGTGCTAACACGCAGGCTCCCACTGGAGAAGTGGGTGCAAAGTGAAACCACATGGGCTACTTACAAATGAGCGAGGTGTGAGCTGGCTGGCCCCCGTCCCTCTCCTTCCTTCTCCTGCCCGCTTCCTCCCTGTGGTCTGAAGGGGGAAAAGCCCCTGACTCGCACATTGCGAGGTATGGCTGCGGTTTCTGCACAGTGCTTTGCTAGGTGGAGGAGAGTGAGGGGAAAGGGGCTGCAGAAGCTTCTTCCCCATCTCGGTCGTGGAACTGGTATCACAGCAAGGGATCTGCCCTTTCTGTGCTGACAGGAGCAGGGTCCCCAGAGGAGACGGAGACAGCAGTGGGAGGGATTCGTGGGACCATTGTTGGGGGAAGGCCGGGGACCTCTGCACGTGTACTTTAGGGTGGATAGATAGATAGATAATCTCCTTAGCTATCTCTACATATCTGAAATTGCTTAAAAGTTTGTTGTCAGTCTATCAGCTCCTATCATTTTCTTATATTAATTTAAGCTCCAGCCAAGTCAATCCCTAGGAGGAGGGTGTGGGGCCACAATGCTGAACTCATCTTTAACTGCAGGACTTGAGCACTCCCCTCTGTGAATAGCACTGTGGGCCAGCTGGGTGCTCACTCAAGAGAGGACCGAAAACTATCTTCCTTGCTGCCCCTTCTGCAGCCAGCCAGAGTTCCTTCGTGCTCCCTGACAGTCTTGAATTCTTACTTTCTGACCTTTGCAAATTCAGTTACTTCTGCAGGTAACTCTTTGCCTTGCATCCTCTTTCCTGGCTGAATCTTACTTGTCCCAGGATAGCTGGTAGGCAGCCCTGGCCCTGCCCTGGGTAATGGGCAGCTTGCTCAGGGCCCTTCCTCTTGCCATTTTCTCTGCACCTGGATTGCTTCCTCAATGGACAGAGAATGCTTGCACAGCTTGGCCTGCTCTTCACACCTGCCCTCCCCAGGCAAATCTACACACACACCTGTAGCATTTTGGAAAGTTGTTTAGGGTTCCTGTGGTGGCAAGTGTCAAAAACCCATCTCAAGAGAGCTTAGAAAAAGGAGGGACTTCCTGACTGATGGATGATATTTTGCACAATCAAGTGGAGATTTACAGAGATGCCATAGGCCCCAGGAACATTTAGGAATCAGGAATTCATTCATACCCCCCACCATGTTTACTTTTTCTATTTATCTTTTTCATTATCTGTACTTGCTACTTGCTCCTTCCTCATAGTCTGAGACACTGCCATGCAGTTTCTGGACCCCTTATCACAGAATGTTTGCCCCTGCAGAAGGACTGATTTCCTCAGTTGCTGCTTGACAAATTCCGGGCAGGATTCTCATGGGTCAGGTAAGAACACACCTGCTCCCACTAGTGCTGAGCACCTGGAATTGGGTGATGTCCTTTAAAGAAGAGTCAGCATCCAGGCGGGCTGACCAGAGAAAGGGGAACCAGGGAAAAGCCTTGAATGCATCAAAGATGGTCACCCTGAGCAGGTATGAAGTGGCTGGTGCCAAGGGTGCTTTGCACACAGAGCCTTCTGGATGAGCTGCCTCTTCCTCAGGGATGTGTGGGGGTGGGAAACTACAATTAGGACACCACTTCCCAGCCGCACCCCCCCCCTTACTTCCAGAGCTTCTGTTCTTCTCATCCACTGCCAGAGGTGCCTCTGTGAGCTTTTAGGAGGCCCAACTGTGGGGAGAAGGCCAGGGTCCTGGGGCTGAGAGCTTGGGATTGCAGGAGCAGGGACAGGAGAAAGAAAAGTGAGAAGGAAGTGGAGGAAAAAGCAGACAGAGAGGCAAAAGGGGAGAAAGAGGCAGGAGAGGGAGAGGAGCAATACATATCTGGGAAGGAGACGGCCATAGAAGGAAAGGCAAAAGAGCAGAGAAAAGGGAGAAGAGAAGGAAGAGAATGACCACTGCTCAAGCTCTGGGTCCTCTGTGGGCTAGACTGCTTCCTACATTTCTTTCCATCTTCCTAACTGCCTTTTCTAGAAGGCAAGGTGGAGGCGTCCTTGGCCTACCTGTCAGGGGAGAGGAGGAGACAGCAAGGGGCATGGCTGCTAGGATCCCTGCTCGCTTCAGCCTTGGGAACTTTCTCCAGTCCCCCCACACTCCCAGCCCTTGCCCAGACTGGTCTTCTACCCTTGATGGGCTGCCCTAGCTGCTTCTGCATGACTCCTGATCATGTTTGTGTTCTTCTTCCTCCAGGAAGCCTTCCTTATTGTCCCAGCCTGAGGACTAGTCCCTGCCACTAGGCCTTATGTGCTTCTAGGACACGGAGTCCCCATTCCACATGCTGTCCTCCCTACCTGTCTCACTGTGTTCTGAGCACCTTGAGAGTAGGTAGGGTCCTTGTCTTACATTCATCTTTCACCTCAGCACCAAATACAGGGCCTGGCCACAGCAAGCACCCAAAAAACATTTGCTAGATGAATTGAAAAGGCAAGAAATGGGGAAGAGCCTTTAAACTGGCTTTGTATCAGCCAGCTTTGGTTGAGCACTTACTATGTGCCAGGTGCTTTATCTCATCTTTTACAGACTGCCACAGCAGTATGGGGAACACTTTGTGATTATCTCTGCCCTGTGGATGAAGAAATTAAGGCTCAGAGCACCAGGTCATGTGGCTAGGATTCAGCAGAGTCAGAGTCTGAAGCCAGGTCTTCTCATAGTGTGTGCTATATTGCAAGACTCAGGATGAGAAGGGGAAAAACGGGGGGAAGATGAAGAAGCAAAAGGAAGGTAAAATCTAAATTGAGAAGGAGGAAGAAGGAAGAGGGTGGGCAACAGGTAAAGGGAAAAGGAGAGAGAGGGCCACACAGGGGCTGAGGGCTCCCACAAGCTTTCCTACCTGAACGTCAACTGTCTTGGGCCAGCCCTGACCTAACGTTATGCCCTGTGGGTGGAAGGAAGGGATGAAGGCACTCACAGCTTCCCAGGCTGAGCTCTGGTCCATATCCTCCCTTATGGCACAGCAGGAGAGCCTCGTTGGAAGAGGGGACCCTGGGGGCCTGTCAGCAGTCTCTAGGAGGGGCCCTGCCCCCAGGAGTGCCTGGCTAAGCATGCGCAGTGGGAGGCTGGCTAACTTTTTCCCTGGGTCAGCAGAACTCCTGCCCAAATGACATTTAGAAGTGGATTCTGGGGTTCCCCAACTGCTCTTAGAGGACAAAGACTTCATCCTATTCACTCTGAAATAGAATTAACATAAAAATAAAAACAGATAGTAGTCCAGGGCCCCCTCCGGCATTCCTGGTTCTGCCCATCAGAGACTCTCCTGTGTTTCTGGTTGGGGTGTCCTCTCTGGGGGAGTGAGAAAAGCTGGCTGCACGTGGGATGGGAAGATCCTGGGAAGCTCTCTCCTTGGTCCTTTGGGAGTGGTGAGAATTGGATCCATTTTGAGCCATTTCTCTGTGTCTTACTTATCTCTCCCTCCTGCCCCCTCCCTGCCTTCCACCATATATTTGTTGAAGACAGGCCATATGTCAGTCTTATGCTAATCAATGCAGCTGTAAAGTTGAATCAGACAAAGTCTCTGCTTCTGAGTTACTTACATTTTGGCATGGTGAGGCTCACCTAAATGTGAAGGACCATAGATGTCCCCTTGCTGATAATATTTTGAGTGAAAGAATGGAGAGATGCACATTTCACTGTAACCCTGTTCATACTGGACAAGAAAGAAAGTCTACTATGTCTTTATCAGAACTAGCCAGTTTACATACATTTCTTATTTAATGTTGTTGGTTAACTATTCTTCCCATTCTACAGATGAGAAAACTGAGGTTGAGAGAATGATAACTATCCCTTTCTCCTCAGTTACCCTTTGCCATGTTCAACTCCCTAGGTTGAGGTCCTGGGTCAGCATTACCCAGTGTGTAATTCCTGAGTATACGAGGTTAGGTCTTGTTAAAGAAAAGTTTCCTGGTCAAGCAAAGGTGGGAACATCTGGATGAAAGATGAGCCTGCTTCTTTACTCTGGGACTCCTCAGAGTCTTAAAATATGGGGGCTCTTTGCCTCAATATAACAGAAACTCTAGGGAGTTAGCTTCATCAGAAAAGAGAAACTTAGTGTAGTCAAGGAAGCTACCAAACATAGGGTAGGTGTGGTACAGGGTTGGAAAGGAAGAATCTGATTGGTCCATTTTTGGTCATATGCTTCTCATGAGCCAATCACCCCCAACCCTTATGTGGTGCATCCTTGTCTTCTGAGTAGAGGGAGGAGGCGTACAAGAGAAGGGTGGACAATTGAACACAGAACATGTGTGATGGTGAGTGTGGATAACGCTGAAGAAAGAAGCTGAGCTTACATTCCCAAAGCCTTTTCTCCAGGAAGTCTTCTCTTTTTTCATTTGTGCCCCTTCAGCTACTTTAGAATATCAGTTTCTCATGGAGAAAAGGGAAGGGATTATAAGGCCAGGCACATACTAGGGTGGACTCAGGGTAACCCAGAACACAGGCAGCCAGGGAGGTGCTAAAAGAGAGCTGGTGGGGTGAGGGCTACACATCTGCCTGTGTTGGACTCTGGACACCAGCAAGAAAATAGAAGTTACTGGCAGTCACCCTTCCTTTTGTACCTTTATTACCAACAAACTCGTGTTATACAGAACCCTGTGCTCAGACACTCTGTTGGGTGAATTACTTTATTTAATGTTCACAACACCAAGTCATAGAAACTTTTGTACATCTATTTTAAAGATCAGGAGACTAAAGCCCAAAGAAATTAAGCTGCTTATTTCAGGTTCCCCAGCTAGTGTCAGTATGGGGACTTGTTTTAAAGCCTGGGTGTTGAACTTTGCTGTACTGTTCTAGATGAGAATAGAGAATATAAAAGTCTGTACTTTGAAGAAGCTTAGTTTTTCAAGGGATCCTAAAGTCCCAGACTTTCAACAGCAGAGGGAAGTTTAGACATCCTTGTCAACCCTGTAAAGTTTTTCTATATAACCTTTCCAATTAGGATTTTACTCAAACCTGGTAGCCACTGGCGTATACGTATTTCTACTTTCATGTAGGAGCTTGGGCAAGTAACTTTGAAAATTTGAATTTCTAACCCCAACTCAGGCATTCTGATTCTATATTTCTGGGAATGGAGCCAAGAAATCCACTTGTGAATGAGCCCCCCACTCTACCACTAGCATTGAATTCTAATAGGTGGCCGAATAGTTTCCACTTTGGAACTACTTCCCTCATTTATGTGATATCCAATCCCAGGGACTCCTAGACCCCCAAACAAAAGGCACTTAGACCAATAACAGCTGATGTTTCAAAGCTCTATCCTTAGAACAACCGAATCATAATCCCAGAGCTGGGGCCTGGCAATCTGAATTTTTATAAGCCTCTTAGGTGATTTTTACTTGTATTTAGAGCTAGTGACTGGGACTGTGACCACTCTTAGAATCATCAAAATTGAATTCTAGAGGATCCTACATTAGAGTATGTGTGCATAGGGAGTGATACATGGAAGGGAAGCAGGAATTGGCAGAGACAGATGAATTCCAGGGAATTATTTAGTGACAGGAAAATTGATATGATGGTTAATTTTAAGTGTCAACTCAATTGGACTAAACAGATACCCAGTAAAACTTATTTCTGGGAGTGGCTGTGAGGGTATTTCTGGAAGAAATTAGCATTGGAATTGGTGGGCCAAGTAAGGAAGCTCTACCCTCACGAATGTGGGCAGGCATCATGGAACCCATTGAGGGCTTGGCTTGAACAAAATGGTAGAGTAGGGATAAGTTAGTTATCTTCTCTTCTTAAGCTGGGACATTCATCTTCTCCTGGCTTCGAACATAGATGCTCTTAGTTCTCAGTTCCATAGACTCCAGAACAACACCAGTGGTCCCTCTGGTCTCAGACCTTTGGGATTGGCCTGAACTATACATAAAATCAGCTTTCCTGTTTCTCCAGTTTCTGATGGCAGACAGTAGGATTTCCATAATTACATATGCTAATTCTCACAATGAATTTTTTACATATCCTATTATTTTGGTTTATCTGGAGAACTCTGACTAATACAGCTGGTCAAATGATCTGAGGAGAAATTGAGCAGCAGGTATATGAGTGATCCTAGTGCACTGAGCCATTTGCAGACCCACCCTGAGCTCTTCCTCCAGTGGGAGGGATGGAGAGAGAGTTGAGGGGCTACACCTTGAGGTGAGCTCCATGGAGATGAGTTCCAGATCTGCTCAGCATGACCTGCAGCCTGGGGCCAGGTACCAGGGGCTCCACATAGAACTATTGGATTGCAAGCATTTGGAAATGTAGAGCAATTCACACTGTTATGGTGTCTATACATGAGGTGGATAGGGTCATCTTACTAAATGGAGTGTTTACTAGTTCGAGTATTGTGGAATTCTATGTTAAGTGGCTGGGTTACACATGGCATGGGCTGTGTGCTTGTCACATGTTGGAAGGCCATGTGGGCTCTTCACCACAGGTGGTGGTAAAGGTTTAGAGCTTACTGGATTGGAAAAGTACATGGTGAGCCTGGATGTTCCAATGCACTTCTAGGAGAATTAGAATTGAGTGTGGTGGTAAGTGTTTGTGCTCCTTTTCATTTATTATAATGAAAGATGAATGATTGACTGGAATTTTAGGTCCTAGATTTTAAACTTGAGCCCTTAAGGACCACAGTGGCTCTTGGGCTTTTTTTTGCTTAGCTCCCACAGGGTTACCATAGTGTTTTGAAAACACTGAATCAGTTGTCAACTATTTTCATGTAAAAATAAGATGCTAGCACTCTTGAGAAATCAGATGACCTAGCAAGCCTGGGCCACATTCCTGTTTGCCCAGGATTGGCTGACAGGAAGCAGTGGCTGCCCCTCTATCTGGACCTGGGTCCTTCAATTTGCCTCTGCTGCACTACCTGCTATTGACCTCCACCCTGACTATTGGTTATCCTAATATATGTCATTAGCCTTGCTCCTTAGATTTTGACATGTTTAATGTAGGAGGATTCAGTTTAAAGTGTTTCATCAAAACATTTCCATTAGGTATGTGTTATTGGCCTGGTACTGGCTGGTGATTGTTATTTTAAAATAAGCTACCATTATGTTCTATAGAGGATCCAAAAATAAAAATTCAGAAGGTTCGAACATAGTTTCTCTTGCAAAAAGCATCAGGCTTATCCGAAAGCAGGTGGTAGACAAGGGGCAAAGCAAGAAGCTATGTAGTTGGGGCAAATGATACTCCTGGGAAAGAAGCAATTTAATTCATATAATTTTTTATTTATTTTCTTGGTACCAGGGATTAAACCTAGAGCCTTCACATTGAACTACATCCTCAGCACACCCCCCCCCCCCACTTTGGGCTAAATAATCAAGTTTCCCAGGCTGGGCTTGAACTTGTGATCCTCCTGCCTCAGCTTCCCAGGGTGCTGGGATTACAGGCATGTGGTACCCTGCCTAGCTGTGGTATACATTCTTTATACTTGTATGACCCTGAGCCTTTTCAAAGCCTTCTCATACCAAAAAGTTGCTGTGATGAGCCCTGGTGAGACATACAGGACAAAAATTAGTCCTTGTACTTTACTAAGGAAGATAGTGAGGCCAAGCAGTGACTTGACTAGGTCTCCATTCTAGGATGAGATAGAAGCCTGGTCTCTGCGTTCCAATCTAGTGATCTTTCAACTCACAGAGAGCATCCAGAAGAGTAAGCCAGGTGTCTGAGAGTAGACTTTACCACAAGCAAAGAGGGCTCATGTGGTCCAGAGACTGAAGCTGAATGATAACTTCAATATGGAGGAGTCATGCTGCCAAGAATCATTCATCAAAGAGTGAAGCTGTTCAGAAACGGATGCATCAAAGCAATGTCATCACCTACAGAATGAGTCCTCATTTTCCAGTGCAGGGCATGCCTTGCCTGAGAAATTGAGAAGCAGCTCTCTGGCCTGGCCTGTTTCCTGCCATATGAGGTGTATTTGATGATTGGGCAGGAGTCTTTGATGGAGATGTCCCCAATTCCTAAACCTCATCAAGGTGGGCGGAGTGGATGCAGTTTATTTGAAGCACCAAAAAAGATGCAAAAGGACTTTGGGGCATGGGGCAAGTCTCAAAGGCAGTCATGTTCTTTCTGGTGGCCTCAAGTTTCTAGCTCCACTTCTGAGCACTTCTAAGCACTCCACTTTGGTTCTCTGCATCCAGCTTGGGAAATCATCACAGACTGCTGCTTCACCCTGGAGGGGAGAAGAGCAGTTCAGGGAAATATATTCCAGAGATACTTCTTCTACCTTAGAGGCAGAAACTCTAATAGCTAGTCATCACGGTTCCAGAACATGAATGGAAAGGCATAAAGGATGATCCTCTTAGCAAAATGTGTCACATCTTAAAAGCCTACTAGAAGCAAATGTATGTCTAAAATTCTCAACTCAATTTCAGGTACATCTATTTCAGATGATGTTAATATCTCCACTTTACAGTCAAGGAAATGAAGCTTCTGAAACATTAAATATATTGTCCAAAGGTAGAAACTAGGTTATAAGATTCCAAAGTCCGTATTTCCCATCTACCATTCTCCAGCCCGTGCTGTACCCTGACTGATGATTCTCTGTTCCACCCTGGTGACACTTGGTAGGAAAGGTAGATATGAGACATTGGCCAATAAATAGATATTCAGTCTCAATAATTAGATTGTAACATTGATCAAGTTTTTACATCTACAGATGTCCTTATGTTTGTGCTTGATATGACTTGTAGAATAGAAGATGAGTATGAAAGGAAACCATTACAAGTTATCTGAATAAAATCTGCAACAAATTGCCTGTAAAACTATAAGTATCCAAACAGGATGACATTTATTTTATAAGTTCATGACTCCCTTTCTTTAAAGTTTGCTAAGAAGGGAGCAAAGTAATTACAGTTCTCATCTGATTGACTAAACATGACATATATGCTACCAAGAAAATAACTCTGCCCTTTGTTGCTTTGTTGTCTGGCTCATTACAGTTTACAAGGTGGCAGGTAGAATCATTTCAGAGCTGCCAATTTGGACTTTTCTATACTAACAATAGAATCTTCTTTCTCCTTTGCTTCAACTGAGAATTTCCATCCCTGTCTGTGTTTTAGTCTGTATGAGTGTGAAATGATGTCATAGCCATTTGTGACTGGTATTTTCCATTGAGTACATCAAAAAAACACGTTACCATGATTGGTTCTGCAAAAAACCTCACCTGCTAAGATTTATTTTGAAGCAATTATGCAGTTAGTAGTCTGTCAGTGGTAGTACTTTTCACCCTGTGAATAAAATGATGTTAGACATGACTTAGAAAAAAACCCCAAATTTAGAACATCAATAAATGTGCTACTTGTCAGGTTGTTAAGAGAGACTGTTCAATTTAAAGCAGTAATTATTTGAAAAATAGGTCACAACCACATCCATCAAAATTAGCTAGTATGTTGAGAAGACTGGCATCACTAATGCAGCAATTATTTTTAAAATCCATAAAACAGAAGAATTACAAATAAAATATAATAACAGCATGTGTCTACCGTGCTTGCTATGGAGCTAGCATTATTTCAAATACTTTGCATAGATGGACTAGACTGATCCTTGTAACAAATTTGCAAGATAGATATTATGATTGGACCCCCTTTCTACAGATGTGAGAAGAGAGGTACAGAGAAGTTAAGAAATTTCTCCATAATTAAGCAATTATGAAGTTCTAGATACCCAGTTATGTTTAGATTATGCTGCTGGGATGTTCTGTGGAAAGGAATAATGAAATTCTTGGTGAAGACTATGTTCTCATCAGGATAGTGATGAAGCAAGCCTCACTCTATACCCTGTCTTTTCCTGGAAGTGGATGAGCTGTGGGCCTCGGGTTGGCAGATCCCAGAGACACCTGTGCCTGCAAGGGGCAGAGGAAAGGACAGAGGGCCAATAGCTCGGTCTGTCTGCTCAGGCTGTGATCCAGCCTGTTCCCTGGCGATTCTGCTCAGACTCTTTGGATCCAGAGCTGCTTCTGTCCAGCTAGGGCTACAGAATTTGCACATATATTATCTGATCTGGGGAGATGGGGTGGCTCAGTGCGTGAAATGCACCCTGAAGACATAAGAGGGTCTGAATCTTGGCTCTGCCACTGTCTCTAGTACCTTTGAAATTCTGTTATTTATGCATCAGTTTGCCCATCTGTCAAATGGAGGTATTCAGAGTTCATGAAAATCTCGTGTTTTTTTAAAAAATTAATTTTATTGGTACATTTTAGGTATACAATATACCTTTACATTACCTGTCTTGGTTCTTATTTTTTCCCCATTCCCCTGCCCTCCATTCAACCCCTCCATCCTCCCTATTTACAGAGACTTTATTTCCATTTTCTCATATTAATTCCATTCCCTTCCTTGCTTTCCCCTACCCC
The DNA here is from genome assembly GCF_000247695.1 of Heterocephalus glaber. The sequence goes on from NW_004624732.1 coordinate 26,507,713, forward strand.
TCCCACTTCCCCTTCCCCTTTGCCCCTGTACTTCCTATTTCACATTATCTATTATACCTTTTAGTCCTTATTTACACTTTCAATTTCTCACATTAGAGAAATTATTCAGTATGGACACATGTGCCCTATTTATTTCACTTAAGAGTATCGCCTCAATGTGCATTCATTTAGCTATAAATATCTCTAATTTCTCATTTTTTATGACTGAGTAGTACTACATTTTATTAAAAAAACCACATTTTCTTTAGTCTCCAGTTGATGGTCATTTGGGCTGCTTCCAAGTTTTAGCTATTACAAACTGTGCTGCTATGAACATGGGTGCACATATATCACTGTGGTATGATTCTTTTAATTCTTTGGGGAAGATCCCCAGCAGTGGAATAGTGGGGTCAAATGGGACTTCCAGTCCTAGTTCTTTGAGGTATCTCCATACTGATTTCCACAGTGGTTGCACCAGTCTACACTCCCAGCAGCAGTAGAGCAGGGTTCCTCTTTCCCCACAGCCCCACCAGCATTTGTTATTGGTTGATTTCATGATAGCAGCCATTCTTTCAGGGATAAGATGGAATCTCAGTGTTGCTTTCATTTGCATCTCTCGAATGACCAGTGATTTTGAACATTTTTTCATATGATTATTTGCTATTTCTACTTCTTTGTCTGAGAAATATCTGTTCATTTCAGATGCCCATTTTTGGACTGGATCTTTAAATTTGGGAGGTCTGATTTTTTAAAGTTCTTTATTGATTCTAGATAGTAGACCTTTGTCCGAGGAAGAGCAGGTGAAGATTTTTTCCCACATTGTGGGTTGTCTCTTCACACTGCTGGTGGTTTCTCTTGCTGTGCAGAAGCTTTTTAATAAGAAGAGATCCCACTTGTTGATTGTTTGCGCTAGTTCATGGGCAACTGAGGCTTTGTTCATAAAATCTTTTCCTACACCAGTGTCTTCAAGACTGCTACCTAACCTCTGTTCCAGTTGTTTAGTGTTTCTGTTTTAATATTTAGATCTTTAATCCATTTCGATTTTAGTTTAGTGCATGGTGAGAGATATAGGTCTAGTTTTAATCTTTGGCAAGTTGAAACCCAATTTTTCCAGCACCATTTATTAAAGAGGCTACCTTTCCTCCAGTGAGGGTGTTTGGCTCCTTTGATGAAGATGAGGTGGCTGAGTGTGTCTGGAGTTGTTTCTGCATCTTCTAATCTGTTCCACTGGTCCTTTGGTCTGTTTTTTTGCCAGTACCATGCTGTTATTCATGTTTTGATGTGTGTCTCACAACAGATGTATGGCACATGCTGGAGAGTGAGTTCCTCCTTTCTCTCTTTGTGTCTTCTCCCCATTCTCCTTCCTTTTTCTTCCTCTTCCTCTTCCTCCTCCTCTTCTTCTTCTTGTTCTTCTTCTCCTTCTTCTTGTGAGGCCTCAGAGCCTGTATTAGTCAGCTTTCCAATACTGCAAGAAATTACTGAGATCCACTAGTAAAGAGAAAAGGGTTCTTTTAACTCACAGTTTGGGAAGGTTCAGTCCATTGTCAGTTGGCCCCATTGTTTGGGGGTCTTTGAGAAGCAACACATCATGGTTAGAAAGATATGGTGGTGCAAAGCCACATCACCTCATTGCCTGAACATGAAAGAAAAACCAGTGTAGAGTAATAGATCCCCTTTGAGCGCATGTCCCCACGACCTGAAACCTCCTATGAGGCTTTGTATACTAAAGGTCCCCCACATAGTGATTAGCTGGGTACTATGCCTTTAACTCTCAGTCCTCTTGGGGACACTCTAGCTCCAAACTATGGCAGAGCCTCCCTGAAGAAGCAAGGAGCCTGGCTGTTGATTTCCCTTCGTTTTTATAATCTGTGGCTCAAAAGTGCAAATACTGAATATTCAAAGTTCTTAGAGGTCAGTTTGCATTCCAAAGATCCAACTGTGGCCAGAATGATGCTTATTTGCTAGATAGTTGGATAATGAATCAATTTAACATACACACACCGAGTGTGACCAATGATGAGACAGACATACTGGATTTTCTTTTTTGAAACTCATAATTCAATCAAGAAGAGACAGACAGGCAGCAGGTTTACATGTAATCATTGTCATCTAGAAGAGAGGCCAGGCCAGAAACATGGTACTGGAGGGCACACCCTGTGGGAGCCTTCGATGCCCTATCCTGCTACTCATCCCCCTTCCACCCCCTGGTCTCCAGAGGCTGATGCTTAGCATGAGACCCTCCTCCTTGGCCCAGAATGGTGTTTCTGTCCCTAGCATCCTCACTACTCCCTACAACTGACAGCTCCAGGCTCTATGAGGGCAGGAAGTAAATTTAAAAGGATATCTTTGAGGGGCATGAAGCAACACCAGAGTACAAAATTAATTAGTGAGGTATTAATTATGTGCCCAAAGTTGATAGTGCAGAAGGACAGGGCCAACAGCACATTCACAGCTCCTCACTGGAAGGGAAAGGCCATGTTCTTGGTCCTGCCCTTTAACAGATCAGACCAGATTGACTTCCGATGTCACTTCCATGTGTGGAGGGTTGGCTCTCCTGCTTCCCCTTTTTTGGCTTCCCTTTTTTCCTCATCCCTGCCTGAGTCTTAGGGCTGTGTGCAATATTCAGCCCCTGTTTGCCTTCCAGCTTCCTGAGCTACACTGTCACTGCCATTCATCACTGTGTAATTAGGGCTGGATTAACAGAAGTAGCTACTGCTTGCATTTTATCCACAGGACACCAGCTCTGCACAGGTAGAGTCAAAGAAATTAAAGAATTTGCCTAACAGATACACAATTGGGAGGCTGGAGTTTGAAGTTCAATATTCACTTATTTATTCAACTACCATGGAATAAGAATGGCTGTGTCTCGGGTTCTGAATGGGAGAGGAAGAAAAATGAAAAAGATAAGCCTGCTTTGGTGATCAAGGGCTCATGGAGAAGATGAATGGATAGTAAGTTCCAGGACTTTCCACAGATGCCAAAATTTGTACATGCACAAGTCCCTCATATGAAATCGCATAGTATTTGTGTCTTTCTGTAGACTTTAACTCATCTAGAGATAGCCAGTACCTTAAATGCTAGGCAAATTGTTGTTACACTGTACAGTTCAATAAGTGCAATTTTTAAAAAGATTTTTCATCTGTAATTGCCTAAATCTGTGGATGGGGAACCACAGACATGGAGGGCCAAATGTATGAAAACAGGACACACTCAGAGGTTGTAGCAGTGCAGAGGCAGAGACTTCCAAGATACCATGGGAATCCATCCAGCTGTGGGGAAGGGACAGGTCTCCAGTGAGTGTGGGGTGGGGCAGGACATGTGTGGAGAGGGATGGAGGGAGGCAGGGAGGTAGTCTGTGTTGGGATCTAAGGTTGGTTATAGGAAGACCAGATCCATTGAGGGAATTAAGCACTTCCCCAGTCTCTTTCTTCCTCATTGCTCCCTGCCCCTTTCCCAAGTGCTCTGAAGATCTACGTTTATGTGACTAAGCAGTTTAGATCTGGAAAGTCCCCCCAAATGGTCATGTGCTAAAGGCTTAATCCCTAGCTTGGTGCTATTGGAGGGTGACAGAAACTTTAGGAGGGAGTCTAGTAAAAGATCTTTGGTTGCTGGGGAGTGACCTGGAAGGGGATGGTGGGACTCTAGCTTTTCTCTTCTTCTCCTTCTTCTTCCTCTTCCTCTTCCTCTTTTTCTGTTTCCTCTCCTTCTGTTTCCTCTCCTCCTCCTCCTCCTTCTCCTTCTCCTCCTCCTCCTTCTTCTCCTCCTGATATCTTAGCCATTAGGTAAATGGCTTTGCTCTACTATGCACTGCCTGCCATGATATCCTGCATTGCCACAGGCCCAAAAGCAATGGGGCCAACAGACTATAGACTAAAAACTCTGAATCCCTGAGCCAAAATAAGCTTTTCTCCATAAGTTTATAATCTCAGGTACACTTTTATAGTAATGGAAAGCTAACAAATACAGTGACAAGCCATGCTCAAACTTAGTGGAGGAAAACAATCAGCATTTCATGCATGTGGATTGATGCCGTAGATCAGAATTCAGAAAGGGCAAAGGGGAGACAGTGCAGCTCTGTTTCACAGTGAGGGGGCTGGAGCTGGTGGGCTAAAGGAGGCAGCTCTGACATGGCTTCATTGTTCCTGTGTCAGGCACCTGGCCAGGATGGCTGGCCAGGCTCCATTGAGAGTGCCAATCAGCATGCCTATGTGTGGCCATACAACATGGAGCTCTCTGCATCCTTAGATTTCTTATGTAGTGATTCTTAATACAGTGGTTCATTTCTTTAAGAAGCTGCCCAGTGAAAAACTGGGACATTGGACGTCTTTTCTGACATACCCTTGAAAGTGACATAGTGTCACTTCTGCCATATGCCATTAACAGAACCACTCACAGACTCGAGATTTAAGGAAGTGGGACATAGATCTGTCTCTTCATGGGAAAATGCTGAAGAATTTGTGGCTAAATTTTAAAACTGCAACTAGTCTCTCTCTCTCTCTCTCTCTCTGCACCTCCCCATTTATTTAACCATTCTGGGGATGAACCTAAGGCCTCTCACATGCTAGGCAAGAGTTTTACCCTGAGGGCCAGGGATTTAGCTGAGTGGCTCTTCTGCCTGCCTCAAAAGCGCAAGAACTTGGAGTTTGATCCCTGGTATCAAAAAAAAAAAAAAAAAAAAAAAAGAGTTTTACCCTGAGCTACATCCCCAGCCCAAGACATAATCTCTTAATGCTGTTGTAGAGAATTCCAAAGGACCCAGGGAACAAAGTTTCTAGTTCACTCTCATAAAGTGTTGTTTCCTTTAATACATTTTCCCACGGGAAGACATCTCCATGTGTGTAAATCCAGGTATTCTGAGCAGCTCAGGTGGATCTTCACAGTATTCCCTCAATTCATGCCACTCAGACCAGGACACGTTCTGTCCATAGATGGGGCCACTTCCATTTATAGCATTGAACAAACCTAATCCAACAATTTCCCACATAACCTGACCTTAAACTCCCTTTTTTACATTTCTGCTTTTTGTTTAAAGGCAGCCTTTCCCACTTTCATTCTGAATCTCCTTTTCCTTCACCCCTCTGCCAATACAACCCTGTGATGACAGAAAAAAAGGCCCCTGAGAGCCAAACCTTAAGGCTGCAAACAGGAGGAATCTTGAGTCACCTTGGCCACATCCGGGAGGCTAGAGTGCACAGAACTGTTTGGGAGGCATGCTTTGGTGCTACCTCCCCCAAACATCCTCTCTACTTGGCTACCTCAAGCCTGCACTTCCCTGATCATTCCCAGACCTGGGGCAGGGGAGGTGCTTTGCTTGCTGCTTCTGTCTGAAGAAGACCTTGGAGATGCAGAAGACCCATGCCTCCTCAGGTCGTGATTTCTGCCCCAGATCTCCCCCACCAGCCTGCATATGAGGAGGAAAATCTCCAATATTGGTTGGTGTCTCCATGTTCCAGACCTGCGCATCAGCTTAATGGGTCAGTGTGTGTCAGGGCTGCCCGGTGGAGCATCAAGATGCACCCGCCAGACCCTCTGGCTCCAGGCCCAGAGGATGCCCCACAGTTGCCCCACAGCTGCCTCCCTGAACCATTTCCGACTCTCATCAGTCGTAACAAGCTCCCTGCACCAACTTGCTTTTCCAAATGCATGATTTCTTATTGCCAAGTGTAATTAACAGGATACATTGACCTAGGGCAGAGTTAACAAGCACATATTCATTTTGAAAAGTCAGGTTCTTTCGCTTGAAATGAGTTGCTGATGAACACCTACCATATGAGTTTAAAAGTGCAGGAAAAGGAGTGGGTAATTATGGGCTGGCATAGCCCGCAGGTCTGCTCTTCTGCCCCCTGGAAATACCTTGACAGTGAGTGATGATGGCTCCCCGCCTCCGGGAGGGGGACTCTCGGGGTCACCTCCATGCTGTCTCCCCATGCCAGTCTCCCCCTCCCTAGGGAGTGTGTTGGTTCAGCCTGCTTCTCAGTGTGGTCATCCTCCATTGGAACTGGAACCTTGGGCTGTTCTTTACCTAATTGCTTTCCCTGCCTTAGATATTTATACCTCTGCTCCTCTTCCCAACCCATCCTTCTAGGGACCTAGGTCATTGGGCAGCCTTGGGCAGATGATCAAGGGGACAAAGATGCTCAGACCCTTGTCTGCTCTTCACTCAGGGGCTGCCTGGCAGTTGGAATTTCCTTTAGAACTCCAATTTCATAGCCAGATGTTTTAGCAAACTCCCCACCCTACCTCTCCTGACTCAGATAGGAAACTTCCCCACATACCTCTCTGTACAGGAGTTGGACATGAGTAAGACAATTTTTCCCATCATAATGTTGTGTTGATGTGGGGTGGGTATTATGTTGGGGCCCCCATTTTGTCCACGAACCCATTCTTTTTATACTAGAAAGACCACAGGAGAGTCAAATCTGGGTAAGAACTGATTCTGCCACTCTCTGAGCCTTTCAGATAAGAGTGTGGGTTCCTGTGTGAGGAGCTGGGTTCAAGTCCTCCTCTGGTCCTTTCCAGATATGTGAAGCTGGTGACCATCTCTGGTGACCTCATTAGCAATGTGGGGGTCGTGATCCCCATCCCATAGGTGGCCCCATGATGCACACATTAGTGCATGCTCAGAATCCTGTGGCACTGACCATTGTAGGGACCTGGGCCCATGCTGGTTTCCCTCCTGACTATCCAGAACCACAGGCTTCTATTGTGGGGCCATTGCAATGCTTGTATTTCTTGGGAGATGTGAGGGAACCACTACAAACCTCTGTTTAAAACCTCATTTTGTGGTTTCCGTGGTTATTTATAGAACCCTGACTTTTCTCTTTCCCACCTCTTTCCTCTTCACTTCATTCCCAATCCTTTCCCCCATTTTTCCATCTCTCTTTACAGACCGTTCTCCCTGAAGGATCCCACATGCCTGTGAGGGGCCCTGTTTCAGTACCTGTGGTTTTTAAATGATCCCCTTCATGTTGACAGGGGTCTCATGACTGACTTCCGATTGGACTTTTTCTTCACTGGAGCAGCTCCCTGTTCCAGCTGTAAGGAAGGAAGCCTTGCTCTACTAGAATGCTGCTTTTACCCTCACACCCCACTCCACCTTCCAAAAATTACTTTGTGCCAAATGAGGCCAATTTCAATGACTGATGCTTGACTCCTCCTATTAAGAGTTCCAAATCTGAATTTTTGGTGGAAAATTTTTATTTTGTTAGCCAGGTTCACTGCCTCCCCACTTTTCCCAGCTTCCTTTTACTAACCTGGCCACTCCTGTTCTACTCAGCTGCTGTTACAATTCTTCATTTAGTGCCCCTTATGTAATTTTTAGCTGCTTAACCTTATTTTCCCAGAACTTCAAGAACTTGCTTCTCTATCTGGCCCTCTACTAAGGCCTCTGTCATTTGATGGAATCTCCCTTAAAGCTGAATTCAAGCTCAAAACATAATTCTCAAGGCTCTCGAGTAGGAACTTGAGCACATTGTCTTCAACCTGATCATCCTTGAGTTGCTGATAATGTCACCCCAGCTGAAGCCCAAGAGTAGCCGCCCTCACAGTGGCCCCTGGGCAGGAAAGGGGTGCAGAGGCTTCTCCAGCCACTGGGCCTTTGGTTCCATCTCTAAGATTCCAAGGCATGGATTCTGACTCTCATCCCAATTTTCATCTGTTGGTTCCAGGGACACATGGGATTAGAGTATGACCAATAATTCTTTTAATTCTCTTGCTTTAATAGCTATCAGGTGGGAACTTTGGTTTCTTTATTAAATGAGGCTGGATGTCACCCAGAGAACTATAGTACTCTGTGGTGGAAATTTCTATCCTGGATTCATCTTTTGTTGGTCAACTCTTTCTCCCAATCTAGAGAGAAGCAGAATTGTGATGTAGGTCCTATAAAGCCTTGGCAAAACTGGGAGGATGTGTTCATCAGGATGGGCTCACAATGGGCTGAGATGGCCAGGTTTTTATCCTCATTCCTGGCCCAGCCACCAGATGCAGTTGTCCCAGGAAGGGTGTGCCCTTTGCCCAAAATCCTTTCGTGAACTGGAATCTGGGTGGTACATCCCATCATCGATCATGAAGGGGGCTCAGCCAAATTTTTAAATGCTGGGCTGGGAATTATACCAAAGTCTGATTGCTTGCAAAAACCATGTTCCCTGAGGATGGGACTGAATCTTTCCACTGGAGAGTTGTATGACAATATGAATTGTAGATTTTTCTTCTTTTGTTCCCTGATGGGAAGATACTATAGTTCATTATGGGATCTTTTGGCAGAGTGGTCCTCAATGGCCTTGAAAGGCACCCAGAGCTCTCTGTTGACTAAGGTAGCACTGCTGAGAGTCTGCCAACTTTTTTATCGTATACATGTGGCACCTGACTTTTAGCTTCCAAGCCACTGCAGCCTGTCACTTACACCCACGCTGGACCTTCTTAGCTGTTCCCCAGTTCCAGTCCTACTCCCACTCTTTCCCCCCAGCTTGGTCTTCTTATGCCATGTGCTATGCTGATCAATTGCCAACAATTTGGGAAGGGAGCTGGAGGAACTCTTATGGTGAGGCCTGAGGATGCTGCTTTTGAGATGCCTCTGTTCTGTCCCACCTATGGGATGTCATGAAATTAAATCTCTATTTTGAAGAGAAAATAGGATGAATAGAACTCACATGGGCTTTCATTTGCCCATATTGAAACATATAATGTTGTGGTGGTTTGGATCTTAAATGTCCCCAAAGGCCCATGTCCCCAGGGACATGGCTTGGTTCCCCAGCCTGTGGTGCTAATGGGGGGGGGGTAGTGAAACTTTTAGGAGGTGGTGTGTGTGTGTTGTCTGTGTGTCTAAATTTCTCCTTTTTATAAGGATACCAATCAAATGAGTTGTGATCCACATCAATGACCTCATTTTAACCTGATTGCTGATATAAAGACTTTCTTTGCAAGTAAGGGCATACTCTGAGTTGCTGGGGGTTAGAACTTCACCATATCCTTGGAGGGGACCCCATCAAACCCATATCAGGTAGTTAAACCATATAGCATCTTTAAGAGACCCTCTGTGCTGTCATATCAAGTCTCTGTTGAAGCACAGAAGAAGGTTGTTGGGGAGAAGATACAGTGGCCTTTCCTGATTGGGATCCTGGAGTTAGGGATCTGTCCCAGCCAGCCATATGGCTCTATCATCCCAAGTCACTGCATTCAATGCCTCTATTGATGTATCCTCTGGGAACCACAGATTTGCCTTGCTTTCCCATTTCTGTTATTCATCCTAGGTCACTGGGAGCAGGTATAGCTCCCCAATCAGAGAGCCTTGTAATTTTCAAGTAGTTTTTGAGCTGGAGAGTTTTCTTTCAAGCTTACTTGCTATCATGTAACATTGACCTATAAAGTGACCCAAACTCAAGCTTCCCTTGTGAAGGTCATAGTGAAAGCACTTTGGAGACTGAGGGATATATAAGAGAGATGCTACTGGGGACATTCTTGGGAATTAAATTCATGACCTTGATTAGGGTAAAAGCTGTTTGATGACTTTTTTTTTAGGGGGAGGGATGATTTTAACATGGGTTGCACTAATTATTTTAAACTTTAGCTCCTGCCAAGTCATCAAGGATTTATGCGATTCCAAAGCTTTGGCCATCAGAGCTAGTCTTTAAAAAAAAAGAGAACCATAAAGGTAAAGAATAGGGCAAGACAAAACTATTTCTACATTTGTGACTTAGTATTTGCTATCTAGTTTAGAATTATCAAATCAACTTCATTCAAGGAATATTTATTTGATATTTACTGAATATATATGATTGTGAACACAGAGGGAGGATTGGGTTTTGTTATTTTTAAAATTTTGGAGCTGGGCATAGGGGCACATACCTGTAATTCCAGCACGTTGGAAGCTGAGGCAGGAGGATTGCTGCTAATTCGATGTCAGCCTGTGCTACAGAGTGAGACCCTGTCTCAAAAAAACACAAATGAAACAAAACGAAATGAAACGAAACCAAACTTTTCTCTGTGGAATTACCTACCTCACCCTCATCCAGACAGACAGATAGACAGACTATAGATAGATAGATGATAGACAGATAGACACGGATAGACAGATGCAGTGAACATGATGTCTGATATATGTATAGTGGATGGTAATGGTGACAGTGTACCCCCCAAGGTGTATCAGACACCTCTTTTGCATCAGTTTGGAGACTTTCAGCTTCACCTACCTCTTGGTCCAGCTCTGTGAGGGTTTAACCCCATAGGGCCTTGCCTGGAAAGGCTGCCTCTACCTCTGGATTCCAGTGTCAGGGCTTCCCTGTTGATGCCCCCTTGGGACTCTGCCCAGACTCATGCCCATGTGTGCACAACCCAGAAGTGCAAAAGAGTTAGTGCCTGGGAGGTGAATCTTTGACCTAAGGGAGATGGGATCCAGTGAATAAATCTCCATTTCCCAGCCAGAGATGGTCTGCAGAGCAGTTCATGTGGCTTCTGGGGATCACGGTCCCACAGATAGAGCAGTCTCAACTGGCTCCTTCATCTTGGTAACACATCCTCATACAGATTACTTCTTTCCTGATTTAATCTCCATCTCCTTCCACTCCGGAGCCTTTGGAGGGGAGGGCTAGTACATGGGTAGCCCAGAGGTCTTATCTCCACATCCACCTTATGGAGAACTCAGGCTAAGAAACAGGGGTTCTTAGCTGAGGAACAAGAGCTCGGGCCCTGCCCTGGTGATAGTGCCAGAGCATGAGTCCTCACCTTTCACTCACCGTTCTGGCCAGGTGGGGCTTTGTTTGCATTTTTCTGGGCTTGAAGATGGCAAGAAAGAGAGCTTATAGACTGAGGCTCTTATCAAGTTGTGTTAGTAAGTGTGGATTTCCTGTGGTGTTGTGGCTGCGGTCCCCTCTTTCTGTGATGGTCCTCTTGGATGAGGCAGGATGCCTGCAGAGCAGAGGTGAACTGTGTCATGGTGGGATGAGGACTGGGTGGGGCACCAGGAGCCCTGGCTTCTGGACTTGGTTCTTCCACTAAGGAGCTGTGTGACATTAGCTAAGTTTACTGCCTATCACATAGACAGTTTCTTGTCTGAACAATAATAGGCCTAAACTAGATTATTTCTGTGATGACTCCCAACTCTAACTTAGCTGCATTTTCAGACAATATGCCTCAATTCCTACTCAAAAGTTCACATTGTGACCACTGTGAGATTTTTAAACATAGGAGTTAAAGTGGAAAATGTTGTATTGATATTTTCTTTTCCAAAAAATAAAATTTAAAAAATCATTCCGTCAAAGCCACTCTCATCTTGTCTGTCATAAGGAAAAATAAAGAAATACTGTTTGCAGCTCACACCTTTGAACTCCAACTGATCTCTTGCAATTTAGTACATCATTAGTGAGGGCTTGAGACTGGAGAAAGAAACAGCCTCCACTGGAGAAGGATGGAAGGATAGACCTGCAGCTTCTAAGACACGCACACACACACACACACACACACACACACACACCCCACACTCCCGGTCCACTTCTTTCTGGACACTCCCCTTGCCTTAGTGCAGGGAGGGAGAGTTCTCTGCCTCTAAGGTCAAGGCCATGACCACACCCAGCACACTGATCACAGAGGAGGCTGCGGGAGCAGGGGTGGGGGTGGAGGTGGGGCCTTCACATCCTCTTTGGGAATGCTTAGAGGTCAATGTAAATTGCTTTTGGTCATTACCCAAACTGGAAAGAACACTTTTTCCCCAGATCATTATTAAGAATTGTATACAATCACATACTGTCTTCTCTCTCACATTCAGACATACAGTCCCAAAGAGAAAAACTCATCTCTGAGTATTGGGTCATAAATTATATGAGGTACATTTCATTATAAAGTACGTTTCTTTAGTCTTTTATGAATCCTCTCCATTTACCCCAGGGGGTTGTAATATACACTGACGTCTTACTTTCTTCCAAGAGGCATTTGCTCGTATTGTTTAGTATGTGGGGCCTAGTTGGGCAAACAAAGCCTGCACTGAGAAATGAAGGCAATTGGTACATGTATAAATGGGAATACAGCCGTGCATCCATGCCTGGGCTCCAGGGAGTCACATGCAATCTTGAGAAAAACGGACCAAGTAAACACGGGTGTAAGAAATGTCTGATGGGGAACAGGGCTGCATAAACAATACAAATGCATAATTGCTATGGCCCAGAAAACATTGGAAGCCGAGTGATTTTACAGTCAGATGGGAACAAGTATTTTATAACAAATCAGTTCTCATTATGTTTGATTTTTCATTTGGGTCCTTGACTGGATCGACCCATCCCTCTCAACATGTCTGAAGGTGCTTTTTTTATTTTTCAAGTGAAGGGGCAAGCAAAGGTTAAAAGTGGAGCAAATTAGTGACACCTTTAAGGTCTTTGCATTTTCTCTGGGTAACAAAGCCAGTAGCAGAAGCAGCCAGATCTTAGAGAACTCGGGTTTTTAAATGCTTCAGTTTTACCTTGAGGATCAGAAACCAAAGCTCATAAAATTGAACTCAGCTGAAGAATACTCCTTGTCTTTGGAGTGCTACTAAACAATCTGCAAATTATTTAAATTAAACCAACCCAGCTCTCAACATCTGCACACAAAATGCTTAAATTCCAAGTGCAACTTTACTGGCATAAGAAAATAATAAGGGGAGTTCAATTTGTGTCAGCATGGCTCAGGAAAATAAGATATCATGTCTTGCTGTCTGCTTGATGTCAGCTTCTCAGATGCGAGCCCTAATGCCTCATCCTAGACTGTCCACACCAGAGCCTGCCAAACGGAGAAGTTCAGCCAAAGTTCACTGAGCTACTACCAAATAGCTTTCTTTCCCTCCTTTTTCAATCATTAGAAGCCTTCTGTTTTATATTGTGTACACGTGATGTATCTACCTCTTAAAACATATATAACTCTATTATCCTCTCCTATTCTTTGGGAATACTGTTAATTCTTTCCCATGATGAGTTTCTTCTATGCTGGTGCAGTTATTCAGCTTTTTGGGGGGCTTTCACTACATACACTACATTTTGTCTGGAATGTTTGGTCAAGATGCACATATAAAATCATAGTATTCAAGATGATTTGAAAATCGCTATTTAAAAACAACAACAAAGTGAAAAAGAAATAAATCGGACATTGATTAATTACTGTCAGAGATGGGTTCAGAAATATCTTCTCAGCCTTGCTGTACTTCCCTTCCAGATCACAAGTTTATTCAGGTCCTGCCCGTAAACTTGTTGTAAGTTAGTGTTCTGCTCTGGGGTTGGGTGGCAGGGAAATCCCTGGCTCAGAATTTAGTTCTATCCCCGCTTTACTGGGTTACTGAGACAACCAACAGAGCAATTGCATAAGCCATTTTTCTCATTTTCATTGTTTAGTCTTGATTTACTTTAAATGACTACAACTAGCATTCTTCCCAGTGAAATTGAGCACCCACACTTTTAATCATGGAAAATCATGATTAATGCTGCTGGGTGATGTATCAATTTAGGGTCCTGGGATCACCAAAGAGCTAGAATTTCACTCATCAGCAGAAATGCAGGTTTAGTAGGTGTGGGAAGACAAAAATAAGTAAAGTTTTTGATTTACTGCAACCTTTAAAATACTTTTTCTATATTGTAACATGCCACATTTAATCTACATTCTGCTTTTAGCATCTTTCTTTCAACTACAACTTGGTCTCCTCTCTCTCTCTCTTTCTTTTTTTGACAGATTCTCACTATGTTGCACAGCTGGCCCCAGACTCCTAAGTTTGAGAGATTCTCCTTCTTCAGCCTCCCCAATAGTTGGGACAATACTCATGTGCCACTATGTCTGGCTACTTGGCCCCTTTCAAAGATCCAAACACCAATGTGCAAAGCAGTCTTTTGGAAGGAAAACTTATTTACTTCCATTTGTTGGTAGCAAATGGGATGGGGTAGATGTGGGAAATTCCATTCAACAGGATAAAAGGCCCCAGGAGACTATAATCTCCAAACTTATTAGTCTATTGCCTTCTTATTGTCATAGCTCTCTTAAAAACAATCAAAATGTTGTTGAAATTCACATTTCAGGCAAGTTACAGCTGCTTATAATTACTATTATAAAAAATCTTTCTACACATTTAGTGTTGATTCAAAAAACTTTCAAATATTCTTCAGTGGTTGGCCTCTAATAACTGAGTATGATTTAATTAAGCAGTTGGATAAACTATCACAAATAAACCTGGTCTGAATACAAACAAAAAAAATCCTAAAATATGACAATATCAGTGTCACATACTGATCATTATCATCTAGATTTCTTTTCATCTTTCGTATCATAAAATAACTTGGCTTAAACACTGTGTTTAAAGGAACTTGTCTGCTGATTCATATTTCAGTTAATCTGGTATCAATTACTGGCCTAGATTTGGAAAATTCAATGTCTATATAGATGAAATGCTTTAATACCTTAGATAGTAAGTAGCTGGTTTCTGGATTCAGCCTGAAATGACATGGTCAAAAAAGTTTAAAATATTTTTGCCAGATTCAAAGACGAGCAAGATTAAAAATTCCCAAATGTGTATTCTGGAATCCCTCCAAAAACATTCCATCTTTATTCATTATTGGATATTGTCTTGATTAAAATTCCTGTTGGTTTGTTCTATGGTTAAGTAGTAATCTTGTATCTTAGCATTTGGAATGTATTGGTATCATGTGACATGCACAGAGCCCAGATGAGTATAGAGAGATCTCTTTCACAAGTCGGCAAGGACAGCTTAGAGCGTTCAGATTTCAGCAGGGCTGTTGGGAGGAGGGGGGTTATCTGTTCAGCAGGTTCCTGCCAACATATGAGTCAAAAAGAGCTGTTCAAAGCAGAATGTTTTTTCCTATAACACCAATGTCCTAAATCAAGGCGGATTTCTCTAGAGAAAATAAGATCTTCCCCCCCTTTTTTCTTCCTGTATCTCTTTCTGTTCTATTTCTAGCATTTGCTGCCCTTTGTTGCTTGTTTTTCCCAGTAACATGTGAAAAATGTACTTGACAATGCAAAGCAGATGACTCAGTCACTATCTTCTGAGTCACAGTTCTGCTCTCTGCATTCCTGCAGGGCCCTTTTGAAACTAGAAGATGATTCTGTGAGGAGTTGGTGAGAAGGGAAATCCAAGGGAACCATGACCTGCTCCTGCACCCCACAGAAGCTTACATGGCTTGTCCTCTGCTGGCAACCTGCTTGGCACTGGTTCTCCCCATGGCCCCCAGGTTAGGTCCAAAAGTCTATACAAGACCTTGGGGAGTGTGGGAGGGTACACAGTGGTGGCAGACTTGGTTGGCCTTCTGTTTTGTTTGTGACAGTAACAGCCACTTGGAAGTAAGCTCTTGCCAGGAAGGAAGGAAAGAAGGGAGAGGGTGTTGTCTGGGGAAGGTCTGGGCACCTGGAAGACATGTGAGCTGTTACCACCTTGCATGTGCTGGAAATGCATCTGTCAGGAAGGAAAAGTTGGTAGGCCTGAGTCCGAGCTAAGTTTTTTGGGATAAACTCAACTTTTGGACAAGCTTGTAGTCAAGTCTCCTCCAAGTCCTCTCCAGCATGTTGGATGTGGGCGTCACATGGGACTGGATCAGGCTATGACCTCTGGAGCACAGGGTCAGGCTGCTTCCATGGCTGCAAAGGCGCCCAGAGTAGATGCTTAATCCGTCTGGGCCCAGCAAGGAGTGTGGCTCCCAGGAATCAGATTTGTGCCCAGGGGGAAGTGAGTGGACAGACAGCTTCTGGTGAGGTCAAGTCACAGGTGAGTCTTGGGTTTTGCCAGTGAACTTGCTCACCCAGCATCTTATTCTCCATGTGCAAAAAATGTTAACAAAAACCAAGATGCAATCCAGTTTGCTGAATGCAGGACTAAGGTGACCAAGGCTTTGCCTCTTTGTTCACTACCTTATGACCAGTGCCCAGACAGTGACTGCACATAAATATTTGTGAATAAATAAGAAGTAGCAAATGAAGATTTTGAATCAAAAATCAATTAATGCAATTTAGTGAGACTCTTTCTCAAAATAAAGAATAAGTAAAAAAAAAGGGCTAGGGATGTAGTTCAATAGTAGAGTACCTCTGGGTTTAGTCTCCAGCACCACACACACACACACACACACTCACACACACTCACACAAACACACGCATGCGCACGTGCACACACACAATCAATTAATGCAATGGTCAAATGGTTTTTTAGTGCAGTGAGCTAGAAACACATTCGTTATTTTACAATGTTTTCTATAAAATATTTTAATTATTCTAAAAATCATACTTTAACTCATTACTTTAACAAACAATATTTTAACTTGTTATTTGAAATTTAAAAAACTCATTAAATAGTACTTAACTCATTTTAACGAGTAAAATATAAGAAGATTGGAGCAAGGAAAGGGAGAAGACTAACAATTATTCATCATTTTCTCTGTGTTAGAAAATCTCACGGGTTGTGTATGAGCAGGAATCGCCCCATTTTCTGAATTAGGAAACTGAGGCATGGAGAGGTTAAATCATGTCCCTAAGGTCACAGGGCTAATGAGGAGTGGCACTGTGGTTCAGATTCAGGACCCCATGATGAGGTGGCTTTAAAGGTCTAATTACTGTAGCACTTCATTATTCCAGACTCATTGTGTCAGCATTTGGGGACTTTGGACTGTTCACACATGATGCTGGAAAAGAAAGTTTAAAATAATTTCTTTTTTATGGGAAATTTTTAGAATTTTGCGATTCAAACCAGATTAAGTGGGTAAAATTGGTTTTTCAGGCTGCTTGGTTTAACATGAAAAAGTTTGCTCTGAGTCCAAAGCCCATATAAATATATTAGCTTTTTCTAGCCAAGAACTTACAGAAGCAAGAAATAAATCAACACACTTCCAACCCCAGGAGGTGACATAGGAGAGTGAAATGGGTGTTCGATCAGGTCTCAGAGGGAACAAACTTTGGTTTCAGCAGTGTCATCTTGGGTAAGTCACTTCATGACACTATTTTTACTGATGGTCAAATAAGGGCTTAATAACTCCTGCTTTGTTTACTGTTCCCTATTACCAGAATCAAGAGAAAGGATGGAACGACAATACTTTGCAAAATTTATAGCATTTGAGAAAATCTTCCTATTTGTGATGAAATTGTACAGGTATTGAGTGTATTCCCATCTAGTTATCTAATTATACTAGTTATTTTAAACTACATCTTAAGTGACAAAATATATTGCTTACCTTTAGAATTTCATTCCTTTTGCTGTAAGCTAAGTGGAACTTTTACCTTTCTTTGGCATTTGCAATTATTTTCCTGATTTTTTTCTGCTTATGTTTAGTTCAATTGAGATTTACTGTTTTTCTCTAAGGCAACAAGGCCTAGTACCTGAATTCACCTCAGAGGGCACAGAGAGTTGACACATTTCTTTCTGTACATATGTTTTTAGTGTTGGCTCCATATTTGAAATATAATTATGGTGCTTTCTTGCCTGATACTAGACATGTCTGAGGAGGCCTCTCGTACATTCCTTGAGCTCACGAGTAATTATGGTGCTGGTGATGAGCAGCTACTTTATAAGTTCTTAGGCTGCTGGGATTCTGGTTTTTCTGTAATGCATACATACCCCATGGATTTAATTACCACCGTTTTGGTGCCTGACAAATATGCTTCTCTTGTAAACCTTATATTTATGTTCAGATAGGACTTGAGGGTGTGTGTGTGTGTGTGTGTGTGTGTGTGTGTGTATATATATATATATTGTAACCACTACACCCCAGACATTCATGAAAATACTTTCCTAAATTCAACTCGGGTTTTTGGTTTAATGACCCTTGCATACAATATTCTCTTCTTGGTTGGGAAACTATTTTTCAAGTTCTGTTTTCTCTAACCCCTTTCTTCTCCCTTCCTGCCTCTCTCTACATTTTATAATACTGTGTTTCCTTTTGAAAGATTAGGTAAGAGAGAACATGTGTGTGAAAGTCGTGGCCAACTCCCATGTGCCGCCAGCTGGTGAGGTGAAGGCCAAAGGCCAAACGACTTCAGCACCTGACAAGTGTGTGGATCTCATTATGACCATAGGGTCTGGGGAACTTAAAAAAAGCAACGGACTTTCAGGATGCATGGTCAACATTTGGTGAGAAAGCAAATCTTCAGCATAACTGCTGAGCTCTTCAAAAAAATATTTTTGTCTCTCAGCAGGAAACTTTCCATCCACCCCATGTATTTAATGATTCATGGAGCTTAAAGAAATATTTGAGATTATCTTATCTGATGTCATTATTTTATAAATGAGTATCAGGAACTCAGAAATGAGAGTGTTTTCCCAGGCCAGATTGTAGACTCCATTCCAGGGCTTCACATTTTACACCTGCTTCCATGGCCTTGCTCATCCATTCACGTACCCTCTGAGCATGTGCTCTGTGCTTGGTGGAAGAATTCTTGGTCTTTAAGTCATAGTCAACGTCTTCAAGGGATTTGTTTGCAAAGTGGAGAATCAGGACTCACAGAGACAAACACCCTCATTGTAGTAAATGGCAGCTCATCATTCAGAAGGGATGTGAATGGGGCAGTAGACCGGTTCCCAGCATGTCAGCCGTGCAAAAGCTGCATGAGGCTGGTCCACTCCAAGGACAGTTGGAGGCAGACACAGAAGCAGGTGTGAAAGATGTGAAGGTTTGGGATTTTAGGAAGGGAGCAGGGCTTGAGAAATCTCAGAAACCTCAGATAAGAACAGGAGTGGAGTCGCGGAGTGAAGAGAGAGCAGCTCCACAGCACCTGCCTGGAAGATGGGGGGATGAGGTGGGTGTGGCAGGGCAGAAACACAAGGCAGAGAGACAGCCTTTAATACCAGCCTAAGGTGCATACTTCTTCATGCAAGGAATGACGATTTTGACAGAGCAGTGAGGAGAAAACAGTGAAGATAAATTTTGTTAGAAGAAGGCTAGATCAGAAAAAGGGCACCAGTGAGAATATTTCAGAAAAAGTCCCAGGATGAAGTGATGGTGGTTTGCAAGACAGCAGATGGCAGGAGACCCTTCAGCTCTGCAAGGGTTATGGGAAGGGGAGTGAGGTCAGTAATGCCAAGTCCCAGAATGACTAATACATTTGCCTTCCAAGATCTTGAGGGGTTTGCCCTGATTGTCCATGTATCTTCTAGGAGGGCCAGTGAGAGATAGGATTCTTCTGCACGTAGAGTAGAAAGCTGGATGGAAAGAGAGGCAGTTGCCCCCAAGATTGGAATATCTCGGGCTACCAAGAGAAGGCCCTTGGGCTGGACCAAGTGATGGGCCTGCTTTTTGACTTGACCTCTTATTAACTCCAAGGCTGTGGCCAGGCCATGAATGTGTTCCAAACCTCAGGGTTCCTGTGTGTTTTATAGATACAGTCATACCTGCCCTAGCTGCCTCATGGCTTGCTGTAAGGTCTCAATGAGAGAGTAGATGTGAACTGCAATAAACTAGCATCATTTCATGTCACAGAGGTCTTGCTAATGAGGTGATGGGGCATTTGCTATGGAGAGAAGCTACTCAAGAGAAAGCACAGGTTCCCTTCTAAAGAAGCCATCTTCTTCTGTCTTGCCAGTCAGACATTGTCTTTTCACATTTTGTTTTGTTTTCCATTTAAGAAGGAATAGCAATGAAACTAGTTTGGGGATTCCACTCAAATTGATTACCATGTGCTGCCCTCAACCAGAACTGATCAGACTCTGCTGGCAGTGACTTTGGAACTTGGGTGGTCCTTTTCAAAGCTGAAACATCAACAAAACAGCAGGAATGGGGGTTAGAGGCTCATCCTTAAATAAAGGAGTGATGGTTTTCAAATTCTATTTTAAATATATTTCCTAAATTTTGATGACAACACTGGCTTAAACCATGGCAGTTCCTAAGGTTCTCTGAGCAGGGTTTTCCTTGGAGATGGGCTAGATGGTGGATTTAAATCTTCAGTCCTTTTTCAAGATAAAGAATCAGTTCATCTGGAGCTCTATAAAACCCAAAGCACAGGGTTTGTGCTACAAACTGTGGTGGGCTGGGAGAACAGGAACCTTAGTTTAGGAACTTTTAGGCTAATGGGAGGAAGCAAAACATTTGGGATATATTGAGCATATATTTGGGATACATTAACTGGTTCTGAGGATGAGGGGCATGAATATGTGCTCACAAAGAGCATTTTTTTTTTTTTTTGGTACTGGGGATCGAACTCGGGACCTTGCGCTTGTAAGGCAGGCAGCAGAACCACTGAGCTAAATCTACAGCCCAAAGAGCATTTATTAAGTGCTGCTGTGTGGCAGAAATTGTGCTTGGTTCTGACTTACTGTGTCAGAGTTTAACTAACTGTAGGTGTTTCTGGAAGACTCTGGGAATTCAGCAAAGGCAGAGATACAGCCTTCAAAAGTGCATCCAGGTTGCTGTGCAGAGGACAGATTTTGGGCAGAA
Organism: Heterocephalus glaber; assembly: GCF_000247695.1. Next base: position 26,528,064 of record NW_004624732.1, read on the forward strand.
GAGTGGAGGGATCAGTTAGGGGAGAATAGCAGAAGTTCCCTGACATAGGCAGGGGCAGTTGAAGAATTGGCTCACAATATAACCTAAGGAAAATTTCACTGTTTATCCTATTTAGGGATGTAGAGCAAAATTTAGCCATAAGGATGTTTATCATGGTTTGATTTTTAGTTACAAAGTTATGAAAATATCTACGTGTCAAAATAGGGGCATACTCATTGGATAGAATATCACCAATTACTAAAAAATCATGTTTTCAGAGATTACTGAGGGTCATAATAAATTATTCTAACATAGTAAATGTACAAATAATACAAATTAATATAAATGGTATGCTCTTGGTTCAGTTAAAAAATACACAGAGAAGAAAATACATCAACATGTTAGCCATAGTTATCTTGAATTGCAAAACTACAGCTATCACTTGCTTTTTTCTATTTTTCGGTATATTTCCAATTTTATACTATGGTGAGATAAACATTTTCAGATCAGAAGAATAAAATTTTCTATAAAAGAAAACACAAATACCCCAAGAGGATGCCCTTTAAGGGTTCCAAAAATCGCACTTCACTGTCAGTGCTGCCTTGAGACTTGAGCAAGTCACTTTATCTGCTACGATCCAGTTTTCTCATGTGTAAAACGGATATAAGAACATCTGCTTGCTAATCATAGGACTATTGTAAATGTCCAACAGAACACAGGGTGTGAAACTGCTCTGTCCTTAGTAGGTTGCTTCAGGCACATATGAGATCCCCTTCTTACTCCATTCCTTACCCTCACTGGAGCCCCTAGGTGTCTTCTCTGTGGATGGATGGATGCCTAATCCAGAGAAGGAGAGGGGGAGCACATTCCAGATTGAACCCAGCTCAAATGGGGCTTATCAAATCTACACAAAGATAACATCATTGTGCTGAAGAGAGAAAGGGTAGCGAGAGTTTGGGAATATTAGGGAATGAGGAAGAAATTGGGCAAAAAGGGCAGCAGTCCTGCAAGGCTGTTGGGATTCCACTTTTTATTCCTAGTCTGTCTGGATGCTAGCTTCTCGTGGCTTCTGTTTTTAACGCTGTGATTCCAGTTTTGAGTAATTTTAGATCAGCTGGTGACTCCCTCTGGCCTTTTGGGTTCTGTAGCAGTTTACGGATTGGGAGGGCTGGTCCTAAACCTTTTCCCATGTTTTGAGAGTCTTTTTGTCAGTGTTGAAATAGTCAACACAAACAGAACTGGCAAAAAGGGCCAGAAGGTTGTGAGCAAGCCAAGAGATACATATTGCAACCAACCAACATACATTGTATCTGTGTAAAGCTAAGGTCCTCTGTTTCTTAGTTTTGTTTTGGTACTGGGGATTGAACTCCCGACCTTGCACTTGTGAGGCAGGCGGCGGAACCACTGGGCTAAATCCCTGGCCCCTGTGTTTCTTAGTGACGGCTTTAAAATATTGGTCCCAATCCCTGTGCACTTTGGAAGACATGATGAAGACATGTAAATTCTGATTACCAAGAATGCATTCAGGAAGTGTGTCCCCAGGAAATGGAGAAGGCAGGTGAGGACTTGGGGTGACCACGGAAGGTCTTAGACAGCGGGTAGCTGGCAACTTGATGAGGCCTCCTAAGTTGGGAGAGATCACCAAGAACAGGTATGGAGCTATATTCAGGGAACAAGAAGTAGATAACTTCTCCCAATTTTGAAGCTTTTAGTTGAGTTGACTTGGACAAATCATTTAACTCAAGTTAATTTCTGTTCCTTGAATGCAAAACTGGAGCCAATAATACTTCACAGCCCATTAAAATGATTAAATGAGGGAAAAGAGAGGACGTTCCAAGAATATAGTAAGCGTTCAAAAATAACTAAATGTTAAAAAATATTAATACTCCCCCTCCCCTTGTCTTCTCTGAGGTAGATAATATCTAGCTCTGGACTAATAATTGTAAATTAGTAGCCCATGAACCAGACCTAGACTACACACATATTTTGTTTGGATCATAGAATTCTGGACTACATCATGTTTTAAAAACATTTAAAATTAGTCGGCAACATTGGAAAATTAGAAGATTTCACATAAATAACCAGATTTCTGACTTTTCTTAAAAAATCAGATCTGGCCTCAGGGGGCTCATGTTACCACTTGGCAAAGAGCAGTCTTCTGTTTGTAAGACCCATGTTCCCCATTTCTCCATAGTCCTGGCAACTCCCTACTAAGCTCCAACACTGAGGCAAATGTTAGCTGTAATTTACCATTGTGTTTGTATCGTTTTTTTGTTTTTAATTCTTAAATTGAGTTAAAAAGCTGAATGAAATTTCTTTTCATAGCAAAAGTAGAAAAATGAACAATTGGTCAAGAACATCATCAGTTTCAAAAATAAAAAGGAAAGAAAAGGAAGAGAGTTTATTTCTTTGAGGAAGTAAAGAAAATTTCTGTCTAATATCCAGACAGACCATGAGTGTAGTGAAAGAATACACTTGGCTTGCTTCATTTGTTTGTGTCACTTGCCCCAGCCTTGGCAGACATTTGAGTTAATTGACCCTATCTTGGGGTATTCATACTTATCAGTATGCATTTGTATAAAATATCAATCCATCTTGATAATTTCCCCCACATATGAAAGGGAAATTCAGCCAGAATCGAAGCCACAGGCACCAAGGGTGGTTGACATGAAGTCCACTGAGTTAGTACTGAACAAGTCCTCTGGCCTCTATGAATAGGTGTCAGTTTATCAGGGGAGCCTACCCTCCTGACTCTCATGATATTTGGTCCTTTAGGGCATGGGGGTGATACACACCCACCTTGGCCTTTGCTAATAGCTGGCTCTGATTGATCAGACCTCTCTCTCCTTTCTCAATTATCCCAGATCAGTAGGATCTGTCCACCAGTGATCTGGGTTTAGGAGCGGTTGCGTATTGTCCTTTATGTCATGAGCTTACAGCCTTCTCCCCAATGTTAGTAGTAAGTAGGCAATTTGAGGGCAGCCTTGTAATCTCTCCTGGATGCAGGATGTGTTTCTCCTTCCTTATAAACTCCTGGATGCAGGATGGTGTAGGATCCCGTAGTACATGATCACTATATTTTTCTTGACTGAATATAGCTTTTTTTCTTTCCAATAGAACTTGAGTTCTCCCATAATGAAAAATTCACAAAACTAAGAATCCTGTTCTAAAACATGGTATTCATTTTGGTTGCTCCTGTTGAATCTCCAATGTCAGTGTATGATTGAATCTGACCTTCGTTGTCAACAAACATTCATTCACTGACTCAGATTCATTAACAAATATGTCAGGCATATTGCAAGACATCAGGAATTCTAAAGATCATAGAAGTATGTTTATTACTCAACCACTTACTCAGTAAGTGTTACTCAACATGAGAAACAAACAAAATGCTATTTAGTATGGCAGAAGGAACAACAGATGGAAAGTCAGAGAGGAAAGGTGTGGAAGGAGCGGTGACCTGTAAGTCTGGAGAGATGAGTGTAGGCTTTGCAGAGGAGGTGATGCTTGCCCAGGGCTCTGGGGAATGAGTAGACATTCAGCAGGCAGCAGGAAGGGCATGAACTTGCACTTGTGTGGTCAACACCTGCAGAACTTTGGGAGATGGCCTCAACAGTGGGGCTGATGGCCAAAGCAGATGGACCATCTGTGTCTTCCCATTGTGGGTTCATAGGTGAGGCTGGAGTCTCCTAATGTGAGATAACTAGGTTGATATTCTCTTGATCTGTTTTTTATTGTGACTTCATCTCAATTCTGCAAGGTGTGTAATAGCCTAGCTTTCTGACCAAATTCAGAGGGCTCCCATTTCCCTGGCCACCTCACAGAAATTTAGGATGCTTCACTTGTTTTTACACAAGGACTTCTTGGGCCCCATCTAAAAGCCATTTCTATAGAAGTACTTTAAACAGATTTCTGAATAATCCTCAAAATTAAGTACCATCAAACCGTAACCAAAATGTACATGTGGATTTGAGATGTGTCAACATGTGTTTTGCATCTTTCACTTGTGTAATTTATGTATCTTTCATGGCCTTTGGACAGACCCCATGTGTTTCACATATGGTTGGTACATTTCTTATTAGGAATGGTATAAGGAGGGTCAGGAGAATCAGACTACTGTATTGATAAACATAAGGATTGAGAGCCACTGATAAAAATTGTCTTCCAAGACACTTCTTTTAGTAGGAAGAACATTTATTTCAAGAAGGTAGAATTGTATGATCCTTATCTTGGAGAGAGTCTGGTACAACCCAGTGATTGCGCACATGGGAACTGAGATCTCGAGGGGTGAAGATACCCACACAATGTCCTCAGATATTAGTGGCAAAGCAAAGATGAGAACTAAAATTGATTTCTAGGCCAGTGCTTTAAAAAATGTTTTCCATGCTGCTGGGCTCCTAATTCTCACTAGAAGAGCATTAGCATTGTCCAGCTTACAATGATTTCTAGATAGCAGTTGTAGAAAGATCTCCAGACCCTAACTGTGAAGACATGGGAAAGACAAATCTGTAGAAACAAAATCATGTATTTGTGACTTAGAATTGTAGCCCAGGGCCTAGCATCATGCTTGGCATGGAGCAGTTTCTTAGTTAGTATTTGGGGGAATGAATGAGCCACACCAACAGCCAAGATGATGGCCAATGTACTACCAGAATTACTGGGAGTGTCTATAAACATTACAAGATCTATAAAACCAAAATGAGAACCATAGTTGGGGGCCAGCACAGGCCTTGCCAATGAAAACAAAGCAAGCTTAATTCCTATAGAATGTGTCTCTACCCAGAGGTGATACTCAAAACATTTAACAGCCATGACCACACAGGCACCAGCCCTCAAAGTCAAATCTTCTGTGAATAATCAGAAATGGAGCCAAGTAGCTAAATGCCAGCTCTGTGTCTTGTTTGACTGTTCTTTGACATGCTCAGAATGTGGTTCCTCTCCCCTCCCATCCAATAATTCTCCTTTTCATGCCCCCTGAGAAAATGAAACTCTAATAAAACTGCAGAGAAGGAAGGGAATAAGGATGATGGATGTGCATATTATTACATGCAAAATGTAGTCTCGGTGAGTAACATTGTGCAGGTAGGAAGAACTAGTAGCCTTGCATGCTGGAGTTAATTTTGGGGCACTTCATCATTTTGGAGTCTCCATTATCCAGAGGACTGAAGAAGGAGATTTCTGCAGAAGGACTGTATTATATGAGCATCTTCTTGACCCTGGAGCTCAGAATCTAGGTACCTAGTTTCCTGCCTGCTAGTTATGTAACTAGGAAAGGGTTTGACTAAGACCAAAGTGGTCGGTGAGTGGGGTGAAGGGAACTATGCACACCATGCCTGCTGAGAAACATGAATGTAGATGTGTCTCTTCTAATTTTACAATTGGAAAGCAAGAAAAGTTCGACATGAAACATTTTTAGAAGTTAGCATAACAAGTGACTTGGAATAAAACATCACAAAACTTCTTGAAATTCTCTGAAGAATGCATGGAGTTTTGGCTTCCATGAAATAGGAACAGAACACAATGAAGAAGAAATAGCCTGAAATGATTGTAATGAGGACAGCAAATAAACCAGAAGTGCAACTGGAGAATTTAATCTTCACTAAAAACAGAAAATAGCAAAATTGGTGATGTAGAGGACTAAAACAATGACACTGAAGACAAATTAGTCTCTTTTCCTCCTAGAATGCAAAGGATTATGAACACAGAGATTAATTGCAAAATAACATAAAACAGAATCCAAAAGTCTGTAACTTGGACTAAGGCTGTAGCCCAGTTGCAGAGCACCTGCCTAACATGTATATGGTCCTGGGCTCATCCTCCAAAACCACAATTAAATAGATAAATAAATCTTAAGGATCTTATACTCATCTGTTAGAGAGGAATAAGACAATATAATTCCTATATAGATTTCATTTAATAAGATATAGATCAAAAGTAAAACTTTAGATAATGAAGAATTCATGATATAAAAGGGGTGGTGGCTATTGATATTCTTCTTTTTTGAAGGACATTATCCATATGGAAAAGACTCCCACATTTAGATCTTTAGTGCTTAAACTAGGCAAAATCATAGTTCTCCATAGATGGCCACCTTCTTAACTTCAGAACATGTATATTACCTCGTACAAGGCCAAAGGGGACTTTGCAGATATGATTAAAGATTTTGAGATAGGGAATTATTCTGGATCATTGGGGTGGGGATCTTGTGGCTTACATCTAGATGTCCCCCCAAAGCTTCATGTGCTCACAGGTGGGGCTTTTCAGAAGTAGCTGGAACTAGAGTACGTGATGCTGGGATTGATTCATGGCACAATGCTAGAATTAAGGGTGTCACCCTGGGTGTGAGTGCTACCTAGGCAGGTAGCTTGGATAGAATATAAGGGATAGAAAGAGGGCTGCTGTGGTCACTGCTTGTTGCTTTCTGCTTGGCTTGTTGCTTGCTTCTTTGCTTGTTGCTTGCTGCCTTGCTGCCTTCTGCCTGCTATGAACTGTTTCTTCTTTGCCATGCTACCCTGCCTTGGAGCCAGCTGACTATGGACTGAAACCTCTACAAACTGTGAGCTACAATAAACATTTCCTCTTTTATCTTTGGGTGTCAGGTGTTTTGCCTCACCAATGAGAAAAGTAACTAAGTGGGGGCTAACATAGCCACAGAATCTTTGAACAGAAGGTGGCAGGAGATTGAATAAGATTAAGGAGGGAAACTGACAATGGAAGCAGTTGTTGGAGTAAAGTGAGACAGGGATGGGACCAAGGAATGCAGACAGAGGATAGAAATTGAAAGGCCAGAGAAAGAATTTTCCTCTCAGAGCATCTAGAAAAAATCTGACAACTTGACTTTAGCTTGGTGAGATTGAGTCTGGACTTCTGACCTCTGAAAATATAAAAAACAACCAAAGCAAACCAAAAATAACAACAACAACAAAAAAATAACTTGTATCTATGTCTATAAAAATTGAGGTAAAATCCACCCATACAGTAAACTATTTTACAGTGTGAAGTTCAGTGTTATTAGTGCATTCACAATGGTGTGCATCCTTTACCTCTCTCTAGTCACAAAGCCTTTTCATCACTTCAGAAGGAAATTCCCTGTCCATTACATAATCTCTCCCCATTTTACCTTTTGTACTACTACATCTCCAGCCCCTGACAACCACTGACCTGCTTTGTGTTCCATGGGTTTGTCCATTTTAGATGTTTCAAATAAAAAGAATCATACACTATCAGATCTTTAGTGTTTGTCTTCATTCATTTTTGCATAAGGTTTTTGATATTCATTTAGGTTGTAGCATTTATCGGTACTTCCTTTCTTTTAATAACTGAAAACCATTCAATAGTACACATGTGACACAATGTATTCATCCATTGATAGACACTAGAGGTGTTTCTACTCTTTGGCAATTGTAAATAAAGCTGCTATAAACATTCATGTAGCAGTTTCTGAGTGTACATGTGCAGTCATCCTTGGTAATGGTGGGAATTTTGATCAAAGATCTTCCACAGAGACAAAAATCCACAGTTGCCCGAGTCCCTTATAAAAAAGGCCAAAGTATTTGCACATAACCTATGCAATTCTCCTCTATATTTTAGAACATGTCTATATTACTTGTAATATTTAATACAATGTAAACAGTTGTTGTATTGTTTGGAGAATAATAACAAGGAAGAAGTCTATGCGTGTTCATATAGACATAACTAATTTCCTGAATATTTTTGATCTATGGTTGTTTGGACCTGCAGATGTGGAATCCATGGATATGGAGGGTCTACTGTATTTTCATTTCTCTTTGATATACACCCTAGGAGGAGAATGGCTAGATCATGTGGTAACTGCGATCCATATGCAAGTGCTTAACTCTCTATGCTTAACTTTTGAGGAACTGCCAAGGTATATTCTATAGTGGCGACATTATTTTATATTCTGCCAGCAATGTATAAGCTTTCAAATTTCTGCACATCTTTGCCAATATCTGTTATTTTTGTTTCCATGTTTTATTTTATTTTTTATTAATAAATTTTATTTTATGCCTTCCCCCCCTCAATCCCCCTCTCCTCCCTGTGTATGAAAGCTTTGTTTCCACTTTTTCCTTCTATTTTTACTTTTTCTGTCCCTTCCTTCCTTTCTCCCTCCCTCCTCCCTTATTCCCCTTCCCATATGAACACTTTCTTCCCATTTCCCAACATCTATTTTATTATAGTCATGTTGTCAATGTGAAGTGGTATATCATTGTGGTTTTGATATGCATTTCCTTAATGAACAATAATATTGAAAATGTTAAATATCCTTTTTTGCATGCTTGTTGGCCATTTGGAGAAATATCTATTCAGTTGTCTTTTTGTTATTGCATTGTAAAAGTTCTGTGTATAATCTAGACATTAACCTTTTATCAGGTGTATGAGTTGCAAATATTTTCTCCTGTTTTATAGGTTGCCTTTAACTACTTGTTTCCTTTGATAGACAATTTTTTTTTCATTTTCATAAAGTCCTACTTATCTCTTTTTTATGTTGCTTGAGCTTTTCTATGAAATTGAACCCATTGCCAAATCTAGGGTCATAAAATTTACTCTGATTTTTTTCTCTAATAGATGTATGGTTTTAACCTTTATGTTTGTGAGGGCAGTTTACTAGTAACAACTACTCCCAAGGATGGACTCATAACCATGTGAAAGAGAGCACGGATACTCACTATGCCAGCTACTAGGCAGAAGTCTGGACACTTCTGCCCACTGCATTGTGGGTTGCAATTTTCTTAATTGGTTCAGTCCAGTGAGACAGAAAACAGAAGTTACATGAAGCAAACTTACTATTTGCAGAGAGGCAGGACAGAACTAAGTACTTCTAGGATCCTTTATGAGACAGTCTGCCAACATACAAGAAATCTCCCCAGGGAGGATAAAGTCTTGACTGCACTGCCCATATATGCTGTAGCTAAGGGACCCTGAAAGACAGCCCATCCTGGGTTATGCTCCTTTGAGGACACATGATTCACTGGGAATAGCTTTGAAGGAGAGAGGGACAAAGCTCTGGCTGTCTTGCGCACCCTCTTTTTGACTCCAGAGGTTACATTCCCTAGGAGGAACAAGAGCAAGACCCTCTCTTTAAGGCAGTCCCCTCTCTCTGGACATCATATTCCGAATACATTAGTCTGGCACAACATTCAAGAAGAGAGAAGAGCAACTGAGTTGACCAAGGCTATCCGAGGACCATTTATGGGATCCATTATGACTTACTTTTTGCATATGGAGTAAGGGAAGGGTTCTAACTTCATTCTCTTTAAAATTTTTATTAGTACATGTTTGGAGTACATAATGGCTATACTCATTGTGGGGCATTGATACAGGTATATAACACATCTTAATTTTTTAATTTCCCCATTTCTTCCACTTCTCCATCCCTCCATCTCTTGGTACCCTTCTCTTTTGCAAAAGATCTATCTCCCTGTTTCCTAGTATCTGTGTTATTTTGCTCTTTAAATTATTTATACTTTGAGTTTCAGGTATAAGAAAAACCATGTAATATTTAAATTTGTGAGTTTGATTTATTTCACTTAACATTATCATCTCAAGATGCACCCATTTTCTAGAAAATCACTTTATGTCAGAATAGTACTCCATTTCATATAAATATCACATTTTCTCTTTCCATTTGTCTGTTGATGGACATATAGGCCACTTCCAAGATTTAACTGTTATGAATTGTGCTGTTATTAATTTGAGTATGAATGTGTCACTGTAATATGATGTCTTTAGGTCTTTTGGGAAATTACCTAGAAGACAAATAGTTGGGTTGAATGGAATTCTTTATTTTAGTTTTTTGAGGAATATTCATAGTGATTTCCATAGAAGTTGTATTAGTTTACATTCTCACCAAAAATGTGCAAGGGTTCTTTTTGCCTCACAACCTCACTAGAATTTGTTATTATATGATTTCATGATGATAGCCATTCTTTCTGGAGTAAGAATCTCAACATTGTTTTAACTTGCATTTCTCTAATGGCCAGAGATGTGAAATATTTTTTTCATGTATTTATTGGCTATTTATACTTCTTTTGAGAAGTGTTTATTCAGCTCATTTGCCCATTTTTAATAGGGTCTTTTATTTTGGGGTGGTCAAATTTTTTTTAGTTCTTTGTATATTCTAGCTAGGTATTCTCTGTTTGAGAAGTAGCTGGCAACAATATTTTCCCATTCTGTAGGTTATCTCTTCACTCTGTTCGTTGTTTCCTTTACTGCACAGGAGCTTTTAAATTTGACATAATCACATTTGTTAATTCTTGATATTATTTATTGTGCAAATGGGGTTCTGTTCAGGAAGTCCTTGCCTACACTTAGATCTTCGAGAGTTTTACCTTTTATTCTTCCTACAGATTGTTTCTATTTCAGTACTTAAATATTTCACCCATTTTGCCTTTATTTTAGTATATGATGTGAGATATAGGTCCAGATTCAATCTTCCACCTGTGGATAGCCAGTTTCCCAGTATGGTTTGTTAAAGAGGCCATCTTTCCTTCAGTTTTTGGCTCCTTTGTCAAAGATCAGATGGCTGAATATTCCTGGGGCTGTTTTTGCACCCTCTGTTCCTTTCTACTGATCTATTTTTGTGCCAGTACCATGCTATTTTATTTTTTATAACTGTAGCTTTGTAATGGAATTTGACGTTATGTCATTTGTGCCTAAGTTTAGTTTGACTTCTGCCTTTCCTATATGTATCATTTTTTTTTCTCTTGTCTGATTGCTCTGGCTAAAGTTTGGATACTGTATTGAACAGGAGTGGTAATAACGTAGATCCTTGTCTTGTTCCTGATTTTAATATGATGTTGGCAGTTAGTTTGTCATGAATGGCTTTTATCAGATTGAGGTAAGGTCCTTCCATATCTATTTCCTTCAGAGTTCATCATGAGCAGATGTTGGATTTTGTTAGAGTCAACTTTATTTTTTTGCACATCATTATCCCATTGTTCCAGCACTAGTTTTAAAAGAGATTATTCTTTTAAGGGTCTTGGCAACATTGTGGAAAATCAACTGGGTGTGGTAATTTGAGCTTATTTCCAAACCTTGATTCTATTCCATTTATCAACACACAAAGACTTATGCCATTATCACATGGTTTTGATTACTATAGACTGATGGAAAGTTTTAAAATCAGAAATTATTTTTGTATATCAGAGGATGCAACCAACAAAATGGGATTAAATATTTGAAAATCATACATCTATTAAGAGGCCAATATCCAGATTACATAAGGTACTTTTACAATGCAACAACAAAATAGCAACACAATCTAAAAATCAACAAAGTATTTAGATATTTCTTCAAAAGGCCAGAACTTTTTTCTTTTGAATTTTGTTTCGACTATTTTGAGACTCCTTGCAATTCCATATAAATCTTAGGATCAGCTTTTCCTTTTCTACAAAACTGGCCATTGGAATTTTTATAGCAGTTGCATTGAATCTATTAGTAATTCCACCTTATTTGGAATTTAGAATTATGTCATCTGAAAATAGGGATATTTTTACTATGTCCTTTCAAATTCCAATTCCTTTTATTTAATTTTCTTGCATAATTGCTTTGGGTAGGACTTCTAGCACAATGTTGAATGGTAGTAGTGAGAGTGAATGTTCTTGTCTTGTTTCTGATCTTAGATGAAAGGTTTTATTCTTTCACTGCTGAATATGGTGTTAGTTGTGGATTTTTAATATACAATTTTCATCAAGTTGAAAAGAAATTTCTTCTTACAGCAGGTTTGCTAAAAAAAATTAAAATCATGAATAGTATTGAATTTTGAAAAATGATTTGCCACATCTGTGAAGATGATCATGTGCCCCCTTTTCTTGGTCTCATATGTTGTTTTACACTGACTGATGAGTCTTTTCTTATGTTGTAGCTCCTTGACATTCATGGGATAAGTCCCACTTGCTCATAGAATATAATCCTTTTCATGTATTCTTGAATCAGTTTACCAGTATTTTGTTGAGGAGTTTTACATTTCATTCATCAATGATATTGGTCAGTAGTTTTCTTTACTAGTATCTTTTTCTATCTTTAGTATCAGGGTAATCCTGGTCTCAGAATGCGTTAAACCATAAAATTGTTGTTTTATATTTTTTTGTGAGAGTTTGGGTAGTATTAGTGCCAAGTACTTTTTAATGTTAGAATTCACATGTGAGGTCATCTGGTCCTGGACTTTCAATTATGAGAAGGTTTTAAAATACTAATTTTGATTACTGATTCAATCTCATTATCATAAGTACTTTGAAATTTCCTATTTCTTCTTGTATCTGTATTAGTAACTTGTGTTTCTAGATATCTGTTCTTTCCATTTAGTTTGCCTACTTTGTTAATTGTTCAGAGTATTCTCTTGTAATTCTTTTACTTTCAATAAGGTTGGCAATACTATCCTCATATTCATATCTGATTTTCGTCACTCATCTTTTTCCTCTACTTTTCTTAGTCAATCATCTAAAATTTATCAGGTATTTTGTTTTTTATCTCTTCAATGAACCAACATTTGGTTTGTTCATTCTCTCTCTTATTTGTCTTTTCTTTGTTTCTTTTATCTCTCCTTTAATCTTTATTTTTGAATCCTTCTGTTGGCTTGGGGTTTAGTTTGTTCTTCTTTGTTCTCAAGATGTAAAGTTAGGTTGATGATTTGGGATCTCTCTCAGTGTAAGCATAAACTTCTTCTGAGTACTGCTTTCTCTGCAATTCAAATGCTGTATGATGCATTTTCATTTTTATCCATTTCAAACTATTTTCTAATTTCTCCATTAACTTCTTCCTTCACCCATTGGCTATTTGAGTATGTTGTTTAATTCCATAATGTTTAATTATGTGGGCTTACAAATTTTCAAGTTTTCTGTTTGTTATTGATTTCTGTCTTCATTCTGTTCTGGTCAGAGAAGGTATTTTTTTATGATTTTCTTTGAAATTAATTGATAATTGTTTTGTCTTAATGAATGGTATTTCTTGGAGAATGTTTTCTGTGTATTTGAGAGGAATGTGCATTTCTGCTGTTGTGAGGTGGAATCTTCTATATATGTGTTAGATCTAGTTGGTTCATAATGGTGCTTAAGCCTTTTGTCTTTATAAATCTTCTGTCTAGCTGGTTTATTCATTATTGAAAGTAGAATATTAAAGTCATTCAAATCTTATGGGAAATAAAAGATTACAAACCACATGAGAGTAATACTATCTTTTGTATTTATCTAGGTATTTATCTTTATCTTAGCTTTATTTTCTTTTCTGAATTTGAGTTACTATAGTATGCTTTTATTTCAACCTATTGGGCTCCTTTCAGCAATCTTTATTGAGCAAGCCTACTCATAATGAATACCCTTAGCTTTTATCTGACTTAATTTCTCTTTCTTTTAAAAAAATCTTTAAAAATAAACAAATAAAAATTGTATATATTATGTACAACATAATGTCTTGTGTAAAATATATTATGTACAGTGTTTTGGTTTTTTTGTTTTTTGTTTTTTGGTACCGGGGCTCAAACTCGGGACCAGGTGGTGGCACCACTGAACTCAATCTCCAGCCCTGTACAGTGTTGTTTTAAAATATGTATATATTGTGGACTGGCTAAATCAAACTAAATAAAAAATACATTATCTCATATGCTTTTTGTGCTAAGAACACTTAGAATCTATTCTTTACTAGTACTTTTCAAGAATTCAATACATTATCATTGACTATAGTCACCATGATATATAGTGGAAATCTCCAACTTATTCTTCCTATATCTTCTTCATTTTTAAGGATAATTTTGTCAGAATGCTGTTTTAATAATTTTTTTCTGCCAGCACTTTAAATATATCATTCTACTCTCTCTGATCTCCATGTTTCTGATGAGAAATTGGCTGTTACTTTTACTGATTATCACTTACACATTATAAGTTCTCTTTCACATCTTCCAAGATTTTTCTCTTTTGAGAGCTTATTGTAAACTATCTTAGTATGAATCTGTTTATCTTCCTCAGAGTTTATTGAGACTCCTTGATGTGCATATTCATATCATTCATTGCATTTGATATGTTTTCAGCCATTATTTCTTCAAATTATTTTCTGTCCCTTTATTTTTTCTGCTAAGACTCCCAAGACTTATATATTAGTGTATTTGATGGTGTCTCATCAGCTATGTTCATTTTACTTCATTCTCTTTGCTTTCAGATTCACAGATTCAATAATTTCTATTTCTTTAAAGTTGCTGAATTTTATTTTGGTTTGTTCAAATTTGCTGTTGAACACATCTAGTGAATTTTCATTTCATTTATTGTATTTTTCAGCTCCAGAATTTCTATTTGATTCCTTTTGTATGCTTTCTATGTCTTTATAGAAATTCCTTGCCTACATATAATTTTTCTGGTTTCTTATAGTTCTTTGTCCATAGTTTCCATTAGTTATTTGGGGATGCTTAAGACAGTTAATGTAAAGTTTTTATCTAATATGTTCCATATGTGGGGGGCCATTGGGATGTTTTCCATCGATTTCTTTGCATGCTTTTAATTTTTGTTATTTTTGAGAACCAAACACTTTGAATATTGTAATATGTATTGTAATATGTAATATTGTAATATGGCAAATCTGAAATCAAATTCTTCACAGGAATTGCTAATGTTGCTTGTTGGGGGTACAGTTGTTCATTTGTTTAATGATTTCTCTAAACATTATGCAAGGACAGTATTTCAAGTTATGCATGCTTACTGAATTTCTTTTTCATTAGCTCTGAAGTCATTCAATATCATGAGCTAATAACATAAAAGAATAAAAAAGTGTTTTGTTTTTAAAATTTTTTCAACAAATCCTGCTTAGGAAGCTGCTTCAGCCTATGAGTTTTGTGTAAGTCCCTCAGTAAACTGCCAGGTATATAGAAATACATAACACTACTCCCTATAGGGAGATGGTATCTAAACACTTACTGAAATGATAAGATTTAGCCAATCATGTAGATATGGGGAAAAATTTCTAGGCAGAATTAAGTAACAGCTTGGCATAATCACAGAAAAGAAGGAAGGACATTGAGGCCAAAGCACAGCAAACTGTGAAGACGATGATGTATATCTCCAGTGAAGCTTGTTGATGCCAGATGCAGCAATAAGAACCATGGTCTTTAAGGAGTAGTGTTATGCATTTCTATCTACCCCGTTACTAAACTGTACATTTTCTATTCCATTATTCTATTTATTTTTTCCTTCATTGCAGTAACCATCTTAATAAAGCCAAGTAATCATTTTATTTTTACTTACTAACTCCTGCTATATCTTTATGTGTCTTTCCTTCCAGAATTTGAACTCCAAGAAATCAAAATTTTATTGATTCTCTTCACTGATTTATTCCTGGCACCTAGCCTACAGTATGTGGTCAGTATATATTTATTGAATTTGTAGATGAATGAGTACAATCATGTTGAAATAGCTTTCATAAAACCACTTGCAATATTAGAGAAAAATATCCAGGATTATTGTGTCTAGCCTAATTACTACGTAAGAAAATGAGGGAGTCAGGGAAAATTTGAGTCATTTAATATATAATAAATTGCTTTTTCTGAACCACACTTAAAGGAGTCCAAATATCAACAATTAGAAAACTATATGATAAAAACAATGTAGATAAAAGTTTAATGTCACTGGTGATAAAAATAAAGTGTGTTTATTATTTAAATCAAGAAACAGATTAAAGCAACCAAGGATATAATCCTGATAGTAACAACAACAAAAAAGGAAAGAGTAAAGGACATTAAAATGTAGAAGTTAGAATGTTGGTAAAGGCAGAAAACAAATGATTATCTTTTTTTGGTACCGGGGATCAAACTCGGGTCCTTGTTCTTGCACAGAAGGAGGCGAAACCACTGAGCTAAATCCCCAGCCTGATTATCATTTTTAAACTATAAACATAAATGACTTACCTCTCATTAAAACTAAAATAACCTCACATGGCCTTTAAATACTCAACTGTGTATCAAATACAAAAATATGATACAGAAATCCTAATAAAAAAATGGAAAAGATTTACCAAGAAACTGTACATAAAAAGGAATCGGGATGGCAATGTAATTTCATGAAAGGAGATTGCAAGGCAAATATTACATGGGACATAAAAACTTCTTTTTATAATGATGAAATTAGAAATCTATCATGAAAGTACATTCGACATGATTGTCGTGATCTATAACAAACGAAAATGAGAAGAATATCAATTTCTATCTATGTGAAAAGCCTCTTCTAGTGTCGTTGAACAGGACAAATAAATACACCAGAAATGTGCAGTTTAAAAAATAAATTAATTGGGATTATAAATGTCTTATACTCTAAGAATGAATATTGTATCTTCTTTTTAATTGTGCATAAAATAGAAATAACATTGATAAGACAATAGGTCTTTCAAAACCAAAAATAAATACAAAACTTCTCAACAGCCAAAATTTCCCAGCAATGGTATATTGTAAAAGTAAAAGTGGAAGAGGCAAGAAGGGGAACATAGAGAGAAATACGTAAACTAAAACTCTTAACTCAGAAGTTAAAAAACCATACACTTCTCAATAATTATTAGTCCAAAAAAGAAATCAAAAGAGACTCTAATTGGTTTACTTTAGTTTTTAATATGCAACAACATTGTTAATTTATTGCAATATATTACTATAAGCCCACAAATATACCTATAAAGAAAATTGGCCATGTCATATACATTTTAATGTATAATATTGCCTTTCATTATTTTCTAAAGTAAACCAATAAATACTCAGTGTCAGAAGTTATTAAAATCCAACTTAAGTAAAACAAAGAAAAGAAAGAAGTTAAGACTAAAAGATTAGCAATGAGAAAACACAAAAATTAAATACATTAACTTCCACTTTGAAATAAAGGCCAAGTCTCTCACAAATATAAATAAGAGTAAAGAACACACAAAAAAATCAAGGATAAGAAAGGGAATAAATCAAATGATACAGATTTTTAAAAAAATGTTAAGGAAATACTGTGTATATTTATTTACCAACAAATAAAAGTCTCAGAGGAAATAATATTTCATAAAAGTGTAAAAGACCAAATTTGACTCAAGAAAGAGAAAATCAGAAGAGCTCAATAACCATGAAAATAAAGAACTTATTAAAATATTGTTTCTTAAAGAAGTCTCTGAGACAAGAAACTTTTACCAATGTGCTACTTCAATTTTCCAAGGACTGTAATTCTCATGCTATATAAATAATTCCTAGGAAATACAAAATAAAAAGTTAACCAATTTATTTTATAAAACTAGAAACACCTCAATTAATATAAAATCTAATAAATATAGTATGTAAAATAACCATAAATAATATCATATGTGGATATACATTTTAAAATTTCCAATTAAAGTTAAGCAAAGCAAATTCAAATAATAAAAAGCACATTTCTCCATAAAATAGTAGAAACCATCCTTCATGGTTTAGTATTAGGACATCTATCTATCTCTATTGTAAAACGTACCTTTTCTATTTCATGTTTCAACATGTTTGAAGTTACAGTGTATTTATGGTTAAAGGAGATATGGTAATATAAACATTACTCATGGTAATCTCATTGGATTCTAAAAGAGCACTAGACATATTTGAACACCCAATACTGCTTTAAAAATATTTAGAAATCCAGAAATAGAATACTCAACATTATAATGAATGCCTGATTTATACCAAATTCTTATATCATAGTAATACTAAAACACAAGAAATGTTTCCATAACTATCAGGAATAAAAAAGGATGCTTGCTCACACTATGAGAACAACAGAACATAAATCAGAAAGCAGTAAAATAACTACTGAGAAGGAGTTGGTACATTATCACTCTTTGGAAATGATCTTGCTATATGGCTAAAAAAGCCTAGATAATTGATGGAAATCTTTTAGAACTGACAAGACTGTTCAGCAGAATTGCTTGATATAAATGTGCCACAATCATTTCGTGTTCCAAATGGTAGTGATATTCAGTTAAAACATGTAGGGTAAAAAATATGTCTAGTATCAGTGGAAAACTGTATGTAAACCCAACAATAGCAACAAATTTCTGGGGCCTGTAGGAAGAAAGTGACCCAATTTCACTGATACAAAAATTCTGAATTTTTATTGTTTTAGATGAGAAAATCACACACTGTTAAAACGTGCATTACTTTCAAAGTAGCTCCTTGTTTTAAAAGAAATCCTTTTAAACATGAAAAAATGATTTTAAAGTTTATCTGGAAAACAATGTGACAAAATATTGATAAAAGAGGAAAAGGGGCTTAGTCTTTCAAATATTAATGTATATTAATACTCTAATTCAGACAAACAGACTACGATTTCAAAGTAGTGATTTCTGAGAGATCTCTGATCATCTGAGCAAACATGCTCAGTAACTGGGGAGGAAAAGCCACATCCACATTTACTATCATGCAACTAACTAAATTCTGATTGGTTTAAAGACAGAGCATGGAAATAGGAAGCCATAAAATGAGAAAAACATAAATAGACATTTAGTTGATGTGAGACTCAGAAAAATCTTTCTTCAACAAGAAGAAAATTGAAAACAAAAAAGATTAACTTGGGCACATAAAAATGTAAAAGAAAATGATAATTTTTAAAAAGCAAAAAACAATTTGATAAAAACATTTTCAAGACTATTAAAGAAAAATATCTTAGATATAAGAAAACTTAAAGAGTAATAAAATGTGGAAATATAATAAATTCTTGGATGAAGAATAAATTACATATTTATTTGAAAGAAATCGAAGGGGCTATATATTCATATAAAATATCTTTCTTACTATTGGTCATGAGGTGAAAATTAGCTTGAAAGTCAGATACTCTTTCATGTTGGAGAGAATAAAATGATCTGTTAATATAAGTAAGGTAATAATAATTAGGCACTCTTGTATACTGCTAGTTAGAAAGGAATGCACTACAAGTAATTTCTTACTGTGTGCATGAGCTTCAAAATTTTTTATATACTCAAGTAATTCTATTGTTTAGGAATTTGATTCACGATCTAATCAGAGATAGAAAGGTTTATATACAAACATTTATGGGCATACAAAATACCAGCCATATGCAAATAACCAACAAAATAATGCTTATGCAAAGAACAGATGGACTATTAATAATACAGCCAAAATATTATTTTTGGATGATGAGATTATAAGTAAATTTTATTTACTTTTTATTTCTCTGTGTTTTCAAGTATCCTCAAAGAAAAGTACAATGGTCCTAGGGAACCCAGAGAACACAGATAATGACAAGTCATAGGTACTCTGTAGCTCTACTGCTGTCCACTTCCTCCCTCCACCTCCCTACCCATGTTAAAGAGAAACAGAACAGTATAACTTCTTTCTATGCTATGCATCTATTTTTGAGGAGAGGAGTCAGGAGATAGAAAAAATGATTATACAATCCTGGAGTAGGAAGAAACTTTTGAGTTGGTTTATTTCAAACTTTCCATTTACCTTTTGGTTTTCTCATGCTGCTTCTGAATTTTTCCTTGGTCTTTTTCCTTTTTCCTACTCTGCTGTGGGAAAGATCTGAACATGGTTGTTTTCACCTGTGTGTTTAAAGATATGAACATGGTAGTTTTCACCTGTGTGTTTAAATTAGTTTTTTTGGTGTGATTCCTGGAATTGACCTCTAACGTGGGCATTCACTCCTTTAACAACTACACAGTGATGACTGTGAGCCAGGTCCTGGGGAAGTTGTCTTCTAACTGTCAATTTGCACGCATCCATGTCTCTGTGGGGACCCATCTCCCATGACCACCCAGGCCTGCAGGATTCCTGGGAGATCATTAAGAATTTCCTTAGGATGCTGGATAGCCTTAAGTGCACTGGAGAACAGCAGGTCTGACCCAAACATTGGATCCTTGTTTGGTATTCTCAGCAGATAGGGAGCTCTGGTTAGTTAGATGTCGATGTCCCCTTCCAAGCTGGCCATAAATGGGTTGGGGAGGAACACGTGTTAGGAATAAAGCCCTGCACACGAGTGGGCCTGGCTCCTACAGGCAAGCCAACAAAGACAATGCTATTTCGTTTTCTGGAAAGCAAGAAGACATTGGGAGTAATGGTGACTTTCCCATGCAAATTAAAGAGCCACTTCTTCCCTTTTGCCTGGTGAGTTCAGCCCTTAACAAAGATAAGAATCAGTTCTAACAGGAGGAAATGAAGGAAGAGAGTCCAGACAACCAAAAAGAAACCAGTGAAAGAACCAGGGGGAAAAAGTAGGGCACTCTTTCCACAGAGTTTTTAGCACCAAAGAAATTTAAAGCCAGGGGATTTCTGCAATGTCTATTTTATTTTTCTCCTCATCCAAATTGGAAGAAATTCATTCAGTCTGGAAATCAAAAGGTTTTAAGGCTGAAAAAAAACACTAAAGACCTTCTGTTTTAAGTAATATTACTTTTTCAAGATTAAAAGATAAAAGAAGGAACAAAAAGAAGTCCATGGTCTTATAAATTTGGGAAACTTTGTATCCAATATTGTCATTTTGAAGACTCATAATAATCACAAGCAGTTTAAAGTATTTGAGAATTTCTTCAGGTAGAACAAATCAACAAACATCTTTTATTTTGTTTGACCTCATTTTTTCCCCAAATTCTTTGGCTGCTGTTGTAGATTTGGGCATCAATAATTCCTTCCATTCCTGTGTCCACAGGCCACCCTTCCCATCATGAGTTGGAGTCTATTTTCTTCTAAGCCCAAGTTTGATTGGCTTTTTGACTTGGTGTAACAATTGCCCTATGTTCATTCCAGCTCTAGCCCTTAAAGCATTGACAGCTTTTGCTTTTGCTATTTTAAAAGCTAAGGCTAGACTCTTAAATGGTGAGAAGTCAAATGAAGGGAGGGTCTGAAGCATAAAATGTCATCCTGGATGTTCTACACCCAGGCCAGTTCCCAGGTTAATGCATATACTTATGCAACCTGAGGCACTTATGGGACAGAAGAACCACCAGCTGAACCCAGCCAAGATCTACAGATGGTAAGAAACAATAAATTACTGTTATTTCAAGACCTAACTTTTGAGGTGCCTCATTACAGCAATAAATACCTGATACAATCATTGTTTTTGAAGATTTATTTTCATCTCACAGAACCTACTGGGAACCCATTGAGAAATGACATAATTTAACAATTTCATTCCATACACAAAGAATGTGCAGACCAAAAGATGGAACTGACTTACCAAGGATCTCTCAAATTGCTAGTACCCAGTAACAGAGCTGGGTATACTCTTTTATTAACACTTCTTGAGAGACTTTTCAACATTATGTTAGGCACTGGGACTATGACAATGAGCAATAGTTTCTGTCTTTTCTTTTCTATCTGTGTGAGTAGGGGGAGGGTGGATTATATCCTGGAAATTCAGTAGAGGGCAAAGGGTGATGAAGAAGAAAGGCCCACATGCTGTGAAAAGTAGGAGGAGAAGCATAAATCACATTTGGATGGTACTAGGTCAGGAAAACAGTCCTGGAAGAGGTGTCATTTCACCTGAAACCTGAATGTGCGTATGAATCCTTTGGCAATACTCTCATCCATAGGCAGTCTGATTCCTCTGTTCTTGACTACTGTGAACTTAGGAACTTAATTCTAAGTACACGTGACAGAAGTAATGGTGTATGATTCCCATGACTAGGTCTTAGCGGGTAATGCAGTTCCCCCAACCCCATCTTATCACTTGCTCTGGATGAAGCCAGCTGGCATGATACAGAGACACTGAAGCAGCCATAAGGAGGTAGTCATATAGTGAGGACGTGATGACTCCTGACAACAAACTTATCATGGCAGATCCATCCTTTGGAATGGATCTGCCAGCTCAGTTCAAGCCTTTGGTTTCCTGTTGCCCTGGATGATTCCTTGGCTGAGAACTCATTGTGAGAGGCCCTGAAACAGAATTGCAGAACTGCCCTAGTCAGGTCACTGGTAAATTCTTGACTACACAGAAACTGAACAAATCAATGTTACTTGTTTCAAGCTTGAATTCTGAGATAATTTGATAGATATACTAGATAATGAGTGCTAATAGTGTTTAATCACATGCAAAGGGGGAAGTGCTCTATTCAGTATGACTGGAGCATAGCAGCCAACTGCAGGGGGAGGGGCATGGCCTAGGCAATAGTGGACCCATCTGCCTTTCAACCCATTTGCTTATTGTATCAATTATGCATATTTTTGTTGGTAACAATGAGCCTGACTCAAATTGGCCTAAACAATTTTCTAAATATTCTACCGTTTTACAATCTCACATAACAAGAAGTACAGCAGTAGGTTCAGTTACAGGCATGGTTTGCTCAGGGGCCTGGCTCAGCGTCTACTTTTCTGTGGGTGGGTTTTGTCCACAAGATGGCTGTTAGCAGCAACAAAAATCTTGTTCATGTTTAGCAGAAGGAAAAGAGGCAAACCTTGCTTTAACCATCACTTTGGGGGAACTTAGATTGCATATCCAACCTTGGACTAGTAACAGTTTATCTTCGAACAATCCATATTTGACCACTCCTTCTCTCAGCAATAAATTCCACAAGCTTTAGCCTTTCTATTCCTATAACAGATAAGGGAGATGAAATCTCCACTAACCAGGAGACACCCAAGGAGTCTGGGATAGGTCAACTTCTCCCAAATTCTGTGTGTGAGTATGCATGTGTGTGTTAGGGAGAGGGACAAAAAAGGGGGGAATCCACACTTTCCACTACTGCTAACTTTGGCATCTTTGCAGGTTTAAAACCATCCTCCAAGGTGTGGAGATGTCTTGGCTGAGGCCCATTACTGTCTTGAAAGATAGTGGGAATGATCATATTATCTCTCACCCTGGGCAGAGTCTACTTTCTACCCTGGACTGTAACTTTTCTCTTTGCTGGTGGCTTCAACCTCGGTTGCGTATTGCAGTCCCCTGGGAAGTATTCAAAAATTCCAAGTGGCTAGGGCAAATCTCGAGTATCCAGTATGTCAGAATATCTGGAGGTGGGGCCTGGGCATTGGTACTGTATTTTTAAGGCCTCTTCCAGGTGATTCTAATATCTATCCAGGGTACAGAAACACTGTTTTATGCCCTTAACTGGCAGAGCATCTTCCAAAACATGGGCTTGAGGATTTTTCATTGCCAGAGACTTTCACTTGGGAATGAAGAAAATGAAAGCTCTAGGTTTGATGGGGCTTAGCAGGTGAAGATTTATGAATCAGGAGGCTCCAGATGTATCTCTTTCCCAGAAAAGAATCCAGGACTCTGGCTCAGGGATTGTTCAGCCCTCTGAGATGACCTCTCTTCTGATAGAAACAATATCACTAATCTATATCTAGCATTTACTATAGCTGAGCACTGTTCTTAGATCTTTCCATGCTTAACTGATTTAAACTTCATGATATCTTGTAGCTGAGAATATTTTAGCACAGAGAAGGTAAGCAATATGTCTGAGTTTACACAGACAGTAGTAAGTGGTGGAGCTGAGGTTAGAATCCAGACAACGGCTGCAAAGCCATCACTCTTGGTTAACCTGGGCGTACTGCCTTTCTAGATCTTTAGTGTCAAACTCTGGGATGCATCAGCATTGGGTGACTGAGTGAAGAGAAAAGAAACTTATAAAAGGCAGAGTCTTGAGCCACATGTCAGGCTCTGATTCTGTTGATCAGAAATAGGCCAGGAATTTGCATTTTTATTAGGCTCACTAAGTGATTCTGGTACAGAAGGTCCTTAAATCACATGTTGAAAATTCAGAATAAAATCACTGAAGGCCAAGTGTCAGCAAGAAGAGACATTACTATCACTTCCCTTTTATAGAACTCTTTAGTCAACTTCTTCTGCTTTATTTTTTTTTTTCTGAGAGTGAAAACCACTATATAGGTATCTCAGTTCTTGATTCAGAGGCAACTCTTAGCAGAAATAACCCTGGAATTCTACTTTTCTGCATCATCAATACTCTAGCACCATGCTAGCCTGTGGTGCTGCTTCCTGTTTGTGAATAAATGACCAAGTACCTAAATACCTCTATGAGCTCTGAAAAGTACCCAAAACCTCACTCTCTCACCATGCAGGTGCTAAGAGTCAGGCAGAGAAGGGGTGACTCCCAGGACGGGTGGTGCTATATTAAGGGAGACTTTGATATCAGCCGATGAGGGTCCCAGAGTATGACCAATGTGAATTTGGGAGGAGCAGTGAGGGCTGAAGTGCTCTTCAGAAGACGTTGAGGACCTTAAAATTCATGAAGGCAGCTGAGACTCAGTATGTAGATGAAGATGACAGTAAGAGCTGACACTCTGCACTGTAAGGGCTCTGGCCATTTTAGCTTATTTAATTATCACAATAACCCCATGAACTAATCATGGCCTATTTTAGAGATGGGGAAATATAGTCATAGATTTTTCTCACGGGCTGGGTAATGCTATACCTTTGCTCTTAACCCCAACATCACAGTGCCTTACGGGAGCAGCCTTTGAAAGAAGCCTGGGCAATGTGACAAGATATTGGGTACCCTGATAGGAGAATCCTAGCAGTGGTCATGGCTCAAGGAGTTCTAGGAAGTTGGACAGTTATTCAAGTTTTTGTTGCTTCCTGGGCAACAGTTTAAATTGCCTCTGCTTTTTGATTCTGGATTTGACAGTACAACTCAAGTACACACACGGATTTGTGTTCAGGTAGCTTCAGGGAATCACAGGAAAAAGAGCTATACTCTAGGTTAGGACAAGTTGTTATGTTTACATATAGATGTCCTCCCAAAGCCAGAAGTGCTCACAGGTGGAGTTTTTGGATAGTGATTGGACTATCGAGGATTATAACTAACTCGATGTAAGGAGATGGGGTCTCTTCCAAAGAGGTGACCCACTGGGAGCATGGCCTGGAGGTTTATCTTCCATTCCAGATCATTCCTTCAGCTTCTGCTTCCTATCTGCCATGTCATGAGCATTTTTCTGTCATGTCCCTCTGCCATGGCTTCCTGCCTTGGATCCAGCAGACTATGGACTGAAACTCCTTTAAACTGTAAGCCAAAATAAACCTCTTCTGCTATAAGTTCTGGATATCAGGTATTTTGTTCAAGCAATGACAAATGTGACTAAGACAGCAGAGGAAAGAAGAAAACTAAACACAGGAGGTGAAATGGAATGAGATAGACAATTTGGTGGAAGCAGGAGAGTGGAACAGAGAGTTACCATGAAAAGTAATAGTTCAACTTCTTAAGATGTTGTGAATCCTTGCAGATATTGGGAGTAGAGAATGATGAATTTTCCATCCTACTCAGGATGGGTTTATTGAACCATTGTGATTTAAATAGTGGAGAATGGTTTCTTGAATTAGCAGAATTTGGGGATTCCTAGTGACAGAAAAACCCCTTGGATTATCTAAAGTAGGGGTATTTCTGACTATCCTCCTGGTCAGATTAGACTACGAATTAAATGTTAGACAGGAAGACTTTGTGTCTTTGTCATGTAGACAGACATGGGTTCAGGGTCCTCAGGAAAAAAGAAGACTGTTACGGAGCACTGTAAATAGCTTTGAATAAATTCCATGTGGGGTTCAGGCTGAGCAGAATGGTTGGGTAAGTAGCAAGTCTCAACTCCTCTGTTCATCCTGCTGCTTTTGGAGAGAAGAGCTGGTCTCCTTCCTGCTCTGCACAGGATGACATATCTCCCCATGGACCTCTTGAAACACTGGAAGTCTGAAGATCTACTGCATTTGTCTGGAACCCGGGTCATTTGTGGTACCAGGACTACTTGAATTTCCTAGGAAAACAGTTAAACCCCTGCCAGATTCCTTTAGGTTGCGACACAAGTGTACACCATATTTTGCATGAATTTTGGGCCAGCTGTTGCAGTGCCCATCACCTTGGAACACTGGATTACAGTTTACAAAATTGCTACACACACACACACACACACAAACACACACCATTTTATTCTCATGGTGGTCTTCTGATGCATGCCAAGCAGGTATTCTTAATTACATTTTGTAGATGGGAAGACTGAGGCTTAGAGAAACCAAACAATTTTCCAAGGATGCACAACTCTCCAAAGATCCGAAGATGCAGTGAGTCCACTCGGTAGCTAGAACTTTGAGATCTGAGGTGAAACAGGAGACCATCTTGGGATATTTACACTGCAGTACAAGATAAGATCATTGAGGGAAAAAGAAAGTGGTGAAAAGAGATGTCCTGGGACCAAGCATGGAGAGCTCCTCCCGCTAAACACAATTGAGAGAGGCTGCTGGAGAAGCATGAGGAAACCAAGAGTGTGGGATGGCAGAAGCTAGAGAAGGGTATTTTAAGAGGAAAAGAGAGGTGCATTGTACCTAAGGCTCCACAGACAGCAAATAAAATGTGGGCTGCACGTTGTCTCCAAAAATTCTGGGAGAAGCCTAAGGGATCACCAGGAATTGGGAGGGGAGGTGATGGAGTTAGTACTAGAGTCAGGTTCAAGTTTAAGGCTGTGATCTAGCAAAGGTAATTATTTTGTTGTTGTTGTTTAATTAATTTTATTGGTACATTTTAGGTACACAGCATAATGATGTGCATCATTAGAAAATTTCACCTTTAAATAATCTCTCTTGGTTCTTATTTTTTCCCCATTCCCCTGCTCTCCCGTCAACCCCTCCATTCCTCCCTATTTACAAAGATTTTGTTTCCATATTTTCATTTTCTCATATTAACTCCATTCCCTTCTTTCCTTTCGCCTACCCCTCCCCATTTCCCCTTTGGCCCTTTTCTTCGTATTTCACATTATCTATTATACCTTTTACACCTTAATTACACTTTCAGTTTCTCACACTAGAGAAACTTTTCGGTATTTACACATGTGTGTCCTATTTATTTCACTTAAGAGTATCGCCATTTAGCTCTAAATGTCTCTAATTTCTCATTTTTTATGGCTGAGTAGTACTCCATTTTATTAAAAAACCCCACATTTTCTTTATCCAGTCTCCAGTTGATGGGCAATTAGGCTGCTTCCAAGTTTTGGCTATCACAAATTGTGCTGCTCTGAACATGGGTGCACATATATCACTGTGGTATGATTCTTTTAATTCTTTGAGGAAGATACCCAGCAGTGGAATAGCTGGGTCAAATGGGAACTCTAATCCTAGTTCTTTGAGGTATCCTCATACTGATTTACACAGTGGTTGCACCAGTCTACACTCCCACCAGCAATGAAGCAGGGTTCCTCTTTCCACACAGACCCACCAGCATTTGTTATTGGTTGATTTCATGACAGCAGCCATTCTTTTCTGGGGTGAGGTGGAATCTCAGTGTTGTTTTCATTTGCATCTCTTGAATGACCAGTTAAACATTTTTCATATGTTTATTCACTATTTCTACTTCTTTGTCTGAGAAATGTCTGTTTATTTCAGATGTTCATGTTTGGATTGGGTCTTTATATTTGGGAGGTATGATTTTTTTAAGTTCATTATAGATTGTAGATAGTAGACCTTTGTCTGAGGAAAGGCAGGTGAAAAATTTTTCCCAAGTTGTGGGTTGTCTCTTAACATTGTTGGTGGTTTCTTTGGCTGTGCAGAAGCTTTTTAATAAGAAGAGATCCCACTTGTTGATTGTTTGTGCTAGTTCATGGGCAACTGAGGTTTTGTTCATAAAGTCTTT
>NW_004624732.1:26557114-26588819 GCF_000247695.1 Heterocephalus glaber
TTACATTTATCATTGGGTGTTTGTACCAGAACATGATGCATCTTAGTTTTTATTTTTTCTCCCATTACCTGTGCACCCTTCACCCCCTCCACCTTTCCCTATTTACACAGAGTTTGATTCCATTTTTTTTTCTCAGAATTGTTTTCTTTCCCTTCTTCCCTTTCCCCTTTCCCTTCCACCATCCCCAAACCCTTGGACCTTTTTTTATTTCAAATTATCAATTATTCATTTTAATCATTTTCATTGGATGCTTTTTTTGCATCTATTGAGATGATCATATGTTGTTTTTTTCTTGGCTCTATAATGTAGTGTATTACATTGATTGATTTGCATATGTTGAACCATCCCTGCATCCTTGGGATGAATCCCACTTGGTAAGGGTGTATGATCTTCTTGATGATCTTCTGCATTCTATTTACCAGTACCTTATTAAGGATTTTTGCATCTATGTTCATTAGTGAGATTGGCCTATAGTTCTCTTTTTTGGTTAAGTCTTTCTCTGCTTTGGGGATCAAGGTGTTGCTTGCTTCCAGGAATTAATTCTGGAGTATTGCTTCACTTTCAATTTCATGGAAGAGTTTAAACAGTAGTGGCAGTAGTTCCTCTCCAAATGTCTCGTAGAATTTAGCAGTGAAGTCATCAGGATGTGGGCTTTTCTTAGTTGGTAAGTTTTTAATTACGTTTTCAATTTTATTGATATTGGGTTGTTTAGAATTTTTAGGTCTTCTTCAACTTTGGTAATTCATATGTATCTAGGAATCTGTCCACTTCTTCTGTATTTTCCATCTTAATTGCATATAGGTTCACAAATTTGATGATCCTCTGGATTTCTGCTGGGTCCACTGTAATTTCACCCTTTTCATTCCTAATTGCATGGATTTGGGCCTTTTTTTTTTCTTTTTCTGATAAGGTTGGCTAAGAGTTTGTCAATTTTTGTTTATTCTTTTGAAGAACCAACTCTTGGTTTCATTATTTTTTTTGCATTGTTGTCTTAGTCTCCATTGCATTGATTTCTGCCCTGATCTTTATAATTTCCCCCCTTGTATGAGTTTTGGGTTTGTCCTGCTCTTCTTTTTCTAGAAGCTTGAGGTTCAGCATCAGGTTGTGCAATTGAGCTCACTCTGTTTTCCTAATATGAGTGTTCACAGCTATGAATTTCCCTCATAAGACTGCTTCCATTGTGTCCCATAGATTCTGATATGTTGTATTGGCATTGTCATTTAATTGTAGGAACTGTCTGTTTTCTTCTTTAATTTTCTCTGTGACCCATTGGTTATTCAGAAGTGTGTTGTTCAATTTCCATGTGTTTATGAAATTCTTGCAGTTTCTTTTGCTATTGATCTCCAATTTCATTGCAGTATGGTCTGATAATATACAGGGGATAACTTCAATTCCTTTGCATTTAAACATGTTCTATGAGCAAGCATGTGATCTCTTTTGGAGAATGACCCATGTGCAGCTGAGAAGAATGTGTATTCTCATTCTGTGGGATGGAACACTCTGTAAACATGTTAAGTTCATTTGTTCAAGAGTTTGATTGAGTTCTAGTATTTTGTTGTTAATTTTTTGTCTGGTCGATCTATCTATTTGTGACAGTGGGGTATTGAGGTCCACCACTGCTATTGTATTAGGGCTTATTTGATTTTTCATGTCTGTTAGTACTTGTTTTATATAGTTGGGTGCACTAGTGTTTGGTGCATATACATTTATGATTGTCATCTCTTCCTCTTGGATTGTTCCTTTTACTAGGATATAGTGTCCTTTGTCTCTCTTAGCCAGTGTTGATTTTAAATCCACTTGATCTGCAATGAAGATAGCTACTCCTGCTTTTTTTGGGTTCCTGGTACATGGAGTATTGTTTTCTACCCTTTAACTTTCCGTCTCTGAGTTTCTTTTTGAGTTAAGTGTGTTTTTTGTATCGAGCATATTGCTTCTTGACCCATTCTGCCAGGCTATTTCTTTTTTTTTTCTGGTACCAGGGATCGAACTTGGGTCCTTGTGCTTGCAAGGCAGGCTGCAAAACCACTGAGCTAAATCCCCAGCCCTGGGCTATTTCTTTTGATTGGTGAATTGAGACCATTAACATTGATGGTTATAATTGATACCTGTTGACTTATCCTTGTCATGACTTTTTCTTTTTGTTGGATTCTACCCCTTTGCATTTAATTTCTTGTTGTGCCTGATGGATTATTCTGCTGGGCTTCGTGAGGTTGTGATCCTCATTGTGTTTTCCTAGGATATTGTCTAAAATTTTTTGGAGTGGTGGCTTGGTATTCATGAAGTTCTTCAGGTGCTCTTTGTCATGAAGGTATCTTATTTATTCATCAATTTTTTTTGTTCTGGGGATCGAACTCGGGACCTTGCACTTGTGAGGCAGGTGGCAGGACCACTGAGCTAAATCCCTGGCCCTCTTCATCAATTTTGAAAGATAATTTTGCAAGGTACATCAATCTGGGTTGGAGGCTGTTTTCATTTAGGTATTGAAATACATCACTCCAAACTCTTCTTGCTTTGAGGGTTTGTGTTGAGAAGTCTGCTGTGATTCTGATGGGCTTTCCTTTGTACATGATTTGTTTCTTTCTATAACTGTATGTGGAATTTTGTTCTTCTGTTGGTTTTCTGGAATCTTAACTATTATATACCTTTGTGTAGATTGTTTTTGATCAAGGCTAGTTAGAGTCCTATGTGCCTCCCTTATGTGTATGTCAAGTTTTTTCCCTTTATTTGGGAAATTTTCTGCCATTAGTTCTGCAAACATTTTTTTATGTCATCTGCACTCCCTCCTGTTTCTTCATTGACTCCAATCAGTCTTATGTTATTCTTCTTTGCATTGCCTAGCAGCTGCTAGATTGATTTCTCTTGGTCCCTTACTATTTTAAAGAAATATTTCTTTTCCTGGTAACTAATTGCAATCTTATCCTCTATATCTGAAATTCTGTCCTTGCATTAGCTCATTCTGCTGTATAAACTTTCAATGGAGCTTTTAATCTCCTGGAAATCTGTTTGCATCTGTTTTATGGATTCCATTTATTTCCTATGCTGGGATTCCATCATGTTCCTCAGCTCCTCTATTTTTTTTTAATCTCTGTCTGTTCTAGATTTATGTCATGTCTTGCAGTATGGGCACAATCTCTGCTGTTATCTGAGAAATTATTTCTGATTTCATTTTTTCCAGATCCTCTTTTGTTGCCAGTTCAGGGAGTCCAGGTGATTGAGTATCAGATTGTTCCATCTTGTTTCCCTTTGCGGTTGCCTTAGGTGATCTGGAAGTCTGGTTCTGAGACTTGTTTATGTGTCTTCTCATTTCAACAGATGCAGGCTGCTGTGCCTTTGTTGAGGCAACTTTTTGCTCACTCAGTGGTCTTTGATTCTCAGCAAGCCACCAAGTGGCCTTTTCTCTGCTGCTCACCAGTATTCCTAGGTTCAGAAAGGTGGCCTTCTGGATCCCTTAGCTGACCTGTTGTCTGGGCAGGCTTCTGGCTGGGGCCTGTGCACACTTGGGATGGTATCTAAATGTGCCTCTAGCTAGGGGCCCTATGTACCTGTTGTCTGGGAGGGCCTTTGGTTGGGGCCTGTGGACCGCAGTTCCTGTTGCCTTTTCAGGCTTCTGGCTAGGGTCTCCACGCCCATATCAATGGTATTGGGGTGAACCTCTGGCTGTTGCTTGTGAACTTGTGCAGCTCTTTTCCAGGTGGGCCCTTGGCTTGGGCCAGTGTGCCTGAGTCTCTGGGATAGGGGCGGAGCCCTTTTTGGGATTTGCCTGAAGCCACGCCACTCTGATCCACTCTGGTGCTCTCTGTGATGTGCATGCACTTAAGGATACTATGAGCTAGTCTTCTGACTGAAGCTTGTGTGCCTGTGAAGCTCTTTTTTGGGGCATGCCTTTGGCTTGGGCCAGTGTGCCAGAGGCTCTGTGGTCATGGCAGAGCCCTGGCTGGGGTTTGCCTGCAGCCACTCCACTCTTGTCCACACTGATGCTTCCTGGAATCTGTGTGGACTTACCAATGCTATGGGTCCTATTTGATACATTTCTTCTCTTGTGATATTTAGGGAGGAGTGAACACCAGGCCAGGCCATGCCATGCCATTGCTGCTGGAACACAAAGCTCCCTGTAATCCTAAACTCAGCATCAGTAAAAGAACTAAAGTAGCAGAGTTTAAAATGAAAGCAGACAATTTATTTGAAGGTGGGGAATGGGGGGGGGAGAGAAACAGAGAGAGAGAGAGAGAGAGAGAGAGAGAGAGAGAGAGAGAGAGAGGGAGATCCTCTGGAGGAATAGGGAGTATTTGAAAGAAAAATACTCTAGGAAAGGTAATTTCCCTTGTCAGTGTCCCAGTGTTCTCTTCTAAAAATGAAGGAGTTGAGCTATCAGCTCTAAAAGACATTCTCTAATCTCAGCAAAATGGGATTATTCCCATTAGCAGTGTAGAACTGTGATGGCTTTTTAATGACACAGGCTTGCACTGGGTCATCAGGGCTGGCAAGCCCGGTGTAATAGCCAACTGGGAAATTTCCTGCTCTGCTCCACAATTCCTCTCCATGATATCAGGACATTGTCCTCAGCAACATTCCTCTCTAGACTGCCACAAATATTCTTATTTCTTACCTCTGAAACACTTATGCAGTAGCATTATTCTTTCCACTTTCCTTCCCTGAATTTTTTCCTCCATTCGTTTCTCCTATGACCTTGTCAAGTAAATATATGTAAAAGCTGATCCTCCAGCATGCACTGAACAACAATTCTCTTCTAAGTACCTATGTGTGTGTGTGCGTGTGTGTGTGTGTGTGTGTGTGTGTGTGATGACAATGATAGTGGAGACCTGGGGTCCAACTGCAAGTATAGAGTCTTAGAATCTGGTGGAAAAAAATTAAATTTGTAATCAACACTTAATAATTGTAAATATTCATGGTGTACAAAGCGACATTTCAAAATGTGCGTATAGTGTGTAATGGTCACATCGGTTGATTGACATATCTTTCACTTCGAACTGATGATTTCTTTGGTTTGGGAGCATTCAGAGTAATTCTGCTAGCTATTTAAAGTATATAGTTAATTGTCGCTGGCCATAATTATGCTACTGTGCCACAGAATATTGGAAGTTATTTTTCCTTTCCAACTGTACCCCTGAACCCATTAAGCATCTTCTCTATCTCTCCCCCCACACACACTTTCCAGCCACTGGCAACCAGTATTCTCCTCTAAATCTATGAGTCTGATAGACTCTTGAAGTCTAATTTTTATGTTGGATCATTTAGAGGAAATTCTAGGAAAAGGGAGTAGAGAGGACTTTTGGGATTGAAAGTTCTAGATTCAGTCTAACAGAAAGTTGTTTTCTAGTATTAGGACATTCAGAGATTACAGAGATTCTAAAAATGCCCCTTTTGCTTTTCTTTCTCCATCTTGTATTGTGGAATGGTGTAAATGTAAATTGGGTCCAGAGAATGAAACAAATTACCTGGTGATTGGTAGCTTTACAGATAAGACTTGTGGACTGGGCTCTTAACATCATCTCTGAGCACACGAGAGCATCCAATTACATGCAAAACATTGGGGTGGGACAATTAGAGTGCAGGCAACTTTGACTTCTGTTGGGTCTGGTGGGGCAGCTACAATGAACCCCTTGCAGGACAACTGAGAGCTATGTTTCTGGTCATTGTATGTAAATACAAAAGCAGTGCAGAGCAGTGTGGTTGAGGACTTTGAGGCCCAGAACCTTCACGTAGGTAGAGAGGGTGAGTGAAAGAACAAAGAGGTCCTAAGGGGAGAGGTATGAATCATACCCATACTGGGTGAGTGGTTGAGAAGTTCTTCTTGGATCAGAGAAGATGTATGAAGAGAAAGTAGAGAGAGATGGATAGATTGGAGTGTCGCATGTTATGTAGTTAAAGGGAGCTCTGATGTGGCAGGGAAACCAAGAGATAGTATAGAGATATAGTCATTGATTTTTCTGTGTACACATAGATAAAAGAAGTAACATGGGTCAGTGGCTCACAGTTTCCTCTGTTCAGTTATTACAACAGAGCATTTGGGTGCTGTTTGCTGTTCTCTTCTCCCCTGGGGATAAGATCAGGCTCAGAGGAGATACAGCCCCATGGCTTGGGGAAGAGATGATTCCCAAGATTGTGTGAACAAGATAGCACTGGGTGAAAGTTCTTTGGAGGAAAGGAAGAGGTCGCCAAAAGTTGGAAATTACGTAATGAGGCCCCTTCAAGAGTAACAAGAGAGGAGGACAATTGGAATTCTACTCATTTTTAAGTGTATCCCTAGTTTGAATTAAGCCACATTTAGTGCTTACCTCTCGCTTAGCATCTTTAATTTGGTTCCCAAAACCCATCTCTTAGGAGAAAAGCTGCTGAATGAAGGAAATACTTTCATTATTTTAGTGGAAAAATTGATGTGCTATTTCATCCAAACTATTTTCACAAATAGAAAAATGTATCAATTGAATGATTAAAATAAGTTTATATATAATAGGAACAATTTGAAAGTAAATAAAAACAGTTTATTCATAAGGTAAAGAAATATTGTACTCACCAAAAGAAGAATAAAGCTTGACAGTGGGTGGTAGGTTTTGACAGCTGGGGCGTCATTTTTAGAAAATACTTCCTTTTTTCTTTTTCTGCACCATTTCTCTAAATATTTTATAACTTGGGGGTAACTTGTGGTTATTTTGCACTTAAGCTACACTTAAAAAGCAACAATACAGAAAAACATTTTTAAAAGAAATAAGAATTTGTTATGCATATGAGAAGTTATAGAACTTATTACTTCTTCCCCACACTTGCTTGCCCTACATAAAACCAAATGCCTTGGGTTTATTAAAACGTGAACTCAGAGTTGTCCTCATGATATTCTTCATCTAGGAACTGTGGTGTTAATTGAATTGAGCTGCATAGAGCTTATTTATTTAGAGCATTGTGAAATGAACGATTTATGCTGCTGAAAAGCGGTATAATTTTTAAAGAGTTTTCATGGTGAAGAGTCTTTGTTATGGTTCATATCTTGAATGTCCCCTAAAACCCAGTGTGTTAAAGGCTCCATACCAAGCTAGACACTATTGGAAGGTGGAGGAAATTTAGGAGGTAGGGCCTTCTGGGAGTCTCCTAGGTCCGTGTGGCATGTCCTTAAAGGAGATTTTTGGACCTGGTCCCTCCTTTCTTGCTTTTCACTTTTTTTTTCACCACTCCCATGAGGACAGCAGCTGCATGCACCCTCATAATATACTACTCATCACAGACCCAAAGCAAGTGAGACTAATTGGTCATTGACTAGAATCTCCAAAACTGTGAGCCAAAATAACCCTTTTTCTTTACAAGTTGGTTATCTGAGGTATTTGTTGTAATGACGGAAAGCTAACAGTATTTAAGAGGGAAAGAAGTACTAGGCTCACTCTCATTTTCAAATTTTTGACATTTTCCCCATTCAGGTTTATTTCCACCCCTCCATTGTCATTTTTGCCTGGCAAAACTCCTATTCAATTCTTTAAGATTAGCTCAGGTACCAAAGTCTATGGGGAAGTTTTTTGATCTGCCTCACTGCCTTCCCTTCACTCTGTTTGGTCCAGTGCTTTTTCTCCATGTCCCCAAGAACCTGTGTTTCCAGGTACCATCACACTTAGATGAATACCTTACTTATAGGACCATGTGTAGAGCCTCTTAGCTCCTCTGTTAGTGTCAGCTACTAGGATGGATCATAGTCTTGCTTGGTCATATGGTTTTCTGTGGAAGCATGGTAGATGTTCCTCTCTCTGGTGACCCTCCTTTTTTGCACATCATACATCAGTTGATTTCTGTCCTCTAAGGCTCAACAATCTCTTTGTTCAGGAGGATAGGCGACTCATCAAAATTGTAGAATTCTTTAGAAAAGGTTCCTTTATGTCCTAGGAGGACCAGGGCCAAAATATTGTTTGTTTCATAGCCCAGTCATCATTTTAACTCTGGTCTTCAAACTTTAGTTATTGGACAGCCAGGAGGAGCAGTAGGTTTAATTTTGATTTTACTAGATTATTAAACACCTTAAAATAGATACAGGGAACTGTTTTTTTTTCCAATCATGGTAGTCTTAGAAGTTGAATCTCTGTAGAGTGTTAACATAACAATTATAAAGTTTTACAGAGAAAACGTGAGATTGAGGGCAACATAACATTTTACAAAGCAATTATAATGACATTGTTATATTAGAACCATTAGGTTTTGTTATTATCTCTGGAACACATTTAAATATTCATCTTAGTACAGAACAATTCTCTAGTCAGTCACTTCTATCCAATTATAAGATACTAAATGACATAAAGAAACTTTTACTTAATTTTGCCATCCTTCAATAGAATGTCATCTAAGAAAAATGCACCTGTATATAGATGCACCTCATAGGTTATTTATGTCTAACTTTAATTTTAGAGAGACATTGCCTGAACTGCACAGTGTTTGAGCATTTTAAAATAAGAAAATCTCATAGTTTTACTGATAGAGAACATAACCTCTTTATGTTAACCAATGTAAATGTATTACAGTAATATATTTAGCAAGGTTTGTCAGGGTGTTTCTCCCATATTGCTTGAACAAGGAAACCACTGGAAGTCCCTTAGTGGACAAAAACAGAATAATTGATTTTAAATAGCTGCTTTTTTTTTTTTAACCTTGGGGAGTCAGGTCCTGCAGTCCCTCCCAAGATCAACAAGCCCTCACTTAGTTACCTTAACAATTTTTTCAGATGATTTTAGATTACAACAGTGAACACACTATTCCCAGCTGACAAAAACTCCCAAGTTATTATGTAAGAGGTCTTCATTGATCAGAAATGGCATGCCAAAAAGTTATTACATGTAGCCAACAATAGGCATTATATTTATAAACCGGATCTTAGATAAAATTTTTATTGGCAGATAACCTGAGTGGAAACATGTCATTGACCTTAAAGACATCTTTTACTTTTATTTAAATTAGCCCGCTTTTAAGCTGCTTGGACCACAAGGATTAAGCTATATACCTAAATGTTTTAATGAGTTTGACTATCTTGAAAACCTATATAAAACTGCTTTCCATGGAAGTCTAAAAAACAAAAACAACCCCTCAAAGACATAAAAAAATTATTGAGCTCAAAAAACAAATAGCTGGAGGCATTGTAACCAGTTACTAGTACACACTGAACAGACAGATAAGCATACACAAGACAACTGTATTTAAATCACAGTGCACCCTCAGATGGATTGGCCATGGAGTCATTGAAAGAACATGAAGTTCTTCTTCATAAATGTGTCCTAATTTTTCATAGTTAACAGGCTTGACCCTTTCTTTCCTTAGTCCCTCTAATGCAATAGAAGAAGTGCAAAGGGGCCTGTTTTTCAGGAGGCATTTCATAGAATCTACTGAGGTTTGGCAAGCTTCATCCCCTATGGGGGCAGACACTTTGTTAACTTTAACTGCCACCCCTAAAAGTTTTCCTCTCTCTCAGATTGAGTTTTACTAAAGGAGAGGCATTACATTATCCCAGGTTAATTGGAATAGAGAAGTTATCCTTTTAGAAACTCTTACATATCATCTGGGTCATCTGTGAAACTTCCCTGGTCTTGTTTGTTTTTTTCCAATTTTGAGTAAGTAAATGGGACTTGTTTCAGTTCCTCCTCAAATTGTTTCTAAGGGGTTATAATCTAGCAGGTGGAGGTGGGAAGCTTGTTTCAGAGTAAAGAGGAGCTCTGAAAATTGGGCCTAGAAGAGGACAGAATATCCTCCTGTATTCACTCCTATTTAGGCTGGGTAGACTGACCATGTCCAGTGGACTTTGGTGGTCTTGTTTCCATCAATGAGCTCTCAAATTATGTTGTGGTGGTCTAGGGTATAGGGGCCCTATACAATGTTGCTTGCACAGTGGAAAGTGTTAAACTACAACCCGTAAGCTTCAGAAGAAAAGTCACAAAACTGCTTAAAAATGGTTTGTCTTTTATAGCTGCTTTTTTTTTTTTTAACTGTCTAAAAGGGCCTGGGTCTTTTAACTCTACCCAGGGGTCCCTTCTGTCCTTATACAATGAAAATGTGTGGTTTAGAATATACAAATCTGTCTTCATAGCTTGAAGAATATTATGAAACTTACAAAGAATATGGAAGAAATATGTTAGAGAAACATGTCATAGAGGTGTGCTGAGAGCTCAACTGGAATAGAAAAAACTTCAGAAATTCTCCAGAATCATGATCAACTCTATATTGGGTTGAATATTGTCATGTTTACTCAAAACCTCAGAATGGAGCCTTATTTGAAAACAGGAGGTTTGTAGATGTAATTAGTTAAGGTGAGGTTGGATTGGATTAGGTGATCCCTAAATTTAATGACCAGTATCCTTGAATGGAGAGCCACAGAGATACAGACACTCAGATACACTCAGGAAGAAAACCATGTGCTGAAGGTGGCAGATTGGAGTAATATAGTTACATGTTGGGGGATGACTAGGATTGCCAGCAACTACTAGAAGCTAGGTCAAGCAGAAAGGATACTTTCCTAGAACCTGTAGGGGAAGTATACTCTGCTGACATCAAACTTCAAGGCTGCAGAACTCAGAGAATATATTTCTGTCTTTTTAAAAGCACCTACTTTGTGATAATTTGTTACGGCTGCTGTATTAGTTAAGCTTCTGTAGAGGAATATATATATATATATACATTTGGATTTATTGGATTGGCCTACAGGATTAGAAGCTGGATAGTCCACAATAGCCACCTGTAGGCTGGAGATCCAAAGGATCCAGTAGGTTTCAGTTCAAGAAGCTGGAATTCACAGAATGAGAAGGACCAAAGATGCAGACTCAGGCTGAGGTGGGTGGCTGGAAAGCCCCTTAGAAAGTCTCTGGTGTGTGCCTGCATTGAAAGGGTGAGGAGTCTGCTGTCCCCAGGCAATGGCTACAGCAAAAGTCACACCTGCTCAAGCAGAATTGAGTTTGTAGCTCAGGCTAACTTCTTCCTTCTTCCTCTTTTTGTTCTGGCCTAGCTGTAATTCTATTGGACAGTGCCAGACACAATCAGGGTGGGTCTTCCCCATTCAGTTTGCTTGTTTACCTGCCAATCATGTCTGCAAATATCCCCACAGGCACACCCAGAATTGTCCTCTACTAATCTCCTAGGCATCTCTCAACCCAATCTAGTTGACAAGATTAATTATCACAGCAGCCCTAGGAAATTAATATAGTCTCCAACATTTCAAATCACCTTTTCTTTGTTTTTGTGACATTCCTTACCCAATCTTGTCTTACTTTGGATGTCTCTTTTTATAGGCAATTCCTTAGGTCAGACGTTATTCTAAATTCTGCTTTAAAAAAATCTCCATTTTACTCTGATGAATAAAAAATACTATGTGATTATATTTTGTTAAATGAATGTATAACATGAGTTTTCTTGTTTTACCAAAGGATGCCAAATTAGTCCTGTTTTCTGGGTAAGTAAATAAGGTTTAGAGAGCCTCCTCTTATCAGTGTGGTGCTGGAGGAGCATTGCCCTTTGGAACTCATATTTAAGATGACATTGAGATCTATACTGGTTGGTGTCTGGTTCCATTGAAATGACACTTCCTGGCCCAGCCAATATGCAATGTTTCATGCAACTCTAATTGACAACATTACAACAGAGACTTGCATGCATTTCTCCAAACTACTTCAAATTTCCTGTGATGCAAAATCCCCTTAGCTTAGTACAGCTATGGTAGAGATGAAGACATCCAAATGAATTCTGAAAAAGTCCTTATAACATCCCAAGACAGTGTCATGATGCTTTAGAAGGCTGCTGGTAGTCATTGGATCAGACTGCCCTGTTTCCAACTAAGTGAGTAATCTGAGAGCTTCTCTTTCTGATATTTAACTGGAAGCCCTTTATGTTACTGACTCTGAAAGCAAAAGAAAACTGGACTGTTTTCACTTGGACAGGGAAACCCTGTTTGTGAATCAGGAGATATCCCCACATGGGCTGTAGAAAAGAACTGCTGCAGAATAAGGAATGTTTCCAGATGTTAAAATAATGGATAATATTCTAAACACTAACATCAGTTATTACATTTGGTTTCAACATTTTTGCTTCATTTTCTGCAATGGTTGACTTTTCTCACTGAGTGATTTCCATTCTCCAGGATGCATAATGCTTACCTCTAAAGGTGTGATATCCCAGCACTTCATTCCTGGAACAGGTTTCTTTTCAACAAGCTAAAACAGACATAACTAGGGCATGTTTCAGGCTGAGATGACAAATGTGAGACTGGAGAATATTGAAAGCCATTCAAAAATTGGTTTGGTAAAAGACAGTGCTATATAATGAAAGCAAATGCACAGATTGTAATTTTAAAAGAATTCCTAGTGTGAAGATAAAAGGACATGAAAAATAATAAATGTTGAAATGATATACCACCTAATGGCATCCTGTCAGGGAAGAAAGATAATATGATAACTTACAGAGCATCCCTGAGCCTCTGTATGTACTTGACCTATAGTTTGCAGAGAAACAATCTTTTTGTTTCATCTGGCTTATATTAAAAATAGGAAAAACAAAACCAGCATCCCCCCACCCCGCCACTCTCACACAGATGGTGGAAAAATCCCTGCAATTTTTAACTGTCTGAAATTCTTTAAAGCAATATAAGACAGAAAGAATTATTAAATCACTTTTCCATTTCATATAATGAAAAACTGTGCAACTATGGTGGGGTTGGGACCATCAATTTTGGAGCAAGTGGGAGCTCCGATTGGTTCTACAGGCAATCAATCACCTGGCAGTCCTGATGCCCTAACTCTGAAGCCATCTTTCTGTAGGGAAAAGAAATTTAGGAAATAATAAAACTTAAATCATATTGTTCATTAGCTTTTGTATAATTTCATTTTGAGGTTATTTAGTATATAATTTATATACAAGATATACATGTGAGTATTTGGAGGGTATATCCACATTCATTCACTCATGCTTTTCTTCCTCCATTTAATAATTTGTTTACTTATTCAAAAAATTAACAAGTAGTTTCTCCAGGCAACAGGAGACCAAAGATGTATAGGCCCAGGTGCTTCCTTGGGCTCAGGCCCCAGTGGGAATAAGATGAACAAATAGATGTCTGTGATGTATCCTAATAAGTGTGCAATTGCTTTTAGGTATAGTGTTAACATTAATTTGTGTATTTGGCCATTTCTAGGTATTCTGGGGCCAGATTCAGAACTGCAGGGATGACTGGGATTTTTCTTACTTCTTTTGTTTGCTTAAAAATTGAGGGAGTGATATAGCCTTCTATTTTTTCTCTGCATTTGGACTTGACTGTAATATAAAGGACATTTGATGGGTCATGTAGAAATACACATGGTACCAAACTGTCAACACCCGAGTGAATCTGGTTCAGATGGGTCAGTTGTTTTTTGGGAGTGAAATCCTAGCTAGAGTTATTGAGAACAGTGGGTCTTCTGTGGATATGTTGAGTCCCTTGTTAACAGTCTGTGGGTACAGAAAGCACTAGTTATGGGAAAGGCTTTCTACTCTAGGATCTTATATCTGCTTAGGGTGGCTGGATAGGTACCAAAAATGTACCTAGTCACATACAAGTCATCACTTTATACTGTCTCAACTTCCCCACTGGTAAAATGGAATGAATGCTAAAGATTTGGGCATCTCCTAAGGTGTTCCTATGCATATTGCTATCCAATCTTGGATTGTAATAGCTGAGCATGCTTGTGAGTAGGTAGCCTAAAAAGTGCAATCTAGGTTTCTATTATAATCGGAGTTCCCAGGACAAGAATAGTTTCTCTGTTGTCTTAGTACAAGCTCATTGGAAGTGGAATCTGTGTTTATACTGTTTGTAATAGCTTGGATTGTGAATGTTCCCAAAAGGCCATTGTGTTAGTAGCTTCGTGCTCTTGGGAGGTGGTGGAGCTTTTAGAAGGTGTGGCCTCCTAGGAAGTGTTTGGGGGCATGTCCTTGGAAGGGATTGTGCCAGCCTGGCCTCTTTCTCTTCTGCGTCTTGTTAGCTTTCTGGT
Organism: Heterocephalus glaber; assembly: GCF_000247695.1. The sequence goes on from NW_004624732.1 coordinate 26,571,100, forward strand.
CACAAGGTGAGTGGTTTTGCTATGTCAGACACTTGTACCTTAATGTGCTGCCTCACCGTAGGTCCAAAAGCAAAGACAATTAATCATGGACTGGAACCTCTGAAATAACAAACAAAACAAACTTTCCCTCTTTATAAGTTAATTATTGAAAGTTTTTTTAATATAATGTTTTGTTATGTAATATAACGAATACACCATAAGACTAGATGTTCCCTGGTCTTATTACAGCTGGAAAACAGTAATTAGAAGGGGGTCACTGATTGGTTATCTTTCCTGTGGGACAGAGAATATGGGTCTGAGCTCAGCAAGAGGTAATGTGAGGAGATTAAATCAAGGGAGGCTTGAAAGAAAAGTTTGGAACAGGAGAGAACTCTGTTGCTTTGCATGGCATGGCATGTGAGTCATGGGGCAGGAGAATGGATGAAATGACCCCTCAGGGTCTCCTTCCAAGCTCTCTCTGGCTGAGGTTCTTTCTGTAGAGTGACTGATGATAGTATGAACAATTTTCTCGGTGAAGGCCATAGAATTCTGCTTCCTCAGGAATCATGATACAAATCCACATAGAAGTTGTATCAACAAAGAGAAATGCAACATTTTCTCTTTAATGAATTAGGTGCCATTTCTGTATTTTTTGCTGGAGAGTAGAGAGGGAACATGCTGCAGAAAGATATCCTTGCCAAAGGGAAGACTCCTCTTTTGTTTGAGAAAATGCTTTAGAGATAATGCTGTTAAGGGGTGGCAATGTGAGTCCCTGAGTCTCTTCTAGAATAGTGAGAAACAAGAGGATAAAGAGATAAATTGTTCTTCATGCTAAAATCGAAGAATAGTCTGCTTGAGTAGAAGGATTGCCTTCTCAATTTGAAGAGATATTACTGTTTCCCCTTGTAGGTTAGAACCTCGGATTTTCTGGTTCTGGAACTGGCAAGATAATAAGGGAAAAAAGTTGTGCAATTGGGAATAGATCCCACAGCATGGAGGTGTTGGAGGGCCATTAAGGGGGAGATAGCACCAAAGGACTCTTGTGAAAAGGTACAGGAAACAGACTTTAAAAACAGGGTACAATGTCTCCCCCTGACATCCATGCTAGGTTAAGGGAGGGCTTTGGTCCTTTTAATTAGTTGGTTGACTGATTGATTTCTAAAGTATTGGGAATTGAAGCCAAGGCCTTCACACTGAGCTACTTCCCCAGCCATTTTAAAATTTTTTATTTTGAAACAGGGTCTTGCTAAGTGGCTAAGTTGTTCAGAGCTGGACTTAAACTTGTGATACTCCCGCTTCAGCCTTCCACAGTGCTGGGATGACAAGGGTCTGCCACTGCACCTAGCTGTTTATTTGATTATCAAAGAGAGGTGTATTTCAAAAGACTGGCAACTCAGTGGACATGGGTACATGTGGGTAGGCCACAGCATAAATGGTCTTAGAAGGGTGTCCAGGAAGACATATGGGAGCCCATTCTTGTGGAGAACAATGTCCAGGCATGGTGGGAAAGCCCCACAGAGAACCTGTAGACTATATCATTCTAGGTGCAGGGATTGGTACTGTGGTGGCCTGCAACAGCACTGTGCTTCTGAAGGGACTTCAGGGGCAGATATTTCATCCAACCCTTTCTTTGGAAAGTTAATTATGTTAATGGGGTCCAAGGAAGGCATAAATGATATTTCTTCCTCTCAGAGGAACACTTACATATAGAATACCAACCATCTGTCAATTCAAAGTGTCTTGATTGTCCTATCTGCACAAATTTGTGCCCAATACTGGGGGTGCGGGGATTGCAAGACACTACTGTTGTCCTTGGGAAGCTCTGGTCTGGTTGGGAGAGAGAAAAGGCAGGGCCAGATGCTGCCTATGGGGTCTGAAGTATAACAGGAGGAAGCAAGTTGGAAGATGGCACAGGTAGAAGTGTGGGGCTGAGTGCAGGGCAGGCTTCCTAAGTCTCCAGAGAGTGGAAGAGAAATGAATGGTGGAGTCTGTGGCCTGGGTGCAGGAAAGAGGAAGAAATGTGGGGAGAAGAGGAGCCTGTAGCTCAGAGATCTTTCTGTGCAAACGAAGAAAGGAGGCACACGGTGGGGCCACCTATATTGACCAGGTCCCATTCTGATTTTCTTGGAGTTCCCAGTGTAAAAGACAGTTTAGTTAAATAGCTTATGAACAGGCAGCTAGTGAGGGAAAGGGTCTGAGATAGAGTTGGATGATCAGCCACATTAATAAGAATGAAAATAAGAATAGGCAGTGGACTAGGATTTTAGACCAAGAATTGACTTCCTCAGACAAGATGGAATGCAGTTCCTCCCCTTCCCTATTAAAGGAGTTATAGCCCCTCCCTACTAAGTTCTTGGAACTTGAAATGCAGAATACAATAATTGCATTTTCTTTAAAATCTTGCTTTCCTTTAAGGTTTATGTGCTAAGTGACTGGGTTAGAGAGCTTGAATTCCATTTGGTCCTTTTAAACCCACAGAGCTGCCTGTGATAGGTGGCCACTAAACAATCAAATAATTCCTATACTGCTCTTATCCATAAGAAGTTCTGGACTGAGGGGCCAGGTGGTGACCCACTTGGGATACCTCCCAGATACCCAGCAGGTGTTATTTTTTCTTTTTACTTCCAATAAACACTCTCATTTCCTAACCTCCTTCTTTTTTTTCTGTGATTTCATTCTTTGAGTTTGTGAGGCAATGAGGTTGGGTTTACACAGTGCATACTGACCTGTTTCATAAACTTTTCTCTTAGAGATTCCTTGTCCTCAGCCTGGCCCAGTATGAAATAAACACAAAGTCCTTGGCTTCCTCCACCTTGGAACATGGTGCTCACAGAGAAACATAAAATCAAGAACCAAGGCCATGCTAGAGAGAGCTGGGGTGGCCCTGCACATGGTGAGACTCAGACTCTGTGGTGGAGTAGGATTTCCCTCTGCACCCATTTTCTTTCTTTCTTTCTTTTTTTTTTTTTTGGTACCGGTGATCGAACTCAGGTCCTTGTGCTTGCGCAGCAGGCAGTGAAACCACTGAGCTAAATCCCCAGCCCTCTGCTCCCATTTTCCCAGGGTGCTGAAGAGATGCTACTCACTGACAATTGCCTGGGCTTTACACCTGCCTGCAGCCCTAACATGACTACAGTAGATGTGTCCTCCGGCCTCCGTGCATCTGGGATTCAGGTAGGAATGGAATATTCCTGCCTTTGCCTGCAGAGAAAGAAGATAACCTCAGGCAGGGAATTTCACAGCTTGTTGATTGAGTTGCATGTTTGTTCTGGGTTACTTTTTCTCAGTTTCCAAATATAACATGCACTTGCTATTGAGTAAATATTGATTCTGTTTGAGTCAGCATTAGTAGAGGAAGATGTCCAGAAATAATCAGCCGACTAATCAGATCTGCTTCCTGGGATGCCAGTGAGTGGAGTGTGGTTGCTGTTAGGATGAGGCTATGTCCATGCCTCAGACAATTCAATCAACATTCTCTAATTACTAGGCTCGTTTCAGTCCTTTATAAATAAAGAGATCATCCCCAAATGACACCATTTTTTGAGCAGCTATAAATGAGGCTATAATTTAATTCTAGCTAATATATAGCAGAAACTAAAACCTTGTCTCATTTTTTTTTTATTGTTTTGTTTTGTTGGGGGGTGAGTGCTGGCTCTAAATTGAGTGACAGATTATTTGGTGATGTATTAGAATTCTCATGAATTAAATTGCCACAAATGTTGAAATGATGGTAATTGTGACTAAGGATGAGCTCTATCTACAAGAAGAATTTGCTAAACATATTAGCAATGTAATTGAGGTTATCAGGTTTCTACTTTAAAGTTGTTCAGCAAGGGTAATAATGATTTATATTATTTCCCATGACTTGAGTTTCTAAGGTCATTAAGGGTAACTACTCTTGTTTAAGTCCCTCCACAAACTGCCACACCCCAAATGCCTATCTGTCCTATCTTGGATGCTGTAAGGAAGAAAGCTTATATTTTGCAGACAATGACAATTTGTATAGTTCCAGTAGAAAGTACTTCCTTGGTAGAACTAGAATTATTTCCTTACTTTTAGCCACAGGTGTTATATAACAAGACTAACTAACTATTCTAGATATTTGTAGACTCAAATACTTGTGTGTTTTTATCTGCATTTAGAATCCAGGATCTCAGAAAATAGGAGATCTTAAAGTCACTTATTATAATCCTTTCTTTCCTTTTGCCGCTCTGACCTAATGCCTACACTGCTATTTTCACGTTCTTTCCAAAATTCATTCAGCTTATGATTTTAAACAATATTGAAGAATTCACTATTAAATATTCACTATTAAATTAACTATTCTTCAAATGTTTTTCTTTGGTTCATACCAATCTGTAATGTAAACTCATCTTCTTTTTTAATTAAAGAGATGAGATGTGACTGGTGATTAGGAAATGGAAGATAAAATCAATTCTAGAATGTTCTGTGGTGATTTTTTACCATTCCAGATGGACGCTCCTTGACGGCTTCTGGAGAGTATCCAAATACAGGAATGAATGAAGAAGTGTGATAAGCCTGATGGATCTAGGAAAGCAGGACTAATGTTCCAACTGCTGTTTGTGACAATTGCTCAGGACTTCTTTAGTCCCACCTCATCTGAACCTCTTATTTACTTATGCTTGGCAAATAGATATCATTTAATTTTAATTTCCCAACTCTTGATCCCAGATTTTTGCCTCTGAGACAGACTTTGCTTCTTGCCTTTGATGTTGTTTGTCTCTTGGTCCCTGGTGCTGGGGTCTGGCAACCCCCCTCACCCTTGGTCTTAGCTAGAATCTCCCTGTTTCAGCTCTACACCTGCTATATTTGAATCTGGAATGTTCTTCAAAGGCCCTTTTGTTAAAGCCTTGGTCTTCATTTTGGTGCCTTTGAGAGGTTGTCAAACCTTTAAGAGGTGGGGCGCAGTGGAAGGTTTTTAGGTAATTGAGGGTATTCTCTGGAAAAGGATATTTTGTCCTTAGTTTCTTCTTTCTCTTTCATTTGCTAGCCATAAAATGAATGCTTTAACCCCACCATATGCTCCCACCATGTTGTGCTGCCTTGCCCAAAGCCATGGAGCCAACCATTCATAGACTGAAACCTCTAAAACTGTGAGTCTAAATAAATCCTTCCTCTTTATAAATTGATTATATTAGATACTTATTACAGTAATGGAAAGCTGACTAGCAGAGGCAGCCCCATACCGAGTTCCCAACTGGGACTAAGCCTGGCACCCCTGGGAATAAAGAGATTGGAGCAGTCACACATATTTCTTGCAACAGTCTATCCTAAGGTGAACAGTTTATTTCTTGATGGATATTTTCTTCAATGGATTTAGGTAGATTTAAACATTGCGTTCAGCTCTCAGGTTGGCTATGGTACTTATGCAACAAAAGGGCCGGTGGCTGGAAGTAAGTAGTGTCATGCCAAGGGGAACTAAGAAGTGAACTCTATTTGTTGAACATGGAGAAATTCCTGACTTCTTCTCTTGGAGCTTCTTTACTGCTCTTTGCAGAAGGAAGGAGGCTGCATTCTCATCAGGAAGCAGGTTTGTGCACCAGGTGTCTGTGTCCCCCGAGGGTCTTGCAGCTTCACACTTTTTGTGGAAACCACTCTGTGCTTTGGTTACCTAGGAGTACTCTTTAGCAAACACTGGGATAGGGAAATGCTCATTGCAGCAAAGGCCTTTGAGGACATTCGCTAAATCAGTCCAGCTTGACACTCGCACTACAAGCTAGATTTGTACCAATATAGCTTCATGTTTGTCATCCTGTTCCATCTTACCCTTGATTATTGCCAAATTCTTATTCATTTTAGTGAAGATGTAATGGAGTCTCCTAGAACTTAAGATGCCTGCTTGGAATGATACACACATAGTTAACAAAAATAAAAACAAGATAAGCCCCATGTATTTTTATTTTTAGTAATACATCGCATTATTTACTAATTTTCTATTAATGAAATTACTTAGATTTATAGATCAACTTAGAGGGTTTTCATGCTTTCCCTATTGGTAATGGCCAGTTCTATATCTATGTTTATATATTTCCTTGCTTCAAAAACATTTGGAAATGGTTTAAAAATATAGCAGTGCCCTTAAAATACAAATAGAAGAAGAAGCTGAGCAGAATTTAGGGATTTAAAGTGTTTAAGTCAATAAATGGTTGTGGAGGTGAAAGCGATGGGAAAAGTTGTTGCTGTCTTTGGTGGTCGTGACAGTAGGATGGGTGTGGGTTGGAGGTTGTTGCTGGGAATGGGGGAGTAGAGGAGGGGCAAATGTTGGTTGTGCTTGAAAAGTAGTAGTAGAGATAGTGGTGACAGAGGTGAAATGGGTGGCTATTAAGTGAGGCAGCCACAACCTCAATAAGGGTCAGGAAAATTATGGTTCAGACAGAGATAAAAGAAGATGGTGAAAAGGAAATAAAGGCATTCAGAAAGATTTTTGCTCTAACTTCTATTGTAACTGAAGAATAAATTAGGTTCTCAGCAGTCCTGGTCAATGGGAATAGCTATGAGTAGTAATGGTAGCTACTATGAGCCAGACAATATTCTAAGCATGTTCAATCAGGTCTCATTTAATCCTTGGAACAGCCCATATCAGCTTCTATCACCACCCACACATTACAGATGAAGAAATAGAGGGACACAAAGGTTTAAGTAATTACCTTCATACCCTATCATTAGAAAGAGATCGAGCTAAGATTCTGCCTATAGCTCAGATTCTTAGCCCTTGAGCTCTTAGGAGTGTGACAGAGGTGACTTATCTATACAAGGCTGTCCAGCCTCTAAAGTGGAGGTGATAGGAGAGATTACACCTGCCTTAATCTTGGATTATGAAGTCTGTGCTATGGTTTGGCTAAGTGTTCCCCAAAGGTCAGCACTGTACCTTGAGTGGTGCTGTTGAGAAGTAACAAAACCATTAGGAAATGGGGCCTACTGAGAGGCTGTTGGGTCATTGGGCCTGCGCCTAGATTGTGAGACTCTGTCCTGTTTTTGCCTTTGCTCCCTGGCTCGTGATGTAAAGTGATTTCACTATAATACACACTCCCTGCCATTGCCATCTGGCACTCCCAGCAGAGGCTCAAAGCAATGGAGCCATTCAACCATGGACTGACACCTCCAAAACTGTAAATTAAATAACCGTTTCCTCTTTGTAAGTTAACTCTTGCAGGTATTTTGTCTTAGTAAGGAATAACTGACTGATACACTGTGCTTCAAGGGTCCAAAGTTAAGGGAACACAGAGGGGCCCATAGCCACAAGTTAGACTCACAAACCTATAATCTTCAAGTGCATGAAGAAACAGCCCTTCCCCTGTGGATCTTTCCAGGAGGTCCATGCAAGATTGTTGGTATGCAGTGGGGCCTGAATGTAGATATCCTTAACAAGACTGTGGTTTGTGAAACAGTGTGAGTTGCTTTTCATTTTCACAGATAGAGCAACTGAGTGCTATTTAAAAGAAATTTGATGCTGCTGCTGATGTTTGTGGTTGGAACTGTCAGTCACTACCCAGATTTCTGGTCAGCTGTCCTCAGGCCTGTGTTGGGGTGTCTGTGTGCTGTTTTGTGGCTCTGCCTTTGCATGCTACAAACACTTCTTCCCCCTCCCACCCCCCGAGCAGGCTGTGTGAAGCTGTGACAACTGGCTTTCACACATGCCTTTATGATTAGCTCCCTTTCCTTTCCTCTGCCTGGGACATATGGGCCTGGTGTCTAGTTTTGTTTCTCATCTTCCCCTTTTTTGTATCTTTTGGCCTTTTGCTTTTATTAATAGACTATTTCATGTTTTCATTTTCTTCTCTTTCAGAAGGATGGCATAGAAGGAATTGCCTGCCTTTCTGTCCTCACCCTATTTCTTTCTAGATTCTCTGTCCTTGGAAGGCACTTCTGACCCTGCACTGATGGAACTGTGAGCCCAACACAAACCAAGACATACTTTACAGGTTTAATGTTGATGGCTGCAGTTAAGCCTTATCATCAGCCAAAGACTCCACCTCACAAAGTGCCATTTCAAAGCCATTTTACTGCATACAAAATGGAATGAAATCTGTCCCTCAAACGTGTCACTTCTGACCATGACTCCTCATGCATTAATAACTTAATTAATAACACAGATGCATTAATAACTTCAGAAAACTGATATACTCTGGAATTTACATCAGTGCCTAAGAAAATAGGAAATGTTCTCCTTTCTAGAATTTTGTCCCTTCACCCTCAGGTGGAAGAAAATCCACTGACTCTGAGAGATATTAATAGGAATAGGATGATGAGCAACACATGGAAAATGTGTTTGCACTTAGCAGGCTACAGGAGTGATGTTTTTCCCCCTCTTTGCCATTGTTTATGGGAATGTCAGTATTGAGCAATTTTTAGTATTAAAAAGTCATAAGATTATAAAATTGCTAATAAAGTTTTTTATGTGGTAACAATGTCACTTGTTCAACTTGTACTATAACCTCAAATCTAAAGTTTTCAGGAAAAATAGCTGTAGCCAAGCACTTAAAGAAGATTCTAGAAGCAAATGTATGCAATTTTTTTTCAGAACTGAATGCAAACTTATTGATAGTTTAGCAGTTTGGGAATAGAAAGTGAGGAAACTTGTAGCTCGAAATAAAGTCCAAATGATGCTAATGTTAAATCATCCAGTGAATGTTTACATCTGCTAAAGTTCTGTATGTCAAAATTTTCAACACCAGTGACTAAAATTGCATAACTTATACCAGAGACTACCACAATAAAAGTTAGAAGAATGACTGTCAAAATTTAAGAGCTATGTAGCTTCTATTCACACAAAGCTTTGATATTAGCCATAACTTTCTGATTAATGACTGAGGACTGTGCCTACTGATCTGAGATCAGATTTTAATTATAGCAGATGGTAATGTGTGTAAGCAAAAGTGTATTTCTAGAAACATATCAATTTGCAAAGGAGTCTTGTTCAAGTTTAGAGAAATGTTTAATTCAGAATTTGCAAAGCAATGAAATGAATTTTAAAATGTCTTTTATTGACCTCAGAAATTGTGAGCTAAAAGCACTAGAGCTCATTTAAAAAGCAATTTTATTAAGTTAATGGTGAGTATAAAGAATTAAATCAATAAAAACCCCACTTGCCATTAAGTTCAAAAACAGTGCAAATATTTTATTAACTGTGTTGTTTTAAATCCAACAATATACATTTCCTTGGCTTGTTTTGTCCTCTCCTTTACATTTCTCTTCAACCTTAAGACAATTTACTGAGGCTATTTTATTTTATTTCTTTTTTTTAACTCCTTAACATGGGCTTTAAAATTGCAAGCATGTGTAAATAGATGTGTCTATAATCTAAGTCATGAACAAAATTGAGCTGAGTAGGACATTTAAATATTCTGCTCAATTTCACCATGTATGAACCAGGGAAGTGACATGTACTTTATAGGTGACCATTGTGGGCCAGGCACAATATCCCAGCCAGCCAGGTGAGCCCACAGGTACCTAATGGCTTTCTATGCCCTTTCTAAGTCTGTAATAGGTAAATGAAAGTAAATGCCCTAATGGTAAATATCAGGTCAAAACACAAAGTTGCTGTTTATGTAGGTTAAAAATAGTCAAATAATAGCAGTTTCTTATGGTGTAACCTAATAGAGCACTCTAGAATTCACTAATTTATTCATTCTTTATCAGACATTCAACAAATTGACTGCTCTGCTAGGTACTGAGTGTACAATGATAAACCAAGACATAGAACTTGAGATAGATAGGTGACAGATAGCAGTGAACAAACTTTCAAATAAGTGTATAACTAAAAAGTGTCCTTTGCAAGAAGAAATGGACCTCTTGCAATAGAGAAGTGGTCCAAGGGAACAGGGTGAGGGGTGAGGAGGGGAAGGGGAAATAAGTAGAATAAAGATGTCATGCACAGGAACCTAATAACTTCAGTGAATGTAAATATTAAATGCCACAACATGAGCTAAGATTAATAATATCAACAAGAATGTAAATCAGGACAGAGGAATTAGAGGAAGAGGGAGGGGGAGAGGAGGTAAGGGGAAAGGGATTTTAAAAAAAAGAACCAAGCTGTATTATGTGCATGTACCTACTCCCCAAGATGATTGTAAACGGCATGTACTACAAACAGGTACTAATAAAATAAAAAAATAAAACAGTGTCTTTTGCAAAAGAGAAGGGGACAAAAAGATGGAGAGAGAGGTGAGGGAGGGGAGGGAAGGGGGATGTAAAAAGAATTAAGATGTAGGGCCGGGGGTTTAGCTCAGTGGTTCCCCCACCTGCCTTGCAAATGCAAGGTCCTGAGTTCGATTCCTGCCCCCATACCAAAAAAAAGAAAAAAGAATTATGATGTGTTATGTGCGTGTACATACTCCCCATGATGAATGTAATCATTATGTACTGCAAACATGGACTAAGACAAATAAAAATGTGAGAACAAAGCGTGTTAAATGCTGTCAGTGTAAATATTTGGAGTGAGAAGAGAATGATATGAGGTACTGAGGCAGGCAGCTCCTGGGCTGGTGCAGGGGAGCTGAGGAAGAGAGCTGCAGCCCAGCAGAGAGCAACAGGGAAGGCTGGGTGGGACCTGTGCAGCCCTGCAGCTAAGTGAGTTAAGAAGGGCACGGGAAGGTGCTGAGGTCTTTCTCCCAGCTGTTTCTTCTTTCCATTTTGGTGGCTTGTTCTGATTCTTAGCTTTCTCAGCTGTCCTCTTTGCCAGCTCCTGAGATTGATGCGCCAGTGAGGTAGTCTGGCCAGTTTGAAGAAGACCCTCCTCTGCCCGTATGCTGCCAGATGTGGCCCACAGTCCACACTACTGCTGCCTTGGGAACATGATAGCCCTTCGTTATTCTGCAGCCCCTCTTCAGAGCCCAGATGCAGAGCCTCAGGACCCAGCCTGAAATGCGAGGGTGCTGGACAGCTAAGGCTGCCTGATCAATGACAGGTTTATGCTCAACCAGCAACTTTTCTCTAGGAGGGGATTGTAAAAAATATATCAGTGAGGGGCCGGAGATTTAGCTCAGTGGTTCTTCTGCCTGCTTCACAAGCCCAAGGTCCCAAGTTCAATCCCAGGTACCAAAAAATAATAAATTAAAAAAAATATATATATCTATATCAATGAGAACAACATGTTTTATTTATTGAGTGCTTATTATATTTCAGGCACTAAGATATGTGCTTCATTTACACATTTATTACCCATTGCAGTCCAATGAGATAGGTATCATTACCCCATTTTATAGATATGGAAACTAAGGCTTAAAGAGGTGGAGTGAGTTGTGTATGATCTCACAGTGGAGAGGTAGGAGGGCTGGGCCGGCAATCCTGAAGAATCCAACTTTAACCTCCATGCTGTGCTGACTTCACACCATGGCCTAATGTACCACATGAGTTACTCTTTGGTTTTCTCCAAGGAGAGCTACAGTGTAGCCTTGTCCTTGGAAGCCAGAAATCGGGTCTCCCACAGCCAATGCAGCCTTGATTATTGAATTCGAGGAAGAGACAAATTCTCAGACAAGAACTTGGACTGTGGAGGCTGCTTAATTCAGCAATTTGGGAGACCAAGCTCAGTGAGCTACTTGATATAGATCCTGAGAGCCATGGGGTCTGTACACATCCCCCGTGGGGTGTGGTTATGATGGCTTCTGGGAGAGCCTTTGGGTTAGGCAGGGAACTGTCCTCCACAGTGCAGAACTGCCAGCTCCACGCTGCTTCCTGGCACACAGTCTGGTCTCTATAGGGCATTAGGAGGGTTGTCTGCCCACCTGGAACCAGGCTGGCATGGGAGAAGCTCACTACAATAGCGGCAGCAGGGATAGGCAAGAAGACATTCTGGTGATAGGTGAATTTCCAACTCCAGACCCAACTTCTCTGCTTTCCAGTGCCAACCCACAGAATGAGGCTTTGGGACTCATGTTTTCTTGCCCAATCCTTGTGATTGCACATATTTCACCACCTCAGGGGCACACTTCATAGGCTTTGTGATCTCTACCACCCGGTGGCTGCCAAGTGGAGAAGCAGTCTGTGGGACCACAGGCACCAGCAGGAAAGGAGATAGCCCCAAACTGCAATTGTTGCCCATTGTCTCCCAAGTTTCCAGGTGGCCAGGAGGCCAGTTTCAGGCAGCAGGATGAAGGCACACCATGTGGAGGCAGTTTTGGATGAGGTCTGTCCTTGCCTCTCCAGCACACATATCAATTTCAGGCCCCTCCATGGAAAAGGGGCTGGGAAGGGGAGGCCTGGCACACTGTGAAATATGATAAAGCTGCTTTGGTGTGGGTCAACCATACTTTGCGACACCTGCCTATCTGTTACACTGGTGCTGTTACACAATTGTCTGGGAATTCATCTTTGTCTTTGTATGTGCCATGATGGGAACTTATCCCAAAGTGGGTGGGCACAGGGATGGAGGAGGAGCTGGACTGGCTTGTATCGTCTGTCTCTGCCTATGTATAAAGTAAGGCTGTTGATTTCAGTGAAGCAGTTAGACTGACCTCTCTAAAATCCTGATTGCTTGAGGGCAGTCGTGGTTGAGGGTAACTTCCTCTGTCCTTGTCCTGCTTACAGAAAACCCTAGCCAATTTTAAAGCCCAGGAGATATGATTCTCTATTTTCCCCGAATATTTCATGAGTATTTAAAACTCTTGAGGAAACAACTGAAGTGTCCATTAATAAATGAGTAGATATGGAAGCAATAGCACCCACATGATGGAATATAACTGAGAATAGAGGGACAAACCACTGATAGATGGGACAACAGGGATGAATTGTCAAAGCATTGCCCTAGTGAAAGAAGCCAGACTCAAAAGGCCGCATGCTGTATGATTCCATGTATATGACATTCTGGAAAAGGCAAAGCTATTTGGGGAAAAATACTGCAGTGGAAAGTCGTTTTCTACCTCAGGAGTGTCTTGGGGGCCTCTGTGGAGAATGATAGTAAAGTAGCATTTTGAGGGATCTGAGATCTGGCTTCATTCAAAGTAGCTTCACCTTATCTAAGTTTTACACCAGAGTTTGATTTCTTTGAAAAATTTGGGAAATCCTGAAGTGAGATAATCTGATTCATGTTGTCATCTCTTTGCTTAGAGAAACATACATATGCCCAAGAAGTTTTGCATTCAGTTTCAGGGAGACCTATAGGCTTCCTGAAGCCCTCCCTCAGCATTTCTAAATGCACACAAATCTCTAATTCAGGACTTTTCCTTTGTACAGTAGAGACCACATCTTCTCTTCCTTAAACAGCCTCATGCCATCTACCTTAGGCATATCAATTATCCACTGCTGTGTAACAAGCCAACCTCAACACTTAATGACTTAAAATACACACAATAGTTTATCACTTCTCACATTCTGTGCTCTTCCTGGACTCATTGTATGGTTCCTCTGTCTTATGTGGTATTGGCTGGGGTTACTGAATGGTTGCATCCAGCTAAGAGCTCATCTGTGTGCCAGGTTGGGGCTGAAATGTCCCAGTTCATGTCACCTACCTGTGTTGGGAACTTGGTGTTGACTATCACTTAGGAGTACTTTAGTTCTTCACAAAGCCTGGTCCCTCATGAGTCAACAGGCCAGCCTGGATAGCTGGTGTTTAAGATAGGAATTGGAAGCTGTCAGCTTTCTTAAGGGAAAATTTAAGAGCCTCACCCATACAACATTTTAGTGGTCAAAGCAAGTCACAAAGCCAACCTAGATTTCAAGAGAGAAGAAACAGACTGTACCCCTGAATCGGAGAAGCACAATGGCACATAGGTTGTCAGGGTTGCAGATGGCCATCTCTGAAACAATGCAGAACACTACACTGTGTCCTTGGAAGAGTAAGTCTGTGCATCACACAGAACAATGGGCTTCTGCAGCATAATCTGAGCATGCACACATTTCTTTTCAAGACTCTATTTTTTAGTATCTTTCTTCTCTTGTGTTACTGTAGAAATAATCAGGGGCACTCTTGTTTCTGAAAGCTTATATTTTCTCCATCTTGCCCCATTTCTCTGTCGTTTTTCTTATAACATATCACCTACAGTCTCTGCTACATATTTTGGACTTCATTCTATAGCTTATTTTGTATTTTTATCTTTCTAGAAATACATGTCTTCTTTCTCTAGACAAACTGGAGCAAATCTGTTTGTCTAGAGAAGGAAAAGAGCCACCACTCCTATTTCGGGAAGCTGATATGATTCTCAATGGGGACAACCATGTGTGTGACCTGTTATCAGGGCGGTAGTTGTATGAAGGCACCAGACCCTCATTGCTGCCCCTTCCCTGTGACAGAAAATAAGGGGAACAGGCCTTGGCTTCCATGCACTCTGGCAGTGGTATGAGCTCTTGTGCTGTATGTCAAGCTGGATTAAATTTGATCATCTCTATCAGTTTCCTGCAACTTCATAAGAAAGCATCTCTCATTGGTTGTGGTTGGGATAACAAAAATCAGGCCCACAGCAAGGATTCCTGGGAAGCAGTGGTTCCACTGTCACTGCATACTATAGAATCTGCAGTATTTACCCAAAGGCTCCATTTCTATTGCCTCTTGATGTTTCTGTTTCTTGTCTAGACATTTCCCCCTCTCATTCTGCCACTCCAACTTGACCCATAGAGCCCACAGTGGCTGCATTAACTTCCAATATCCACAGGTTCTCAGGGTCACAGTGCCATAAGCAAGAGAGCTGAAAAGCATTTCTGAGCTTCTGGTGAAGAATTTCAAAGCTGCCTCCCTAGTACTGAGGTCTAAGGATGACTTTCAGCAGCATGGGAATGCAGGGTAGACCCTGTGAGCTCTGTATTGGCCACTTGCATTTTAACTTGAAGGTTCCCCTATGATCTGTTCAATGTTGACCTCCCATGGAAAATGTTACATAGTAATTCAATAAAAAAGATTTCATGCTTGAAGCAAAAATTGAAAAACCCAGATCTAATTCAACTCTGTTTTCAGTAGTAAGACTAACTAGCCTAGGACCTGGAATGAACTGCTCAACACTTAGATGAATGACCAATTATAGGCAAAGTTTCTTGATGTTGGCTGGATGCTGTGAACCATTCCTAGATGATTTGAACAAGGGTGGGATCCATTCAGGCTGAAGCCTGAGAATAAAGGTCTGGATACTGCTTTGCTTTGTCTCAAGAAATCTTTTATTTGCCTGGGATCCTTCCTCAGAGTAGCTGGAATTGTCTGTACTGTACAAGAACAATTATTGCAGGATTATCATGTGCTGTGGGACTGTCTCTAGAGCCTGCTGGGAGCTTGTTTTGCTAGCTTAGCTGTTTCTTAGTCTGTTCTGCCTGATGATGTCAGCTGTGATGTTCCTTCACTCAAGGATCCCCCTCCCGCTGCTCATCGCCTTGGCCTCTCTTCTGGTCCAGCTAGCGATGTCTTCATCTTCCCCCTTTTTTTCTTGTTCTCTCCACTTTTGACATCCTTGAGGCTGATAGTGTTTGTCAGGTCTGCCTTTAACTCTGGGGAAAGAGCTGGTGGAGCCATCTGTGGGTTTTGGAGAGCATCCCTGCTTGTAATTATTTTTTCTGGAGTCACCCTTGATGAGGCAAAGGCCCATTGTTGTATGATTACCAGTTGTCATCTGGGCTTTCT
The DNA here is from genome assembly GCF_000247695.1 of Heterocephalus glaber. The sequence continues at coordinate 26,586,641 of NW_004624732.1, forward strand.
CATCATAGAATATGTCTTGGGGTGGGTGGGGGTAACAATGGTATGATGTCTCAAAAAGACAATAGTTGTTGATTTCTTCACAGACAATTGAAAGAAGGAGGTGGTTCCCAGGACAGTGCTTGGTTTGATCCCTTACAACGTTTAGCTGCAGAGTTCCCCACATTGAGGGTAAGATTTTTGTCACTTCTCCTCATCCTAAATGTCAGGGGCTGACAGACACTGAGCAAAAATGGAAGATGGACACTTTCTCCACATGGGGAGGAAGTCCGTGTCGCAAAATAATGAGCAAAGATGAAATCATCACAAAACCTCTAAAACCTTGACAATTTGAGCTAATTATTCTGAAGGACAGTGAGAATTACTGAAAAGGATAAATTAAATCCAGCTCAAGAATTAAATCCAGCTCAAAAGATCTTGATGTTACCAGAGCACTAAACAAGAAGTTAAAACCCAGATTTTAGTCCCAACATCCCCCTTAACTCACTGGGTGGCTTTCAATGGGATTCTTCTCTTTGTGTCTAAGTTTTCTCACTTAGAAAATGTGGTTTTGAATAATTTACCTGTTAGGTCCCTTCCACATTTTGTAGTCTATCATTTGAAGTATTTGTTAAGCACCGACTTTGGGCAGGGCAATGGTGCAATGGAATATACTGGAGCTAGTCCACGTCATAAGCTTTTTTCTTTGGAAAGCCTTGCCAGTGCATTCAGTCCAAGCAGAAGCAGTCATGTATTAGGCTAAGTGATCATTGCCAAAGCAGTTGACTTCATATGAATAGAATGTTAGCAATTAAAACATTAATTGTTTAAATGTAAATGATTGCTTATAAAGTGCTTAAAAGGACCACTTCTGCTAAATAGATTGAGCAAGCCTCTTGCAATTGCATTAGCCTTTCAAGTTGTTTAGTTAGTACTTTTTTCACAGACTTTTATTATAACTATTTATGATTTATGCTTTGCCTCCTCCAAAAAAGGATTTGAAGCAGCCAAAAACAGAAAACATATATAAACTATGATAATTAAAAATTTAAAAAGGAAAATAAGATAACAGAAAGGAATTATAACAGGGGAGATAGGCTTTCCAAATAGCCTAGGCTGTATTTGTTTCTGCTCATGCTTCCCAGCTTAACTGCATTTCCTTTGCTCTCTAAATGCTTATATAACCCTGAGAACTACAGAGTATAGGCATTCTCTAAATATAATCGAGTACCTGTTATGTACATAGTTCTACAAAAAGCTGGAATTCCTTCCCTTAAGGACAACAGGGAAGATGGACAGCAGACATATTCCTAATGTGTGATTACTATATGATTAATGTACACTTTCACTATTCTTTAAATTATTTTGATAATGTATCTCTATCAGAAAAATATTGGGGGCATGTACTCCTCTAGTATGTGTATATTCATTTATATATAAGTTGGATATATGACTACTGTTCTGAAATGTTATGAATATTATAAAACACATGGAAAATAAATAAGTATCTCTGAGATAAAAATAAATATGGATAGTTCTAGCATTTTCTTCCCATATTCTAAATATGAATGACATGAATGACATGAATGAAACACTCGCTAGTAGAACTTCACTTATTTAAATGTCAATAAATGAATAAACAAATGCTCACAAAGTGCTTTAAAAGAATGTCTTCTCAATAGGTAAATGCAATTAATTTGCAATTGCATTTACCTCAATGTCTTTTAAAAAATGAAGTGCTTCAGGGAGCAAAGAAAATCTTAAAAAATAGGTTCCACACTACAAAGACGCAGATGACACTGGACCACCAGACCACTGTGCTGAGTCCTGCCGCTCCCAGCCCAGAGGTGGGGGCTTCTGAGCTGCCGTCCCACTGCTCCTGGTCCAGAGGAGGGCGCTTCCTGGCCACCATCCCTCCCGCTGCTCCCAGCCCACAGGAAAGGGCTTTTAGGCCACCATCCCTACCGCTGCTCCTGGCCCCTGTTCCACCTCTCCCAGCTCAGAGGAGGTAATCCGTGCAGGTGCCAACAGCTGCGCCCCCCAGTCGAAATGAGAAAACACATAAATAAGTCTCAAAACCAGACTTCTAGATCACCTACAGCAACCCCAATGGAACACTCTGATACTCAACCACCTGGACCCACTGAACTGGCAACAAAAGGGGATCTGGAAAAAATGAAATCAGAAATAATGTCTCAGATAA
>NW_004624732.1:26594969-26640676 GCF_000247695.1 Heterocephalus glaber
TTGAGAAATGGAAAAAATGGAAATAAAGTCTTTGTAAATAGGGAAGGGTGGAGGGGGTGAAGGGAGGGCTAGGGATGGGGAAAAAATAAGAACCAAGATGCATTATGTAAAGGTACAATTCCCAATGAGAAATGTAATTGTGTTGTATACCTAAAAAGGACCAGTAAAATAATTTAACAACAAAAAAGAAAATCTTAAAAAATAAAGTTTTAGGTTTACAGAAATGTTGCTGACATGCTGTAAGAGCCCACATATACCCACCATGCAACTTCCCCTCGTGCTAACTCTGCTAAATGTCTTTTTTTCATAAAGTACATTCACTTTGAACACCCTAAGATGTCTGTACCCAACCTCTCCTTGGAAATATTTAAAACCTTTAACTTTGTTTTCCCATATTCTACTTTTTACATACACCTGAAAATAAAATGCAATCTGCTTATAACAAAGTGAAAAATTCTTCAGTCCCCCAGGGCAAAGATGAAATCCTAGGGACACCTCTTACAGAGATATCTCTGGAGCTCTTGGGTGACTGGTTCCTAGGCTCACACCCTCACACCCCTGGGATCAGGCCCTAGAGGTATGGCTCCAGCTCTGATGCTGCAGACTGTATCTCAGGACTGAGAAAAAACAATCCAGTGTGGGAAAAGTGCTTAATGTGTATAAACTGACAGAAAACAACTTTTTTCTTCAAGTGCCTAAGAAAGTAGAGAGGGACTTAAATAAATGTGTATTTCCTGCTAGGATTTTGTTTAAATGAGGGGGGAATGGGTGGTACTTTTCCAGTCACAGAAGGGAGTATGACCACTTTTGTCAGGACTGCATAATCCTGGTGCCATAATCCTAATCTACTCCAGTGATATTTGATTATAAATGGGTGCCTTGAGCAAGTACCTACTTGTCCCACCTGGCCTGCCCCTTTACCTGGCTTAGGTACACATGTGACTAGTGTGTATTTTGGGCATCAGGGGGTATCTCTTTTGGGAAGGACATTCCTTGTCCACACCAGGCTCTCCCTCTGAACTCATCACAGGCCTTTCTGTCTGTACCTACTATCCTATAGTTGCATTGTCTCCTGCTGCTCCTACATGATCTTGGTTGTTTCATGGGTGAGGCTATGTGAATTTAATGGGTTTCATATGTGCAATTCTTGAATCATGAACTAGAAAATGAGTTTCTTGAGTCTATGCCAGTGTCATCTCATTTCTTATGTCTTGCAGATATTATAACGTGGCAATAGCAAATTAACATGCCAGAGGTCTCAACTGTCATGCAGCTGTTACCTGGGGAGAATGCCTCAGTGAGGCATCAATACCTAGTCATTCAATATCTTTCAACAGATTTGCATTGGATACTTTCCATCTGTAAGGCACTGTTTTCTGCCTGCCTGCGTGTGTGTGTGTGTGTGTGTGTGTGTGTGTGTGTTAGGTGTGGTGTTGAGGGAGAACCTCTCTGATAATTGCATTAATTGCAATTAAATGCAATGAAAAAATGAAGCTTGAGGGTAGTTGCAGAAAACTAGACAAGGTAGAAAGAGTATGCAGCTCAAATGCCCTGGAGTAAAAAAGCTAATGCTGGACCATTAACACCTTCCCTTGATTTCTCCATTTAGAATATTTTCAGGTAACTCCCTTGGGAAGCCAGAGAGCCCTTCATCTCTTTGCCCCTGGGAGTTTTCACTGCCCATTAGGTGCAACTGTTGGATCAGATCTCCAAGCTAACATTTGTGAGACTTTATGGAAAAACTATTCTGTAATGGAGAAAACACATTTTCTCCCCTGCAGCTGAAGTGAGCCCTTTCCTCTCACATACTTCACTGCCTTTCCCCGAAACCCCTTACAATCACGAACATTCCACTTGTCTTTATTATAGAATCATGCTAAACAACATTGTGTTAACACAACTGTGGGTTTAGGCTTATGCATGAACAATTGTTCAAGTGCTCTGGGCTGAACAATGCCAATGCCCCCTTGGGTCTCCCACAACTCTTAGGGTCCTCAGGTTTCTAAAACTATCAGACTATAACGTAGTCACCTTGCTTGGTGACTTGTCTTAAGGATCCCCTTTCCAAGACTATCTATTATAGGGTAGGTAAAGATACCTTGTTAAGTAGTCTTCCACTACCTCCCAGGAGGAAGAGGTATCTCAAATATTTTCCGAAGCCCACGATGAATTTTGGATCACTCTATCCTCAGGCATGATTTTCTTTAGTTGGAACACTCTGTTCATCTATATTGAGATGGAACATGTGGTTTGGGTTTATTTATTCTTAGGTCATAAAATGATAATTTAGCAGTTAATAGGCACAGAATATCTTCTCCTTTTCACCCCCAGGAACTTTTGGAAGCATGTTTCTCACTAAAGTAACTTGCCCAAACACTAACCTGGACTCTCCTTCACTCCCTAAGGTGGGTCCTAATGGGATTGGAGAAAGCATGACTGGCAAGATTTCTTGCAATGACATCTTGGCAAAAATGTCCTGTCTCCCCCGGATCCAGCTAGGAGACTTGCCTTAGGGCAAGAGTGAAAGGTAAGGCAAAAATCAAGAGCCACTTTCTTTTGGTTTGCGGAAACATTAGGGTGTCTTTTGTTTTGCTTGCAGTAGGGTAAGTTCCTCTTCCACCTCCAGAATTGCTGAAGCTGAATTTGTGTTACCTATCTGCATTACACTATTATTATATCCTTAATCCCCAAAGAGAAGCAGGCTGCTTTCCCATCAAACCCAGCCTTGGGACAAGCCTGACGCTTACTCAGATTCCAGCATTTCCCCTCCAACTTTTTCTGGAAGTGTACCAGTTCAGTACTCCATCACCTTGCTCTAATCTGACATCACTTCTTTGTACTGACTTTGGAGCTCTTTCTCTGCCCACTCCCTCATTGTGATGGTGTTAAGGATTGAACTCAGGGCTTTCACAATAAGCTACATTTCTGGTCCTTTTTTATTTTTTATTTTGAGACAGGGTTTCACAAAGTTGTTAAGTTGTCCAGGCTGGACTTGAACTTGTAATCCTCCTGCCTCAGCCTCCTAGAATGCTAGTTGAATTGTAGATGTGTATCATCATTTCTGCTCTCTCTCTCTCTCCTGCCCCCCCAAGTTTGCAATGCATAATGATTCTATTTACTGTGGGGAGCTTGTACATGTACATAACATGTCTTAATTCTTTTTTGTCCCTCTTTCCCCCTCCTTTCATCTCCTGTTTCCCTTCCCATTTGAAAAAGATCTTTCTGCTTCCTATTATCTATCCTTTATCTTGCTCTTTATTTACATTTTGGGTTTCTCGTATAAGAAAGACCATTAATACTTAAACTTGTGTGTCTGATTTATTTCAGTTAACATTATGGTCTCCTCAGCCGTGCAGAACTCATGGATCCCCGGACCATCTCATAAAATTTTATAATAATATAGGGTATGAGGATTCCCCAAGTGCCACCGATGGGCTCAGGATGCCAGAGTAAGTACCCCTAAAGCTGGCTTTGTTTTCTTTATTTACAGTCCCCAAAGGACCACAGCAAAAAGAAAGTAGCTCTGCGTGGGCCCCTCACGTATCCCACTGTTCCCCAGGTGATGCTGGTTGCATTAGTAACCTATATATCACTGTTGCGATAAATTACTATAAATCTTGTGGCTTAAAACAACACATATATGTTAACTTACAGTTCTAGTATTAGTCATCCTAAAATTAAGGTGTCAGCAAGGCTGTATTTTCTTCTGAAGTTCGAAGGGAGAATCCATTTCCTTGCTTTTTCCAGCTGCAGAAGCCATCCTCAAAGACAGGAACACAACATCTTTAACTCTCTCTCTCTCTCTCTCCCTTGTCACATCTCCTCAGACTCTGATTCTTCTGCCTCTTTCTCTTAAAAGGATACTTAGTTACATTTGGCTTGCAAGGGTAATCCAGGGTCATTTCCACATCTCAAAATCCTTACTCATATCTGAAAGTCCCTTTAGTCCTGAAAAAAAAATCGTAGATTCCTGGGATGAGCCCATGGACTTCTTTTTGGAGGGTGTGCATTATTCTGTTTATTATGATACCCATATGCCTCATCTCCCTGAAACTCCCTTAAAACCACAAAGAGTACGGAAAGAGGGATACTGAGCTACCCTTCTTCCTGCTCAATCCCTATTTCCTCTTTGAAGAATTGCTTCTTGTCCTGAAGAGTGGCCTCTCCCTTTGGTGCTCCCTCTCCCCATGGGGGTAAATTCCTTGCATGCCTCTGTGGGATAAATGTGTAAAGTCTCACCTGATGAGGACAGCAACTGATCACGGAGAAATACACACATGACAAACAGTGGGTATTTTCTTTTGAAAGCTAAAATCTTAGCAACAAGACAAAGAGGAGAAGGTCATTTGTGCTCACTATGCCTCAGTCCTCTCATTGACAGGGACCATTCTTGGAGCCCCATCCAGGAATGAGGGAGGGGTTAATTCCATTATGACTATGCAATTCTTCACATCAAAATGACTCTCTTTTATTTTCTCTGCAATACCCTAATTTTATTTTTCCTGTCTGATTCAGCGGTCCCAGGACCAAGAGCTGCAACTATGAATGCTAGGGTCAAGGATAATTCCTAAGCAAGAAATGGCAACATACCTTTGAACTTTTATGTCAGAATTCCCAAGGGCCTGATGGGGTTGATTGTACCTTTGCCCCATGTAGCAAAGTAACCTTGATAGTGAATGTAGATGTATCAATTCATGGTCAAGAGAGCCCACTTGTTTGTACGTATGTGAACTCACCCTATTGATGGGAGTGGACAGAGGGAGAGATGCCTGGTAAACCAGCATTACTGTTGGTGATCTATGCCACAGAGTAGTAGAAATTAACATCCTCTCTAAAGGTGGAAAAGCTAGGGTAAAAAGCAATGATTAATGAAAAGAAGAACTGGTAGCTGAGGGATGAATACATGGTTGTGAAACTACAGAAATCCAATGTTACACTGGTAGCTTGATAAAGATGATACTCTACTTCTTCAGTGGAGGTGCTTGAAAGGTGAAGCTGTGTGTTACTAACATCACTTTTGGAACCTGACAAGGTTGACTAGATATCTGCAAACTTCAAGTCATCGCTCTGGGAGACATCATGGTCATACAACATAATGATGAACTGGAACAAACTGGTAATGACTGAGTGAGACCCTAGTAATATGCCAATATCTTTCTTCTCTTTCTTTTCAAGTTCAATCTACTCCTATACACAGATGGAGCAACACTAGTACTATTGACGATTCTACAATGTCATGTGAATAAGTATTATGACAATACTGATATAACAATTCAATTATTGGGAGATTGAGTTAAAGCCTCCTTCAGATGTAACACTGGAGAAAATGAATAGCTTGAAAAAGAACTGGATTTAGTTAATCATCATCTAATTTGTATGCTAAATTTTCTTGTACAAGTTTATGATAAGGTTCAAATAAATGGTAGAACAAGTAATCAAATTAAGACAAAAAATATGAAAATGTATATAATGGGTTTATGGAATAAATTAGTTATTTATTTTTAAATTAATTTAAATGTTTAAATTAAGAAATAAAAATTGTATATAGTTGTGTACAACTAGATGTTTTGAAATATGTATATATTATGGAATAGTACATTGTGCTAATTAATATATGTATTACCTCATATATACACCATTTTGTGGTAGCAATACTTAAAATCTACCCTCAGAAATTCAAAATACTATCCATTATTATTAACTATAGTCCCTAAATTGAACCACAAATCTCTTTGCTCATGTTCCTCCTATCTAACTGAAACTGTTTTTTAAAAAATCTATCCCGACCTCACCTTGGTTCCTCCAAATGTTACACATATTCATTCACAGTGATACTATAGATGTATCTGTGATATAAATGCTATATTAATGTATATGGTCAGGTAAGTATGTTTGTTTTGCTATAAGAGAGCCCTGGGCAAGAATCAAGGGAGCTCTACTGTGTGAAGAACTAATGGTACCCAGAGACAGATCTGGTCTTTGCCCTCTGCTCTTGGAAGGTGATCTTTAAGCCCTTGGAATGTCCAGCCTGTTTACTTAGAAGCTCCTGGCCACACTGGATAATCTAACATCGTGTGATTTGTGATGGGGACTTTGGGCTACATAGAAGCAGCTCAACCCAGACAGAGTTGATAAACTGGACTCAGGGATGATTCACATCCCAGATGGGACAGAATGGAGTGTGAGAGTTCATCATATTACTCAGAATAGCATGCCATTTAAAACTTATGAATTATTTCTGGAGTTTTCCATTTAATACTTTTGGACCACAGAAGACCGTAAGTAACCAAAACTAAGGCAAGTAAAACCGCAGGTAAGGGGGGACTAGTGGCTATGCTACTTGGTTATGCTTGGCCGTGGAAGATGCAGCTCACTTAAGGTTTATAAGATGACAATTTCCAGTTTCACCCAAGAGACTAAGCACCCTACTTGTAGGGCAAAAATATTATCCAAGATTCTTGTTTGGTTTCATTAAATTTTTAAGACATCTATACATGTTAAATGTGGCAAATTGACCAGCTCAGATAGTCATGAACTATGTTAAGCTGTCATTGATAGTTATGTTAGCAACTACACCTACAGAAAACTCATTATGTTAGCCAAGTGACAGGGTGTTCTCACTTAATAAATGCAACAGTGCTGGTAATGTGCATTACTCTTAGTTTTCTTTCACAGAGGGGAAATGGAGGCAGATGGAACATTAGTAAGTAGCCCAAGGGCCAACACTAGAGCAGGCATCTACGGTCCCTCTGCACCCTGCCCTCCCTACACTGTGCTGCCTCCTCTCCATGTTTCATTTGGAGCAATTGAGTTAACTAAAGCACCTGGATGCCAATAAGTTGTGCATCCTATCTCATTAAAACTAGGACACAAATATCTGTTGATCAATTGACATGAGGAATACAGACCCTGCTCTCAAAGTTAGGAAGCTCAAGTCTTTTAGAATTCATTCAGTGCCAAGCACTTGACATAGAGTATTTTGTTTAATCTTTATAAATCCTGGAAGGATAATTAACTCTGTTTTGCAAGTGAGTAATGTTAACCCCAGGTCACAAATCTCTGCTATGACTAAAGGTATGTTTTGAGCTGAAGTGTGTCCCTTCAAATTCAAATGTTGTACCTCAGAATGGGACTGTATTTAAATATAGAGTCTTTAAAGAAGCGATTTTGGTAAAATAGTTATATGGGAGGGCTCTAATTCTCCTTACAGGAGGAAGAGACTGGACAGAGACATACACAGAAGCATGTACATGGAGAAAGGCAGCCATCTGAAAAGCAATGTAACCTGCCTTACCAGACACCTTGATCTTGGACTTCCAGCCTCCATAACTGAGCAAGTAGATTTCTGTTTTTAAAACCACCCAGTCTGTGGTATTTGTTATGGCATCCCAAGCACTTTGATATAAGGTACAATGGGAATTCAAAACTAGAACTGACTAATTTGAAAGCTCTTTCTCTGTACCAATGATGATCAGCCAGAGAGGTAGGGGACAGCTAGGGTAGAGCCCAGCAAGAATTGTGCATGGTGATTCAGTGTGATGGAGGGTAAGGGTGAGGAAGGTCTTCTGGCTGAAGTGAACCTGAGGCTGGGGAGAAGCATTCAGTTAAGATGCAGATGGGCAAAGCAGAAGGAGAAGGGCATTCCAGGCCACTGGGAGGCTGATTTTGCTGGATCCCAGAGCTGCCATTCCTAGCCCCAGCTGTCTGGTGGATGTGTGGCCAGCCAAACACACATGTGGACACAGCACTGAGGAATGTTGGCCCCAACCAAGCAAGAGATGGTCTGTAAATCAGGAGCCTCTTTTATGGACAACTTCTTCCTTTCAAGCCCAGAGGATAACCAAGAACAAAGAGACTGGTAGTGTCTCACATTTATTAGGAAGAAAACAGTGCAAGACCTGGAGACACTGGCAGAAAAAGGACAGTTAACCTTAGAACTGGGCCTTGGAACGAGAAAGCCAACAATAGATCAGCCACAGGGTTGCACACCGAACATGGGGACGAGTGAGGGGAGGGGGTCCCTGGTCTGGCACGCAATGGATCAAATATAATAAGTCCTATGAGGCCAATCAAATCCCGTCACCCCAACCCCACACTATGCCAAATAGTAAAAGCAGATGTTTTGCAAATTGGTAAAAACTCAGAATCCTTTTCTTGCGATTGGCTGGGATCGGGGTGGGGGGGTCTGCTGAGGATAGTGGGGAGAGAAGGCTTTTGGGAGAGATCCAAATATTAGTGTGCCCAAAACCCTACCCGGACTCCCTCCAACAATAGGAAAAGAGGGATTCAGTTTAGCTGGAGCAAAGAGAGAAGATATATTATAACATGGAAGAAATTCAGACACGATAGGAGAACAAAGTAACATTTCAAATTGCTGAGATTTATTCAGCTCTATTGTCTGATCGATTTCTTTTGAATACCAAGCTGACAGAGCCAGTTGCAACACTTCATGGTATATGTGGGGGGCACTTATGGAGGAAAAGGCCTCTGTTATGCCTTGGGAAATTTAGTCTCTCCATGCTTCATCTTGAGCTTTTGGACTTCCACTCCTTGGCTAGACAAACCATCTGAAGCTTCCAGCACATTCTTGGTGAAGGTACTCACCAGGGCTCTCCAAAGCGGCCATGACATTGTCTTAGGCCCAAAGACAGCATCCAGAATAACCCATGGCCATGCCATCTGGTGGACTTGCAAGGTGGGGCTGGCACATGTCTACTGCCCAAGGCCTGGCCAGTGAAAGATAATATAAAGCTCTGGAGAGGGCTGAAATGGGAATAAGGTGCTTTGGGTCTAGGATTTTTGCAGATCTTGAATTCCCTCTGCTTTGTTTTCCTGACTTCCTAAATGGGGATGACATTACAAGAGTTCTGTGGACTTCATAGAGTTGCTCGTTACTTCATTCATTCCACCCATTTTCCTTGTGGTGGGCATTGGGAGTATAACAAGGAGGACCACAGAGTCCTGTTTGTGTGAGTTCTTCTTTGACAGTAGGAAGGCATGGCAAGTGAGTGTGGTTGTGGTAAGGACAGAATACGGTTGTCTCTCTGGGTGAGATGAGGGATTTGACTGTGCGGGTACCTCATGCTGCTCTAGTGTCACTAGAGCAGTGGGACAAAGAAGTCTTTTCACTTCCACTGGGAAGAAATAAATTTGGTGGACACTCTTTATAAATACAAGGAAGAACAGATGTAAGTCAGGTGATTGTACCTGTTTTTCCGTAAAACCTATTGCGATGAAGTTTTATTGAAACCATCTGGGGATGTGCAGTGTGTTTCAGCTTTAATGTCATTATCACCATTGTGGGCAGGCACAGTCTGTCATCTTACTTGCATTGAAGGCTGGGCTCTGATCTCTGCCTTGTCCTTCCTTTCCCTCCCCTTTCTCTATATTACACATTTTAAATAAAATATAGTTTCACTCGAATTCAGCAGGTGAATTAAGAAACATTTAGATCTAAATGATAAGAGAAATCTTACACCTCATAATTTGTGAGACACAAGCTAGCACTAAGAAAAATGCGTAGGTTTACACACATTTATTATAAACAGAAAAAGATATGAGTATGACAAGCATTTTGCCTTAAGGACAAATCCCTCCACAAAAAAGCAAAAACTTTTCTTAAAATTAAATCAGTAATATTTAGCAATTAGTTAACTTTGGCCATGTACCAGGCACTTTTCTATGACCTTTTCACATGTCAATTCATTAACCACTCTGAAATCTATGCAGGAAAGATGCTATTGTCATTAACCTCACTTTGCATTAAAAAAAACAGTAGAGGGAGTACAAAGCCACTCATTCAGTGATGACCATAGCACAATTTGCACTCAGGCAGTCTGCATTGGCCCACAGCCTTTAACCATGATAAACTCTCTGAAAAACAACATCAACAAAACAAAACAAAACAAAAACGATAAAGCTCATATAAGAAAATCAAAATGTATTTCCATATTTTCTTACCTTGATGAAGATCATTCAATAAAATGCAACTATAAACATAAACTAATACAGAAATTTTCAACACATTTTATGATTAAGGACAACTCATGTTTTATGACTAAGGGCAACTCATAGATGATTCATATCACCAACAGTTTGTGTTTTCTTGGAAGTCTTTCCAGTACTGTAACATAAGAAAAATCAGAAAGAGAGCTGTAAATATCAGCATCACGTTATTTACAACCGTGACCCTTGTTGGCTGATGCTGACCTGGAAGTAGGCAAAATAAGAGGCTGAGTTTTCAGAAAGGGGCTCTATGGAGAGGGTAAGGAAAAACACTGGACAAATCTCATTTTTTTCTGTGGATTAGAATTGCTAAGCTGAAAGGAGTTTACATAAATGGGGACTACTGAATGAATTTTAGCAAATTTTTGACCAAATCTCTCAGAATCACAGCTACACATTTAGAAAAATGAAAGTTTTTACCATCCAATGCTGTCTTCTCCTCATCTTGATATCTTTTTTTTTCTTAAATTCTTTTATTGGTACATTTTAGGTATATAATACGTTTACATTCATCATTGGGTGCTTATACCTGTACATGATGTATCTTGGTTCTTATTTTTCCCCCATTACCTGTGCACCGTTCACCCCCTCCACCCTTCCCTATTTACATAGTCTTCATTTCCATTTTTTTTCTTTTCTCATAATTTTTCCTTTCCCTTCTTTCCTTTCCTCTTCCCCTCCCACCACCCCTATTCCTTTGGACCTTTTCTTCCTATTTCTAATTATTTTAAAATTTATTTTTATTTTTATTTTTTTTTGGTACCAGGGATGAAACTTGGGACCTTTCGCTTGTGTGGCAGGTGCCAGAAGCTAACTCTGAGCTAAATCCCTGGCCCTCCTCTTGATATCTTAACCCCTGCCTTTCCTTGATGGCCAAATTTCTTAAAAATAATTGATATTCTTATTATCAAATTCCCAGTAGTTTTCTTTTCAACCTACAGAAATTAAATCTTTGCCTCATAACTTTGTCACTAAAATCCCCTATAACCAAGGACCAAAGCAAGACAAATGTTCCCAGATTCAGTCCTTTGCCCTTCCTTGGGAGTCAGTCATTGACATCTGTGATGCACCCATACCTCCTAAAAGTTTTTTCTTTTGCTCCCAAAGACCTGCTACTTCTGTGTCACATGGGTGGCTTCTGGCAATCACTCTCTTGCATGGCCCCCATATACACAAGTGTTAGTTATCACCAATCAGTTAAATAGTACCAGTTTTGTATAACAGAGTTTGAATTATAGTTATCATAGCATTTAAACTGTGAATAATTGGATAAAATACAAAGCCCATTGTTAGCTCTTCAGTCTGCAAATCATCACATAAATACAGATGTTTATCATGATTAGAAATGGACATCATTTCTTTCAAAGTTTTGGTGATTGTACTACGTATCCTGTATTCTACTTTTGCGCAGACAGCAAAGCTTGTATGTGTGTGGTCTTCTTGTCTCCCAGGGATAAATGTGAGTGATATTTTATGCAAATAGATCATAGAGAAAATTGATCACCAAAGAGGAAAATGCAACAAAAAGCCAAAATGTGATGATAATACTAGAAGTAAAGTTTGAATCGAATACAAATGCATTCCAGAAGAAGTAGGTGAACGCAGGAATGCTGGCACTTTGGCTTTATGATAGAACTAGAGGTGCAGCCAGAGGAGCTTGGTGAAGATGGAATCATTGACATAAATAAGGACAGTGGGTGTCATGAGAAGGACAAAGATGTCCCAGAAAAAGTGACATCAGCAAAAAGCTTCATATTTAAGGAACGCTGTGAGATATTTCATAATACAGAAAGCACCAAGGAAAAAGTGTTAGAAACTGACTCAAACTTAGATAGGAAAATGAAAATTTGCGAACCATAGAGAAGATGTTCCCCTCTTGAAGAAGACAAGCATTTTTGAGAAAGAAATACAATCCTTTAATTTTCAATGCTTCAAATGTTTTAAATCACAATGTATTAAATAAATATTAGTTTTACTATGTTTCATTGTCTTATACATGTACAGGCGATAGTAAAGAGTTTTTAAGGTTTGACCAAAATTTTTAGAGGTCAAAGAACAATAGTATTTTTCTCCCACTTATAATTTAGATTATTTTGTATTATTTCAGTTTTCCTGATCATCTTTACAGTCCTGCGCTGCGTTGCAAAGCAAGGACTGCCTGTACTGAGCACCTGCAAATTAATATTACAATTTCATACATTACCTCAACCCCAAACTCTGTCTTCCTCTACTTTTGAGTCCAGTTACAATGAGTGAGACACAGTGGATGGCCAACAAATATGTCCTTCCTTTCCTATCCACCCCATTTCTAAAGCCACTGTAGACATCTCTATCCTTAACCCCGGCTTCTAATTATCCTCAAGCCCTGCCTAGTAGGTCTTCTGAACTTGACTGGAATCTGACCTACTCTCTATTGCCACTGTGTTATTTCTGTTTAAGTCTTTATTCTCATTCTTCGGCAACTATTTTCTAATTATTCTTCCACCCACCAATCTTTAATATAGTAAATGTTCACACAAATGCTAGATCTATTTTTTTTTGTTAAATTCTTTTATTGGTACATTGTAGGTATACAACACAATTACATTTCTCATTGGGAATTGTACCTTTACATGATGCATCTTGGTTCTTATTTTTTCCCCATTCCTAGCCCTCCCTTCACCCCCTCTACCCTTCCCTATTTACAAAGACTTTATTTCCATTTTTTCCATTTCTCAGCATTTTTCCTTTCCCTTCTTTCTTTTCCCCTGCCCCTCCCACTACCCCTACCCCTTTGGACCTTTTCTTCCTATTTTCCATTATCAATTATTCATTCTAATCATTGGTACATTTTAGGTATACAATATAATGACATTCATCATTGGAAATTTGCACCTTTACATAATCTCTCTTGGTTCTTATTTTTCACCCTTGGCCAGCCCTCCCTTCAACCTCTCCATTCCTCCCTATTTACAAAGATTTTGTTCCTATTTTTCCATTTTTAGAGCTATTGATCTAGGAAAGAAATTTGGTTCCAGCACTCTACTCTGCAAAAACTACTATTGACAGGCTGTTGTTTGTAATAAACTGAACTTCTCAGCATTTCTCAGGGATCTCCAGTCCCTTTGGACCTCTGTGCCTTTTCTTGTGAAAGTTTTCCGTTCTGATTTGCTGTCCTTCTTTCCTGAAAGGTTATGTACAAGCACTTCCTATCCAGGCAAAGTTGTCACCAACTTTAGTTACTACATTTCTGTGGTTCCATAGTAGGTTAGGATTATAAGACATTTGTCGTAAAATATTATAACATATTTATTTACGTACCCATATTTCATCCTAGTCTATGGTTTCCTGGTGTGAATACCTTGTCATAATTCTAAGCTTCGATACAATAAGACAACAGCAAAGATGACATCAACAATATTTCCTATAATTAAAGAGAGGGAGTTTTTCGTGGAACAGTGACAACATAACAGTTGCTGCATATGACCTCAGTAGATTTAATCATTTCTTAAGATTATGTCAGAAAACTTTTGACTTAGCTGTATTTTTACCAAGCTTCTAATTAATAACAGGTATCCTCCATGTTCAAAGTTTAGCTAAAGGATGTGAACATGTATCTAAAGGTATTGTTTGAAATTTAAAAGCTGAAATAACTTCTTTTAGACATCAGTAACTGCAATAGATGAATGTAACTAATAGGTGTTCATACAAAACAAATATTTTGGCTATCAGGAGGCACACTGAGATTCAACATACCTCTTTGGAATAAGACCCTGGGTGGACAATCCCATTCCTATGGTAGACTCACTGAGTTCCCGGGAGTAACTGCAACCTTGCCTTCCAGAAGATTCCTCTCTGGGAGTTCCTCTGTGAAGAAGGCCTGGCCTGTAGCTACTTTCCAGGGAGTGTCTCAGGACATGTTTATGTGGTACAGGCAAAGGAAAAGCAGAGGAACGCATTCCTGTCTGTTGCTCAGAATATAAATCTGTCATTGGAGTCCTCCAAAGACAGTTTGCCCAAGGAGTAATGAAGTGAGGGAAACTGTAGGTGACCAGAGATGACGCAGTAAACTCTGTAATTATTCAATATGACTAGGTAATTAGCAAGGACAGAGCAGAGATTGTGAGAAAAGATTCGCAAGCCTCCACACTCCAACCCACCCCACGTAAGTGACCTGTGGGTCTGCATTTGCAGGAAAGGGAGACAGGGTTCTCAGAAGCTGCTCAAATTTTTAAAAGGGATGCATTTATGAACAAAGCCAAAGGATTGGTTTGAAGAAGAAGTCCACATTGACAAAGGAAAGGGAAGTTAACAGTCACAAAAAGTTGTGTCTGCAGATTTGCTGGAAGTGTGTGTGTGGCTGCTGCCCATACTACTGGCATTGGGTTAAGAGTGAACCTTGGGAGCAGAAGTGAAATTGACTCTGTGGCTGCATTTGCATTCTCTTAGCACTCTGGGGGAATCCAAGATCTTCTTACCGCCATGACACATTAACCTTTATATTAGAGAGTTGTTCTCCTCAGGATCAAGTCATCAAAAATATTGGTCATGTTATAAT
This sequence comes from Heterocephalus glaber, assembly GCF_000247695.1. The sequence goes on from NW_004624732.1 coordinate 26,609,512, forward strand.
GATGCTCCAAGGACATTCTGTTTGGCTTGCAGACTGCTTTTATGTGCACTTCTCTTACCGGAATCTCACAATAACCCAATAAAGTAACAGGAAGATGTGATGGGCACCGCCACTTTTTTCTTCCTGAAAAATATCACATGTTCTTTGAACAAACTTCAGAAAATGAGTCATAAAAAAATTCAATAACCTATAATCCCATTATAAAATTTTATATTCTTCCATTTTTATACACTACTTTATATTCCATTTATATGTACTGTTTTACAACTTGCAACACTTTATTTTTTACATAATTATTTCATAATTATGAAGATTTACATATTACATTTTGCACAATCACATAATCATTTTAATGACTACATGTACATACTAGTCTATTGTATTCATGTACTCTGTTTATTTACTCAATCTCCCAGTGTTGGATATATAAGTCATTTTCAATGTGGATTATTGAGAATGACTATTAAACTTATTTTTAGTTAATAATACTGACTTATTACAATGGTTGCACATTACTGTATATATAACCACATAATTCTATATTTAGTTTAATAATATTACATTAAAACTTATGAATATTCAAATTAATAATGAGGATAGTATTCTTGTGACTAACCCATCATGGGAGGATTCTGATCAGGAGGAGTTTGCATTCATGAAGGCCTACCAGACTTTCCCTGTCATCAATGAAAATGAACTTCAGACATTTCTGTTTGCTTCCTGGAATTGCAAACCATCTCTCTTTGCACCCACCATTGTTTCTGTTCCTTGCTCAATTTTAGCTGCCAACCAGCTTCTAACATTTTCAACATTAATTCAGAAACCATCTTCCTAATTGTCACATATGCCAGACATTATGTTAGACACTAATGTTTAAGTTACAGTGCAGAGAGCTGGTCCCTGCCCTCCAATTGCATGTAGTTCAGCTGAGAATACAAACAAGAGAAGGATGATTACAATCCAACTTGTCAGTGCTTGGCTGTAGGGAAGATGTGCGTGCTGTGTGATTCCAGAGAGAAACCTCTAATCCAGACTGAGGGGTTACAGAAGCTGCTCAGACAGATTATGATGTATGTATGCTATAGAGGGAGGGAAGTAGTCAAACCCCAGAGGGACAAAGGGACACTGCAGGGACAGCATTTTCATGATGCTCCAGAGGAGCTGTGGGGATAACCCACTTGCTGGAGCTATCTTTTATTTATTGTGACTGCATAGGAAGTTTCTGTGAGACATGGAGTTTCTTTCTCCATTGAAACATGATCTGAGCACAAGGTGTCCTCACTGATTGTGAAGAGCTGGTAAGAGAGCTTCTCTGCTTCTAGGTAATTTTGTGTGTCTGGGCCCCAGGTGAATTATTACTCAGCATGTAGAAAGAGTGTAAAAAGATATGATTTATCTCCCTGTTAGTCATGGTCAAAGAATTTCAAGAATATTTGAGATGGGCAAGTTCAGTGAGACAAGAATCGTTTCAAGGAAATTTATACTACAAAAGTTGTTTTGAGCCTTAGTTAATGTCACATATTACCTACTATCAAATAGGTGGATTGCTGAATTTTTAAAAAATCATATGGTGACTTCTGGTTATCAGCACAGGTTTACAAAGAACGTACCACACCAAACTAATCTCATTTCTTCTTCATTCAGTAAATGAGGGCAAATGGATGGTACCTCCATAGAAAAGAGAGAGGGTTCTCATTTCTGGAAAACACTAGGTAGAACATTTGGGGTTATCCTTGTATATAAGAGACACATTGTTCAATATCAGTTGATGTGATGCTGAAGAGAAATATGGAAAGAAGAGATGGGCTATGAAAACAAAATCAATGAAACTGTAGACTGTTGTAAGAGATGTTTCAAGGTCCTGTTAATGGTAAGTGGATTATTGTGCCTGGTGATGATCAGATTGGACCTGGAAGAGTGGACCTGGAAGAGTGGGTTTTAGCGTAGATACCGCTTGTGAGGGGAATGCAGATAATACTAGCACTCAGAGATGAATAATGGAGTTATAGAATGGTGTAGGAAAAGTATTAGAGTTATTGTGCCTGGAGAAGAAAGACTTACAAAGGTGTTGTCAGACTTTGAATTTTGGGATGTCTTTAACCCATGAAGTGAAGTTTTTCATGAATAGTGGAAAATAGTTCAGCCATTTGTGTCTTTAAATATTGCTTCCATCCTCTTTAACTCTTTTCTTCTCTGAGAATCTAGTGAACTGAATATTTATTTGCCTATTAAAATTATCCATTTAAATTTTGTTATATGGTTTTTGCAATTATGGAATTTCCATTTGAAAATTTCCACCCTGTCTTTTATTTTCTTGAACATAGAGACCATAGCTATTTAAAAGTCCACCTGATAACTCTAAAAACTATAGATCTGATTGTATCATGTGTTGTTTTTATTGGCTCTTGATCATCTTGTCTCATGTCTTTTTATAAGTGGTTCTCTTTTGAGTTTGTTCTCAGTATTATATTAAAAATTGTATGTGGAAAAAAACTGTTGGAACCAACATTATCTTCCCCCAGAAAGGATTTTTGTTAGTTCTGGCAGAAACAAGAGGACTACAATTAGGGATTACCTTCACCCAGCTTTATCATTTGAAATTTTAAAGAATATTGAGATGACTTAACTCTGTCCATGTTAGAACTGGTTTACTTCCCAAACACCTCTATTTCTAGAATATAGTACTATGGGTTTCAATCTAAAATGTAGAGTTTACTAGCTCCCTGTTAATTCCCATTGGCTGGAACCCAATTCTAATTTCCTTAGCTTCAAGAAACTGAAGTACTTACTGATCAGCTCCTCCACTTCCCAGCTAGGACCAACATATGCTTAGAAGGGAAACCAACTCCTACCCTAAAAGACCTTTCTAGGTTCCTATTTTCTTTTATTTTTTTCTTCTGTTTTTTTTTTCATAGAGAAAAACTTCTTCATGGTGTGGAACTTCTTCATTTCCTAAGTACATATTTACAACACTTCATTTAGCTCTTTTGGGTAATTCCTGTAAGATGGTTGGTCCTAATTTCCCAGTATATCATTGTTAGAAGATGTTAATTGAGAGTGTACATTTGTTTTGTCTTATCTAGTGGTTGGGTGAAATCTAATGGATAGAATTTACAAAGAGGTAAATTTCTCTTAAACAAGTGGAATGAAGCTGGTTATAAATTATCCTCACAATAATAAAAGGAGCTTCCTGTGAGATTGGGAGCTCTCTATTATGTCTCATGTTACAGTGATGCTTCTCCAGCATTCCCTCTGAAGGATTGCTACTCCTTTGGCACATGGGAGAGTTTTTTGTTGTTGTTGTTGTTTTGTTTTGTTTTGTTTTGTTTTTTGTTCATTTTTATGAGAACTCCTATACTGAGAGGGTATCTCAACTTGACCTACTCCAAATGAAACTCTAGGTTTCTCTTCATTCACTATAATAGCACCACTACCTATCCAAATTTTCAACCTTAAGCACAGAGCTAGTCTTCCTCACGGCCTCATCTTCACAGCCCCATCTCATCCATTAAAAAGAACTATCTATTTTTCTCCAGAATTTATCTATGATCTGACCACATCTCAGTATCTTGAGGACCACAGTCCTACTCTGAGTTACTAAGTTAGTTTGCCTGGACTGCCCAAACAAACTACCAAAGCTTGGGTGGCTGAAATGACAGAAATGTATTATCTCAGAATCCCAAAGGCCACAAGTCCAAGATCAAGGTGTGTACAGGGTTGATTTCTCCTGAGTGTCTCTCCTTCATTTGTAGATGGCTGCTTCTCCCTGTGTCTTCACCCAGTCTTCTCTCTGTACCTATCTACATCCACATCTCTTCTTGTGAAGATCCCAGTTGTATTGGATTAGGGATAACTCTTTAAAGACCCAATTTCCAAATACAGTTACATTCTGAGGTGTTTAGGGTTAGCGCTTCAACTTATGCCCTGGGAGGGGGTAGAATTCAGCCCATAACAACCAAAATCTTTTCCTGCTCTGGCTCCAGCAGAAGCCTCTTTCCTTTTTCCTTTTTTTCATTTGGCTTCTCCCACAATCTCAAAGCCTGTCTTCCATACAGCAGCCAGAGTGATTTTTCTGAAGTGCAAATAAATCATAGGGCATCATTCCTTTGTTGAAAACACTGAAACAGCAACCAGAATAACATTCACCCATGGATGCACAGGTCCAATTGGACCTCCTTATTCTTACTCACATTTCCAACCTCATGATCCACTTAATGGAAACACAACATCAGTCATACTGGCCCCTGTTGTTCAAGTCCCAGCTCAAGAATTTTGGCTCTCTTGTCTCTGCTCTCTTCCAGTCTTGCATGGCTGCTTTTCTCCTCCTCTATTTCCTTTTCCTTCTCTTTCTTGTTTTCTTCTTCACTACCGGGTTTTCAGTTTATCTGTCACCATGCCTTCACACTCTAGCTAAAACAACAATTCTAATTCAATTTATCACCTAATCCATTTTTATTCTGTTCATATTGCTTCTACAAATCTGAGATTACATGTGTTTATTTGTTTATGTGCTTATTTTCTGCCTCACCCTGTATGAAGACAGCACTTTGAGGACAGGATCACTGCTTGCCTAGGGCACTGCTGCCCCCATGACAGTGCAGCCCTTGCCACAATGGACATCAAGGTATATTTGCCTACTCATTGATTTCAAGAGTATGAACACTCAAAAGTTTATGCCGTACCCCTCAATATTTTAGTAAAATTAATTACTGTGAGCCCCCTTTCCTCACCTAAGAATTCATATACTTCTTGCATAAACTACACATCTCTGGGAGGGTAAATAAATCCTTATTTTGAAAAGCATGAAGAAGACAAGCTAGATATGAAGTGGCAGATAGGTTTCTTCTTACATAGCAACATTACTTAGAAGTGCTTGAGAAGGTCTGAGGCTCCACATAAGCTCACTTGGAGTATGGTAGCTGATTAGCACTGTCTGCCATTGGCACACTGTGGGAGAATGTCGGTTTGTGTGCGAAATGCATGCTTCATATAGGCTAACTAGTCTTTAAGCACTCACTAATGTACTGTGAGCTTGTCCTCTATTGTTTTTAACGGAATTCCAGGTAAAAAAGGCTACAAGTATAGATTCATGTAATCAGTCATATAATCAATTTTATTTGAAATTATGCTAGTTGGGAACTAAAGCTTTGAGAGAATGTGACATACCCAGGCTCCTACCTACATGAAGGAAAGTAAACTTAGGCATTTAGATTGAATGATTAAGCGTTCAAAAATATTTCCAATAATAGAGTTTCTTCCACTTTGCTAGTAATCCCACCCACATTTTTTATCTTTGCTTGGCTGTTATTTCACTAAGATAGAAAATATACCCCGAAATGACTTTTAACTTCAGTGATACACACCCGAAGCCACCAAAATCTTTTATTTTAAGCACCTCCCTTGTTTAGCTTTTAATGAAAATAGAGCATAGTTTTTGCTCTTCATTCATGAATTCCAAGATTGACACACACCCTCTGAGCATCCACTTGTGGGCACATTATGGGTGTAGAGGAAAAAGAACATTACAGTGCTTTTCACACTCCCCCACCCAGTGGTGGAAAGATTACAGTGCCCCATGGCAAGTTTGGTGCTGTGCTGGAGGTTAGAAACACACTTGAACTTGGAAACAGAAACCTAGTTGCTCCTCAGTCTTTTATTCTGCAGGCTAAGTAGTCCCATTTCCTTCAGCCTTTCTTAATATCACATCAACATAATTACCTCCAACAGACCCGATGGCTGGCTTCAGGGCTGATGATATTTAACCACATCGTTGGGCATACCCAGCCTCAGAGACACCGAGCCAACCACAGCCCCACGACTTCTGACCAAGCCTGACTCTTTTTTGCCAAAAGAAATTCCTCAGACTGATTGAATGCTCAAATCTCAAGGCAGCCCTTCAAGATTTTTGCCATTATATTTGGAGACCAATCAGCAAAATGCAGAATAAGATTATCCTGTTGGTGGTTTGGATAAGGAAAAGCACATTCTTTACTGTGTAGATGAAAGCTGAGAAAACAGTTGAGTGGGGCGTTCCCATTTGGAATTCTCTGGATCCTATAATTAAGGATACCTGGGACTTTTGGAATGCTAGACACCAACTAACAGATGCAAACATTTTAAGAAGTGGTGGGGGAAACATTCTACATTTTTCTAATTATTTAGCAAAGCATGGCTCTCAGCCTCTTTTTATGAGTAGGATAATCAGAAGATAATCAAGTCAGTCACTCTGTGCTTTTTCATGTCATTAAAGCAGTCATTGATGAGAACATGCTCTCTAGTGACAAGACAACAGCTGACTTTTAGTTCTCAAGGATCAGGATGGAAGCAACATGATTTGGATCTCCTGCTCAAGTCAACCAGGGTTCTCATCTCCAAAAAACAAGAGATCTTTATCCAAAGGTAAAGCCTGTTAATATTGTTTCATTGATGAACTTGCCTTAACAGCAGCTGTAGTACAAAAGTTTCTATCCTTGAGGTTGTCATTCTTGAATGATCTTTTATAAAATCAAACAAATAAATATATGCTTAAATCCATCTCTTTGATTTTACAGGGATATGTAGATTTATATATTTATTATGATAAATTCTTTATGCCTCATTTCCCTCATATATTCATATATGGATTATGTTCATGAGTATTTCTTTGTAAATAAGCATGCGTACGAATTTATGTAACAAATACAGAACTCATTTGCATTTGGAAGAAGGTGTTCTATAGGGTATCTTTGGGAAATCAATGAGACACCAGAGTTGAGTTTTAGTATCATCCTCACCTCCCTCTTGGTGCTCTGCCTCCACTCTTTGCCCCCAAACCTTAACTAAGAGTCTGCTGCAGGGATATACCAAGGTTCCTTCCATAAACTTGTTTTTATAGCATATATCTAGATTTCCTCACAATGCCTCATGTGCTGATAGGTGAAGCATTTTGGAGGTGGCTGGATCTAGTGTGTGTGATATTGAGATTAAGAAAATTTGATAACTAAATTGGTTTAGCATTGTTCTGGGTGTGGATAATGGAAGCCCCACTTTAGGTGTGGGTGGCACCAACCAATAGGCTTGTAGCCTGCATGAAGTATAAAAAGACAAAAAAGAAGTTAGGCTGGCTGCTGCTGCTTCCTGCCTACACTGCCATGGACTCTGTGATACCTCTCTGCCATGCCGCCCTGCCTTGGAGCCAGGCAACTATGGACTGAAACCTCTACAAACTACGACCTAAAAGAAACTGTTCCTCATTTAACTTTGGGTGTCAGGCATTTTGTTTCAGCAATGAGAAAAGTAACTGAGATACTTGTGTACCCACAAAATTTGCATAATGAAATCTAATCCCCAAGGTGATGGTATTAGGATTTGGGGCCTTTGGGAATGATTAGGTAATAAAGGCAGGCTCTTCACGAATGGGATTGGTGCCTTTATTAAAGAAAAAGGAGCCCCTCCAACCCCCAGTGTGAGACACAGCAAGAAAGCATCATCTCTAAACCAGGAAACAGACCGTCACCAGACAAGAATTCTGCTAGAGCACTGATCTTCCATTTCTCAGCCTCTGGAACTGTGAGAAAGAAATTCTATTGTTTAGAAGTCACCCCATCAATGATATTCTGCTATAGCAGCCCTAATGGACTAAGACAATTCCTGTGGGAATATTATTTTATCTAGTCTTCATACTTGCCATTTACCTGTAAGAAAACGAAGATGAGATGAGAAGCTGAAGAGCATCGTAGCAGTTGGAGTGCACTCGTAAATAAATATGCAGCCAATTTTATCACATACAAAGGACATAATATGTTATTATGTACAGTATTATATGTTAGAGCAAATGTGCATGTTATTTATTCTGCCTTTGATGCTCCTCTTCCCATGTCTTATTGGTCTCCTTCTCATCTTTTTATCCTAAGCATCACTATCCAAAGAGGCCCTTCATGATCATAGAATTCAGATTCTCTTGTTGGCTTCCCTCAAAGCTCTTATCATAATTTATAATTATTCTGCATCTGTCCACGTGGTCTATTTGTTCACTGTTTGTGTCTAGCTCTCCCATGAGAAGGTGAGTTCTGTATACTTGAGGTCCTCCATGTCATCCCTACGCACAGAATATTTAATGCCTCTATGCCCCATGACACTGCCTGCACCCCGGAGTGCTGGCTAATTGTGGCCTTGGCAGTTTTGTTTCTCTGTTTTCAGCAGTATAGCATTGCAGTCTGTTGTATATTGCTACTTAATATGAGAGGCTCTGATTTAAAAAAAGAAAACCCTGGTTAAAGTGTTACTGGTGGTCTCATTTACTTATTCATTTACTCACTTTCTCAACTGACTCTAAAAAGTCCTGAGACAGTGAAGACACAAAGACGCTAACTTGTACATATGCATATATGGTCACTGTCCTCAATAAGTTTATGGGTTGATGGGGGAGATCATGAGCAGATAAAGTGCTCAGACAGCGAAGTACCAGCTGGGTTCACAGCATGTGCCCTAACCCATCCTGCATCAGCAGGACAGGGAAGGTTCCCTGGAGTAGGAGTGCCATGGAGAGTCCTGAAGAACCAGTACGAGTCAGTCAGATAAAGTAAGACTGGCCTGCAGAGGGATGCAGAGTGACCCAGAAAAGGGAGCTGGTGGCCTGGGTACAGCAGGCACACTGCATGAGCACAGGGAAGGTGTTAAGACAAGCTGATCCTGGGAAGTCAGCACTTCATGAGATTGACTAAGCAATTTGCAGTTCATCTTCATTGAAGTGGGAAATAATGGAGAGACATGAACAAGGGAGTAATATGATCAGAGTTTGTTTTTTTTTAAATCTCTCTGCTTATGAGGCAGAGAGGGCACCAAAGGTTAAGTTCAAGTCTCATTCATTCAATCTTTATTTAGTGCCTCCAATATAACAAGTTGTTTTACTCACTGAGAATGAAAAGCAGCCAGGAAAACAGAGTTCCTGGCTGAAAGTGTCCAGTCTAGTGGGAAGGAAAAGTGCAGCACCAGAAATAAATAGGAAACCACAAATTATAACAATAGTTAGGAAGGAGAAATTCAAGGAGCTGGGGGGATATTTGCAGGGTCCAGGAAACTATAAGGACTTAAAGCTACACCATGGGGAGGTAACATCAATAGGACTTGAAGGTGTTTGGAATGGAAGACAGGAAGCTAGAAGAAAAAGGGAGAGAAACAAGTCAGGAATGGTGTGGGTGTCTGGCTTGGGCACTTCAAGGGGCTTTCATCGCTGAAGCCCAAACACAGAAAGAGAGAAAGAACTGAGCCTATCCTATATCCCAAGCCCTTCTGTTACAGTTCTTATCTCATTTAACTTTCATAAGAGTGTTATTTGGTATCCCTCACCTACTAAGTGTTTCCTATCTGTACTAAGTGTTTTTCATGCATTCATCTTTAAAATAATCAGATGAGGCAGGAGCTCTTAGTATACTGGGGTTCAGAGAGGCTGAGCAACCTGATAAGAGTTACACAGCTAAGAACTTAATGCAGTGAAGACAAAGAAAAGCAAGAAGTCCTGATTCTGTGTGAATGGGGTCACAAGGGAACACATGGGATGAATGGTCTCTTTCAAATGGTCCTTCTGTGAACAACTAGAATCTAAAAAAATGGAGGGGAAGACACCCTAGAGAGCAGGGACAGCAGGAACAAGGACATTGAAGCATGAGGCCAGAACAGGGTGTCTTTGGGAGAGTGATGGCATGATTAGCACGTAGGTTCTTCTCGAAGAATGCAGTGATAAGCCTGAACATATAGCCTGAATTCAGGCTGTGGGGGCCCTGCACATCAGGGTTCCTGAAGAAAGAAGTGTCTTGCTTCTGGCAAACTTAAAAGAGAAACATCTAGATTTACATAAAGATATTCACTGTTGACCTCAGCTCTTTAAGATGTTGCTGATAAAGTGATTGTTGTTGTAATTCAGGATTTGCTGCTAGTCTGTTTAAAAGGAAAAAACCCCCACAAATCTCAGGCCCAATGCATTACAAAAAAATTATGTTACTTTCTAGTTTTCCACAGCCCCAATTACCAGACTTTTAAAACTAAGCCTCACATGAGAACTGTCCAAAGAAATCGGGAGGACAGTCAGCTGAGGAAGGTGACAAGTGGGTCAATTTGCAGAGGGCAATTTGGGAAAACAGAGGCCATAGGAATGCCCTGGGAACCCCAGCCCATCTGGCATTACCTAGATGTGAGAAGAATAAAGGGAATGATACCCTAACATTTCCTCTTTGATGACTATCTTGCCTTGTGTATTTATGGAGAAACAAGCACTAACATGTTTTGGCATTTTTTCAAATATTTGACTCTTGATTGCAAAAAATTATAATGAGCTTCTTAACTGCTTACTTAACTTCCTTAGATTGGAAGAATGGAGATTTTTAGAGTTATTGTCTTTAACCACCACCACCACCCCCCATCCCAACTGTGTAGTGTTTTTCAAATTGTCTTTGAGGAAAGACAATTGCTGGTCTTTAAATTGAAGTTCATGGAAGAATGTCTTGGGAGAAACAGCATTTAAGAGGTGAAAGATTACCATATACTTAAGTGTTCGAGACCATCCATCTTTTAGGGCAGAAGCCTTTAATCAGGACAAATGATTATAGGGATAATGGCAAGATAAAAATCATATGCATTCTAACATTTAAAAAAATACTCTGCCTTAAGTCACTAATGGTAGCTTAGATTATTAACACAGAGATCATGCTTTGGCTTTAATGGGCTCCTGGTTGCTCTCTCTGGCAGGCCTGGGGCACTGGGCTCACCTTTGTAATTTCACCTTTGGCTTGAAGTCTGTCTCCATAGGCACGCTGATTTGGAAGCATCAGCCAAATTCATCCTGAGAAGGTGCTGTTACCAAGAGATTACAAACTGCTTGTTTTCAAGATTACCTATTGGCTGACTAAAGTCAGAAGTAGAGTAAGGTGGGTTGAGCATTCAGTTACAACCTATTTCCTTTTCAGGGTTGGTGAGGTTACTGCTGTTATATTTATATATTTTATGCCCAGACCTGGTAGAAGTGTCAGAAGACTATTTGAGTGCTCAGAGCTCTGCTGTAAATATTGGAGAGGGGTTCTCTTATCTTGGAGTAACTTCTCACTCAACCAGCTGCCAGCAGCCTAAACATCTATCAACTTGCAGATTACAAATCAGTGCCAAACCCAACAGCAAATCTATGCGCCTGAGCCGGAGTCTAAACAGCCATCCACCTCTTGCCTGGGATTTGCAGAGGGGACTTTGGGGCTAAGCCTAGTAAAGAGCTACCCTACTTAAAGGTGTGTTCTGGGCCCAGGCCCATGACCACATCACTCATTTCTTTTGTGAATAAAGGTCAAACGCAGTGAGCCAGGGTTGGATCCTAGACTGAGTCACTCTAAGGAGGGATAGATGGAAGCCTAGCATCAAACTGGATGCTTTGCCCACCTGAACACAGCAGCTCTACACCCAGGGAGTCATGTCAAGGCTGATGTAGGTACCGATTCTAAAACCAGCCACTTTCAACCATCAAATCCAACTTGGAAATTCCATCTCCTTGCTTGAAAATGGGAAAGGCAAATCATAAATTTACATATACATATATAGAGAAAGTATAGAGACAGTCATCTATCTCTAGTCATATGTGCACTCCAAAGTTTGCAAGGTTCTCCAGCACGGAACCCCACCTCCACCTCGGCCCTCCCAATTGTCACCTTGCCTTCCCCACTCTGCCACATAGACTCCTAGGCAGACCCAATGCACTTGAACTTGGGCCTCTGCCCTGAGTGCTACTTCTGCCAGGGCATTTCTCCTGTTTTTAACTCATTCTTACTGACTCTTCAAGGCTCTGCTCCTTCACATTTTCATTGATTAATCCAACAAACACATGTACACATATCATTGAAAGACAGCCCAGGGGTAAGCCTAGAAAACAGAGCCCTCAGTAAGTACCTCAGCAGGGTCAATGGGGAGATCGGAGCCAGGAGGCTAGAATCATGTTAAGTGACTCCCATCTTCCTGACAGTCCTCCTCTCAGCTGTCAGCTTCACCCACAGCCTGTGCTGGGACCCCTGATTTCCTTCCTATCCTGTTAGATCCTGCCCACTCTTCAAAGCCCACACTTCCCATGAGTCCCTCAAGCTACCTGGCTTGCTGGGTGAGCTGATAGGTGAAGGACCAAATGCCTATTTACATCTCACAATGCTTGAGTTTTTTACACATTCCCATTTGTCTTTCCAAATAGACTCTCAGTTGCTCAACCAGGCCTTTATCCTACCTTTTGTCCACCCCTTTCACTCCCTGCCACACCGTGCAGAGCCCCAAGTGGTCATGGAGTAGGATCGACAGTGTCTGCCAGATGGCTCATTTTTCTCCAGGGATGAAGGTAGCACATGTTCAATATGAAGGCCTTTCGTGCCTATATTTTGTCAAAGAATGAGATGCCTTAAACAATAGTCTTTTAAGCCATTTAATATAACTTAAGTTCATGATATTATAGCATTGGGAAATATATAGCAAGGAATACAATGGTAAATACAAAAGTTCTTCTTTGTCTTTTGTTTCTCCTCTGTCTTCTGTCATTTAATGGCTACCACTTTTCAGGTTGGCCAATGACAACAAAGGGTTAATTTAACCAGACTGGGAAAAGAGCATCTCAGGCCCAGAATGGCCTGGGTAATAGGTAACCAGTCCTAAATCTAAGACAGTGGGTGGGGGTGAGTTGCCAGGTGAATTTTGGAAGGATAGATTTTCTCCACCTCTGATATCTAACAGTTATTACCATAGACAATTTGGGATGGCTGAACAATTTAAAATCATTTTCATCTTGCATGGTTCTGCTATTCTTGTCGGCAATTATTGCTGATGGCAGGGCATGCTGGCATCTTGGCAGAAAGGAGCCTTCCTGCTGGGGAGAAGGGTTTTGAGTTTTATGTCCCAATATGACTTTGATGGATTCAGACAAATTTCTCAGGCTTGGTGGACCTTCGCCCAGGCTGGAAATCTTCCCTGGGCAGCAGGAAACATCTGAGACACTCAGGACTCAAATGGGGTGTTTTGCTTTGCTAATCCCCAGATCCTAATGGATGACAGCCAGGGCCAGTTTGAGGAAGCCAGAGTACAGGGTCAGTCCCCCAGGACACAAGTTATAACAATAGAGTCCCTCAATGGAGTCAGAACATGGTTTCTGGGCCCATTGCTAGCTTGGACCATAACCAGGAGCAGCTTTCCTAGGCTGGAGTTATACACAGTGTAAGTTAGCCTGGGCTCTACTACAGTGAAGGGTCTATCCTGAGATAGGGCCTTTAGATAAGTCATCACTGTCTCCAGTTAGATGGTCTAGAGAGAGATAGACTTGGAAGAAACACAAGAATGGAAATTGTGGGTGGAAACTGGGAATCAGGAGGAAGAACTAAAGGGATCTAGAAAATTTCTCTGGTGATTCCAGAGTCAAGGTGAAGCAGGGAAATCTGGAAATCAGCACCACAATGGCTGCTTATGCACTGCGGCCATCATGCTTTTGTGAGTGCCCAGAACAACACAATATCTTGCACATGGACTCACACAGGCCCATTGCAGGAATGGGGCCTGCCACTTGACTTTGCAAACAGGATCAGCCGGCATCTCACCTGTGCGGCTGCATGGGCTGACATTTGTCATTGTAGAGCTCAGGATTAAGGGTCTCAGAGAAGTGCTCCAAGTGGCCAGATGCCAGCCTTTGCCCTAGACAGCCGCCCCTACTAGGATGCCATAATAAGCTTTTGAGGCCCTAGATGAGGGTATGGGATAGAATTTCTTCCTTCCCTGGTCCTTGGGCAGTCAAACCTGAGAGAAGGCTCATGCCAGTGGACTCCTCTGCAAGCCAAACATGCAAAAGCTTTTGAAAATGACATTATGAGTCAGGTACTGGACTATATGTTGGGTTCCAATATTACACAAGAATAGATTTATAGCCTCACAAATGAGAGACAGGTCTCTCATTGTATGTGGGCTTTACATTCAAGTATCTAGTTCTGAAATAATCCAGAGGAAGTATGACTCATGAATGGGCAGAGAGGAGCTAATGTCTAGGTGGGCTTTGAAAGATGAACAGGAATTCTTCAGGTAGAGAGTGGAAGGGAAAGTATAATAAAATGAAGAAACAGCACATGCATAAGTACAGAGGCATGAAGTTGCTTCAAGGAATTGCAGCTGGGGTCAGTTAGGTCATAAAGCCCTTGTTTGCTTTGGTAAGGACTTTGAAGTTGATCCTAGATGATGGAACCCATTGAAAGGTTGTGATTAAGGTATTTACACAATGATACAGATAATAAAGGTAGCTTGAGTGAGGATGCTTTCTTCAGAGGAATTTTGCTAGAATAAGAAGAGGTAGACTTTAGGCACACCTGGCTGATTAGTGCCATGACTTCAGGTACTAGCTTCTCTTCTGCATCTCTCTGGCTACATCAGTCAAGTCCCTTTCCAAATATGCTCCTGCTTTTGTAAAGTAAGGGCATCCAAGAAAGATAATGGATCTTTGGGAAAAAAATAAGTGCAAGAAGTAGCTATTCTAGTATTATTTTCTTCCTGAATACCGAGAAAGGTAGCAGACTTACCTACTCCAAGGGCCCACCCTGCCACCCAGGAAGGCAGAGGCCCCCAGCTTCTCAGAACATGCCGTGGAAAATGGGGAGCAACGTCAGCTGCTCACAGTGTGCCAAATCGGTTTGGCTAGGGCGTCGGGCTGTCTGGTGCCCTCCGCAGCTGGAGGAAGGATTTGTTGGGGACTTTGAGATAGTAGCTTCCCCCTCCCAATGTCCACCCTCCAGGAAGGTGCAGGAGCCACTGCAGATCTCAGCTTGGAAGCCAGATCCACCTGTCCTGGCCTGGTTAATCTCCGGGAAGCTCCAGTGAAGGGCAAATTGATCACTGACTGACAGGTCCCCAAGTTAGTTTGGAATGCCTGGTTGGAGTGAACTGGCAGCTCTCTCTGCTTCCTGGAGCTCATGGGAACACTCTGCTCTTGCCCACAGTGTGTGCAGGCTGGTGAGGAAGGGAGCTCGTAGCTCATGGTACACTGGACAAAACCCTTAGAGTGTCTGGAAGAACATAGGGCTGCATTCAGTGGGACTTTGCTTGGTATTCTCAGGCTCACACCCTCTAGAATCCTTGTCCTGTCATCAGTTACTATCAGGTGGGCAGCTTTGAACAAAACTTGGAGATTCAGTTCTGTTGCTACCGAGCTGTGTGACTACAGGGCATTTCACTTTCCATTCTAGTCTCTCAGTTTCCTCATCTGTAAAACAAGAGTAGATCATTTCAGATGCTTCTGGTGTCCACAGAGTGGTGAAAGGAGAAGAGTCTGGCTTTGAAGTCAGCAGATGGGACTTTTAACCCAGATCTGTGTCTCCTTCACTGTGTGGTCTGGTTTCTGTATTTGAACATCCCCTGCCTCATCTAGCATGATACCTGGCACTGTGTAGCTTCTCTATCACAATAGGAAAGATTAATACCCTTTACTTTGGCATAGCCATATTTCCAAAGACCTATAACATCAATCAGCACAATAACATTGTTAAGACAATTTCAAGGCCATATACTTTAAGTCACAAATCTTTTACCTGTGCCAGGCAGCTATGAGACCAGGGCTTCAGGGGGCTTCTCAGAGGCTAGCTTCAGACCTGACCCCTTCATAGGCTAGAGAGATTTGGGTTATGCCTCTAGCAATGCAGGTGCAAAGAGCTTTTCCCACTGGATTTCTGGAACACTGATGCAGGAGCCAGGTGGCTGGAATCAATCAATAAAAATATTGGGGGACTGAGGTCCTGTTTTGAGATGAGATGGAGTAGAATTCTGGCAAGAGAGCATATGGCTGAATGTAGGAGACTGGCCCTCAAAGGTGGGGGTAGGGAAACTCTCATCTCTGGCTGGTATGGCCACCCTCTCAGCAGTGGAGACACCACTCAGATCAGGAGCTCACAGGTTTCAGAGGAGTTGTGAGGATAGACAGGTCCTGTGTGTGGCCTGCAGCCCAGGTTTCTCTAGAGCAGGAAAAGAGAACCCTGGCCAACTGCTTGGATTTCAACACTTTCTCCTATTTTCTCTGAGCTGCTCCTGTATTAGAGTTCCAAAGAAGAAATAGTAAAAAATTAGAGCGATGACAATATAAAGAAAATGGACAACAATAAGGCAATGCAGACATGCGTGTTTAACAGGACAGAATAGAGCTTTGACAATGGTGTTTGTGAAAAGTGCATATGATCTGAAGGTACATGTCTTATAATGCTGAATAAAAACTCATGTTTTTCCCTAATTGCAAAAAAAGTACACTGTAGGTTTAGAAAAAAACAGTCCTAGAAGGAGAGCCATCATGTGACACTAGGTGGTCCCTCTAGACTTTCACTTTGATGGATTTTCAAATATTCTACTGGGTGTGTATGTTATTTTAAAATAGGAAAAAATATTTAAAGCAGAATTCTCTTGATATTGAGACAGGCAAGCTGGAGCACTTTATCTTCAAGCTTAAACTGCTCAGCAGCTTGATTATTTCAACATGATGGCAGACAGTTTTGAACCATGCAAATGCCAGCAGAAGAGCCAAAAAAACAAAAATGTCCACACCACCACCAGCACTGAGCATTGCACAAATGCCTTTCATTGTAAAAAAACTCCAGTGTGTGCACAAATAACAACAACTGAAATGTATACAAGAATATAAATCAAGGTAACTTAATTTTTTAAAAAAAACACAAGAATTTTTGTATTCTTTTAAATGGATGTTAGTCTTGAAAAAAAAAAAAAGGCATTCAGGCAGGCAAGGCATTTATTCCCACATTGTTGTTATGGCTCAGAAAAATCTTAGTCTCTTCTTCTTTGGGAATTATCCCATGGGTCCACAACACTAGCTTGCAGATATGGTTTATGTTGCCAAATCTTTGCCTTTTTAAGATGGATTATGATTTTTCAAAAAGCTGTTTGAAGACACGGTCTGTCCTCAAACTAGGCAATTACTTTGGGAAAAATTTTCAAGTGAAAATGAATTGTCAAAAAAACAAAAAAACAAACAAAAAAAGAAAATGAATTGTGAATTGGAAAGACCAGCGGCTAATTGTGCCACGGAGCTAAAAAAGCTGCAGCAGAGATTCTGCAAACAGGCCCTGCATCAACATATCCTCCGGGGCCATGTCCTTGAAATAATTCCTCAATCTCCTGAGGACTCTTTTGGGGGCCAAAATTCATTATTGTGCATTAATTTGCATATGATTGCAGGAAAAAATTAACCTTTAATATTCACAGGGCTTTACCCTGTGGAAGTCACTCAGTTAGAAAAGGGAGCACATGAAGTATAGTCCCTGCCTGCTCTCAAGGAGCAACTCAAACCCGTCTCTTTACCATTGTATCTTGCATGTCTGTATTTTCTGGTCCACATATTGTAATAGTATCCAAAGGATGCACAGGAAATAGCCATGCTGTAGCGCATCCACATTTTTATAATGAGTAAGGCAAGGTCCTGAGGGCAAAAGGTCGACTTTTTGATAAGAAGATGAATCTGTTCTCCTTATGCCCCTGCTGCCTGAATCACCTGAAGCAGACAGACCTGGACTTTGTTACAGGTAAATAATTACAGTTGTATCTGCCATAAATATCTCGCTGAAGGAGGCATTGCAAAAATTGAGATTGTATCTCTAAGCAACTGTCAAATGGCTAGAATAAATTCAGAGGACTTGAAATACTGATGTACATTTTCTATCATAGATATCTCTCGGTCTAGACTTCCAGACTGCATCTTGACAGAACACCTAGGATGGCTGAGAAATTAAGGAGTCAGGAACAAAAAAATTACATAGTGTTGGTGTTCTGTGGTTTGTGTCTTCTTTATCTGTGGTCCTGGCAAACAGGAAGTCCTTGTGAATTGGGGGGCCCGAGCAGAAATGTTAAAGGCACAGACAGATCCCTGGGAATTTAAAAAGGCAAGGAGGTAATAAATCACAGACCAAAATGGAAAGTCTGAAGAGGTCAGTGAGCTACAGCCAACCTAATATCTGTACTTCTCAGGGCTGCCATAAATCTGACACTCTCCCTCTTGGCTCAGCTGGCTTCTGTGCAGCCGGGAGATCAAAAGCATCTCCTAGTGCCCTCTGCCATTGCCTGTTTCTCATTGGGCCTGTTGGGTGAGGCAGGCAGGATAGGGAGGGGAGGATGGGGCTGACATCTCCTCTCTGACACCATCTGGGGCCCATATTTAGGTGCCCACATCCTAGGGCTTAAGAAGATGAACTGGGGAAGTAGAAGGCCCCACTCCAAAGTTATGTATTTGGGAGTGAGTTGCATCCATGCAACCTACCAGAAGGTACTATGTTTTGTTTGGTTTTTTTTTGAAGTGATGAGGATAGAACCCAGGGCCTCACATGTGCTAGGCAAGGGCCCTAGCATTGAGCTACATCCGCAGCTCCAGAAAATGCTATTTTATTTTGATCAGAAGGGACCATTAGTTTGTGAATTTGAACAGAAGAGGTCAACCAGCCGTCAATTACAAATTAGCTGGATCTTTGTCTTGCCTTTCCTACAAATTATTAGTTTCTTTTCTCAAATACTTGTTTATTTTTAAAATATTTATGTCAAGACCTTTGTCAGGCATCTTGTCCCTAATTCCCCAATAAGCTTACAAAAAAGACATTATTATCTTTCTTCAGTGAGAAAACTGGGACATAGGATGATTAAGTGACTCAATCAAGGTCATACAGCTAGTGGGCAGAAGAGTCAGGATTGAATATAAGCTTCTTGGACTAAAAGTTCCACGCACTTCCTACTCAGCCACAGTAAATCTACTGTGATCTGGTCACCATTAAATCCTGAAATGGACATAAAAATAAACCAGAAAAGGAACCCAGTTTTTAAAAAAATGATCTGAAAGTTGAGATCTGACATATCTATAAATAATAGCAATAGAAAATAGAGTGTGATAAATACCTTGAGATAGGTACAAATAAAATATGGAGAGATTTGGAGGAGGCAGTAATTGTTTTCGGGTAGCATGGGCATTAACACTGGGTCTTGGAGCATCTGACTCCAAAGGGAGAGGACTTTGAAATGGCTTGGTCAAAGGCCTCAGCTAACAGGCAGGAGCTAAATAAACTCCTAAGCAGAGGTACTGGGAAATGAATTTGAAAAACAAAGCTCATAGTTTAAGCAGTATATGTCTTCTAATACCTGCTGAGGAATTTTTCTTCTGTTAGCAATAGAGAATTATTGAAAATTTCTGGGGATATAATTTTAAAAATTTACTTTTGTGACAGCATGGAGGATAAATTAGAGAAGATAAAGAAGAGAGGCAGAGAGAATAGCCAGGAGGAGACTATTATGATAATCTTTGTTAGGAGGATCTGACTTCTGGACATTTTTGCCCTTGCTCTTTAGGGTAGATGAACTTCTTAAGGTCCGTGGATAGAACTGTCTGAAGTCCTTGGCATCCTATGTCTGAATCATTCATTCTTTGGAGCCCAGGAAGTCTCTGAAGGCTGAATGATGCTAAGCATCCAGGTGGTGACTGAGACACGAATAAAGCAAAGAGGTCCTTCCCACTTTTCTCCACTGCTCACCAAGGGATCCCATTATTTCCAGGTCAGTGAATCCACTTCAGCAGCTCACTCCTGTCAAGGATGTAGAATTTCTCTGAAGGAGCTGATACTACAGAGAGAGGAACAGAGGATGTGTGGAAAACAAAGAACTCTAGGAGGCAGCCCCAGGGTGTAGTCGCTCTGCTGGCTCTAGACTTCTGTTTTACTTTGGACAGACCACCTTACCTCTTGGGATTCAGTGTTTCCATCTCTGAATTACAGAAAATGTAATTCTCAATCCTCCTAAATGCAGGTGAGATTGTATAGTGCAGATTATCTAGGGTATCAGCATTCAGACTGGCCCTAAAATCTCCAGATTTCTTTGGAGATGTTCCAGGGACTCTCCATAGAAAAGAACAATCTGAGTAAATCACATTTAATCCATTGTATTCACTCTTACTGGGCTTCTGCTGAAAATATGAAATGAATGGATGAATATGTAAACCACTGATGATGTATAAAGAGAGTCAACTGGGAATCTGAAGACATAACAGCGAGTCACAATCTATCCTAACTGGTTGTGAGATCTCCAGTGAGACATTCATTTTCACTTTGCACTTCTGGTTCTTCATCTGTTATATTCTTTGTTTTCAATAGATGATCAGTGTCCCTTCCAGGGTTGAGGTTATATTTCTCTATTACATGGAAATTGTAGGAAAATAAATAAAATATAGTGTGACAATGCTTTAACTAATACTCAGAAAGCAAGAGACTGCATCACATAAGTTATGCAAACCGTGACCAGTTACAGAGAGTCAAGCCTCAGAATCACGAAGCAATGCATGGGCCCAAATCAAAATGCATGTACTTTACTGTTTGGAAAGTCACTTAAGCCACTGCTTAGTGCCCACTAACTCTTAGTTTATGCGCAATTCTAACATGCTTGGCTATTTAGTGTGATAGCCTTTAGTCGAAAACTCTGTGGCAGGGAAAGACAGCTAGGGCAGGAACTTGTGAAGCAACATAATTGACAGTCTGACAATAAGCTAGCGAAATGAAAAAGGTGAAAAGCATTAAGGATTAAGGTACTGGCACTAGAATTTAAACACACTTCAAGATAGGGATCATTAACCACAGGGGCAAATATTTTTACACAATTTAGTTGTATCCATCTCCCTCTCTGGCAGAAGTTGAGCTCATGTGAAATCTAAAGGAATCCAAGATAGTTAAAAAATTGACTCCTGAGTTAGAATGGATGAGTTAGCCAAGAAGCAGTACAAGGGATACAGCAAATATTTGTGTCAAAAAGTCAAGTTGTCAAACCTGGAGTCTGAGGGGAAAAAATGACTTAGGAAAAGAGTGAACTGAAAAGTACACATGAGGCCAAGACACTCAGTATTCACAAGATTGTTCAAGTGGTTCACTCAGACATTCTAAGTGATGTTCCAGTAGTAACCCTGTGTGTTCTCAAAATGAAAACCAATCATGTTGCATAGACTCTACTGAAGGAAACAGGAAGTTCATGGCCTACCTGAGAAGCTTTCTAACCATGAGGGAATACATATGGTGGTGGCAGGTGGTGGTGTAGGGGGTGGGAGGTATCAGACATTAATTCTCAAAGAGTTCACAGTCAGTAATTTGTATTCGTATCTAATTTTCCCAAATGTCAGGTTATCCCATGGTCACTGTCCATCCCTAGGGGTTCTGCCCCCAGGGGTCTCTGGGTGGTGCCTGCCCAATGTGCTCTGATAGATGCCATACCCAGAGCTGGCCAGACATCTGCTGGAGGCTTTCATGGTGCTGGATGCTCCATTGTCTCTACTTTGCTTTACTCTGGAAGATGCACAGAAAGAAAGTACACAGAACCGAAAACCCTATGCCTGGTATGGATGGTTTCTCCTGGTTTTCCTTCCCCACTACCTTCCTCAGCCAGTCATTTGCAACAAAGCTTATGGATTTGACACTTTTGTTCCATGAGTGCTTGTAAACCCAGAGAGGCATTATGCAAACACATTTAGGAGGCAGTCTGGGATCACTTCACTGATCATGCTGGGCTAAGGCAATGGAAGATTTTTCAGGGAAAACATTGGGATTTGCCATATTAGCACCCAGGGCCCCTGGAAATGTCAAAAGATGAGCGAGCTCTAAGTCTGAGTTGTACCTGGGGTCATTGCCCTCAGTAGAAGATTCACCCCAAGGTTTCTCTTTTGGAATGGCACTACACCTGCCCAAGGCAGAGAGAAGGGGACTAAATGTGTTGAGCATCATGCTAAGCCCTTGCCTACATGTGCTCCTAAATATTGATAACAGCTCTGTAGCCTAAAGTAGGAGTAGACCCATTTCAGAGACAACCACACTGGAGTTCAGAATGGAGCTCAGCATTGCAGAAGAAAATCCTAGTATGACAGATGAGAGTCTCAAATCGAACATGCACAGCACTGCCAAATTCTCTGCTTCTGCTCTCCAGGCTTCCTAGAGAACAGAGTATAGGTACTGCTGGGCAATCTCTTTTCAAGACCAAAATTTGAGAACACAGCCATTAGGTCTTGGATCAGCAGCAGTAGCACCTAGGAACTTATTAGAAGTGCAAATCCACTGAATCAGACACTCTGGATGTGAGTCTAGCAATTTGTGTTTTAATGCATTGTCTAAGTGATTCTAATCTGACATTCCCTTCTCTATGGCCTTGCAAAATTTGGGACAAGAATCAACAGCAAGCTTCCCTAAAGAGCTAGTGAGAAATGTAGTATCTCAGACCCCTGACTCTGAATCTGCATTTTAATAGGACTCCCAGGGGTCCAAATATACATCAGAGGTAAGCAGGTAAGCACCAGGCTTGTTCACTGAAGGTATTCTTTTTTTTTTTTTTTTTTTTTTTCTGGTAACGGGAATTGAACTCAGGATCTTGCACTTACTGGGCAGGCAGGTGCCCCTGAGCTGTGTCCCTAGCCTAGCTTGAAGGTATTCTTGAGTCTGTCTTGCAGATCATGAATTAGGTTCCCTCTGACTGCATGGAATTGACTGACATCACTCCAGATAGAGCATAAAGGTAGGGGAGGGTGAGAAGGGCTAAGCTAGACTGTGAATGGCCAAATTGGGCCCAGGGTGTTTGCTTATTGGACTCTAGACCCCTCTGTTAGGCTGTTAGAATATACAGCATTCTCTAGAGACTCGTCTTTAATGAAATGCTTCCTGGAGGTCAGGGATGCAAAAGCTTTCCTTCCCAAACTCTGAGAGTCGCTGGGTGGGCTGTGCTGAGAAGGATTCTAAGGCTGTGCCTGGGCTCAGTGGAAATGAGAGCTGGGATCTTTTAGCAATGTCTGCCCGGGTGCAGAATGGGGCACATGCCCACAGCACATACCCACATTTATATTTATCTCTAAATCTATGTGTTACTCAGCTTTTTGTTGCTGTGACAAAATAATTGAGAAAATTGGGGGCCGGGGATTTAGCTCAGTGGTTCCGGTGCCTGCCTTGCAAGTGCAAGGTCCCGAGTTCGATCCCCGGTACCAAAAAAAACCAAAAACAAAATAATTGAGAAAATGAACTTGTAAGGAAGAAAAATTTATTTGGGCTCACAGTTTTAAAGACCATAGTCTCATGACCCCATTGCTTTGGGCCCTGTGGTAAGGCAGTGGAAGCATGTGGTAGCAGAAACCTGTTCACCTGGTGGCAGCTAGGAAACAAAGAAAGAGGAGGAGCTGGGGCCCCAGTACTCTCTTCAAGGGCACATCCTTAGTGACCTAACTTTTTTCCACTAGACTCACCCTGTTAAAGTTTCCACCCCTTCCCAATAGTGACAAAGTCTGGTGACCAAGCCTTCAACAGATGGCCTGTGGGGGATGTTATAGCTTGTGTCTAGATGTCCCACAAAGCCTCATGTGGTCATAGGTAGGGTTTTTCAGATGGCTGGATCTAGAGTGTGTGATGCTGGCATCAAGGGTGTGTGATTACCAAATTAGTCCACTGATTGGTTTGGCATAGTTATAGATAGGATTAAGGTGCTTCACTGTGGGTGTGTGTATGGTATCCACTGGGCAGATAGTCTAGATAGGATATAAGGAACAGAAAATAGATCATTGCTTGTCATTTGCTGCTTTTGCTTCCTTCTGCCTGCCGTGAACTGTTTTTCTTCTGTGATGCCCCTCTGCCATGCCACACTGCCTTGGAGCCAGTAGACTATGGGCTGAAACCTCTACAAACTGTGAGCTAAATAAACCTTTCTTCCTTTTACTTTGAGTGTTGGGTATTTTGTCTCAGCAATGAGAAAAGTAACTAAGACAGAAAACATTCTGTATCTCAACCATAACACTGCAACCACCTAAGTCAGTGTGCTTTTTCTTCCTATACATATTTTCACTTCCCTTCCTGACAATAAAAAGTTGAGATTCTATAGTCCTAACAATATTTATTTATTTGTGATAGGTAAATATTATATTTATACTTCTCCTGAAAATAACTGATCCTCCCCTTCATTTGGATGTCTTCCAAATCCACATGTCCAAAGCTTCATGCTCTTCAATTAAGAGGGGGCCACTTCACCCCACATGTGAACCCATTATGGAGTTGTTCTTCACCTCCCTCAGGCCACAATGTGGTTTTCTTCTTTACCCTCATGGGTTCTGATTCCCAGGCAGGGCCACACTATCCCACACGATGCTCTCCTCTTCCTGCTTGGCTCCAGTTCCTACTCCAATCCATACAACTACCCCTGCTTGCTGCACACCCCAAATGGATATCCACCATGTTTTATCCAACCTTAAGGTTTTTGAGTTGAAATATTTGGGAAGGGAAGGAAAAGGAAAAGGAAAAGGAAGATACTAACTAGCATTTGACTATTCTAATACTCTCCAAAGTGAAAGAACCTTCATTATTTCCTATTGTTGACAATCCAGTCATGGAAATCTTTCTGAATGAAAGGACCCTGGAATGTCTTCTTGAAAAAGAAGAAATGCATGATTTGTTAGTTATTTTCTGATCACTGAGACATAATACCTAACACTCACACCTAAAAGGAGGAAAGGTTTGTGTTGGCTCACAACTACGGATAGAGGTTTCTATCCAGAGTCCTCTGGCTCCAAGCCAGGACAACATGGCAGAGGGAATCACAGAGGAAAACTACCTCCATGACAGGGCAGCAGAAAACAGAGAGAGGTCAAGTAAAAAGGGAGGGAGATATAGCCTTACAGGCCACACCCCCAGTGACACACCTCCTATGACCATGTTTCACCTCCCAACATCACATTTATCTATTAAACACATCAGTGGACTAACTCATTAATGACTATCACTCCACATGATCCAATAACCTCCCCAAAGCTCCACCTACGAGCACATGTGGCTTTGGTAGGACAGCTAGATATAAATCACAACATATGGTATGAGGTTCTAGAAGTGAGATAGTGTATATGGGAGGGATAATTCTGAGGCCATGAATGGGGCCAAATCCATTTTCAGAACTGTTTTATTTCTGTGTGTGTGTGTGTGTGTGTGTGTGTGTGTGTGTGTGTGTCGGAGTGCATAACATGCAGTTTGGATTCTCTGATAGTCAGTTTTCAGAATGAAATTAGAAATTTGAGAGATACATTAGGGGAAATGGCCACAGGAGGAAATGGAGAAAGAGAATTTGGAAGGACAGTCAGACAGACTGTGATGTAGATCTGATCTGATCTGGAAGGAAGGAAGGAGACCAAGGAGAAAAGGAGAAGGAAGACTGGGCAGAAGTATGTCACACTGCATGCAGGGTGGTTCTGAGAGAAGTTTGGCAAGGCTTTCAGGGAGTCTTAAGCTATATCACCCTTTGGAGGAATCTCCCAGGAATGGGTCTTCCCTGGTACCACTGCTCCACTCAATCACTGGCTGAGGGAATCCCTGGGAAGAGAGGTCTCAGTTTAAATGTGATGGCCGATGTCAGAGCTCAGCTGGCCATGGGTTAATTATGGTTTCTGAAACCAAATATCCAAGAAGAGCATTCTTCTGGCCACCCAGTGAGCCTCGGGGGTAAGGATATTCTTCAGGAAAGGTAAGACTAAATTACCTCCTGTCCCTAAACAGGAACACAAATGAGCTGAGAGCTCTAAATAGAGAAAAGGAGAGAAAGATGAGCAAGGGGGAAGAAAGATGAACTTCCTTCCCATACATTTGATATACTTGGCTTTGCATTTTTTGACTGTGAAGTAGAAATTCTTCACCAATGCAATCTTTTGACTGAAACATCTAAAAGGCAGTGACTTGCAGAGCCAGGTGAGACTCCCACTCCTGATTCTTGGGTCTTTGCTCCCTTGATTTCATTCATATTCCAACTCCCAAGGGCCCTCCTTCTTGGTTGACAACAGATTCACATTCCTTTCTTTAGTTTAGTGACCTTGGCACCTGCACATCAGTAGGTTTTTTACTTGGCGTGTTCCCTGGGCTCAGTGGCACCCACAGCTGCTACTGGGAACTGTTTTCTTTTCTAAATTTACTCATCAGAGCCCACCAGCCAAGCCAGGCTATCATCTTCCACTTCCTGATGTTACCAGCAAGACAGGGACAGTGAGGACAGTGTACTGGCCAGGGTAGATGAAGCTGGAAGACAGTAGGCAAATCCACAATCCTACACTTCTCAATTTGAACTGTGCTCTGCCTCTGTGGACACTGAACACAGTCTTCCAGATTCACCTCTGGTATTATAAAATAATCTCATTACTTATGTTTGGACAGTAACTGGGCATTGTTTTGAGGTTTTAAGCGATATTGAGAACTATGCAGTACCATTTGATAGGTGAGAAAGTGAATACCCAGAGCGTAAAGTTTATGCCGAAGGTGACAATGCTAGACTAAACTGAAGTGCAGCTGGGTTGATGCTTAGTCAAATGTTCTTCACAACACACCATTGTGCGGTCTAGTATGTGTCCCTCACCCACAGATTCTTGCTCAGCTCCCCTGAGAAGTTACATTAATCCTGACCTCCCCCTCCATCTGCCGGCTTCTGCAACCTTATGAAATAACTTGCTCTACTGAATCATCACTTTACCTACAAGATATAATTTTATTCTACTGCCTCTGATTTCATTATCTCTGTTTTGTCATTCGATCTCACTTTTTCTAGGGGTTCCAAAGGATTTACAATGAATGGTAAGAATGGAATTATAAGCACCAAAAAATAGAGAATAATTAAATGTCAGTCATGACTGTGATAGAGTGAATGGAATTCTGTATCTCACTATTTGGGGCTCTGACTAGGATGAGACTCATTAACTGTTTTACACTTAAGGCTGTGAGTTTGGCTGGGAATTCACTGGGATGTGATGGATCCTGTTTACCTCGCTCCCCATCCCCCCATGTGCCTCTTCCTGCAGAAGATAAGCATCTTTGGGAGTGAGGATTTTTAAATGAAATTGCTTATGCATCAAGGAGTAAGTATTAATAGCTAAAGTGCATTCATATGGTGATTGTTTTCTGGTGATGAGAATGGGAAATGTTATTTCTCTATTAAACTATGAAGGCCGCTGGATTACACATGCCATGCTGATGTTCAGCTTATATTTCTCTTAGCTCCTATTGATGCTTACAGTCTCATTTTCAAACTTCTTCCTTCTATGAATTGGTCTGAATGTTCTGTGTGCAGCTGGGCCTTGGTCCTGAGAAACTGATTGCTCCCTGAGCATGTTTTTTCTCCTCCAGCTTTTGGGTACAGGCAGGTAGTAGCCAGGCTATCTGCTGAGGTGTGCTCTGGAGCCCTAAACTTTGTCAGGGGTCAATCATGGGAACATGGTAAGTACAGGCAGGAGAGGGCAGGTCTGTTAAGTGAGCCCCAGGAAAAGAACCTGAAGAAACTGGGATGCCTACAACTAAGAGGCAAAGGCCAGAAGTGTACAATTCCCTGAAGAGAAGAGTTCTGTGCAGGAGTTTGACCCCTGCTCTGTATTGTCACAGGACACAAAACTAGGATCAAGAGATAGATGATTTCACAGTCCACAAAAAAATAAATGTTTATCTAAGTACTCACAAAGTCCTTTAAAAATTGTTGTTGCTCAAGTGTAATCTCCATGACAATGGGGATTTTGCCTGATTTTTTTTCCTGTTCTTTCCTGTTCTCCTATGATACTGTTTGGCACATAATAAGTGCTGAGTATGTATTTGGCTGAGCAAATGAATGAAGAAATTGGCTCATGTAAGGGTTGATGTCATAAGCCCATTTTACAGATGATAAAACTGAAGGTCAGACACCTGAAATGGTTTCCTAGACTCATATGAGCTAATAAATTGTCTTGGACTCACTGCCTCACTCAAGGGGAAAAGTGAGGTTGGTGTTGTACAACCATGGAGCGGTTAGTCAGCTCCTCATCAGACACTGAACTGTCATGGCCCTGCCTCCTCTGGAAAGTCGGAGATAGGTGATGAGACACAGAAAGGCTGCCTTCTCACCATCAAGGTGGTATGAACACGGCTCTCCATCCCCACTGCTCCTCTACTCTATGTATTTCTGCTCCTCCCAGTGTCTGGCACACCTCCATCATAAGCTTCTCTGTCTCTCTGTGCTCCTCCAGTTGGGGTGAAAGCTGTGCTGACCACGAACATCTTAGGAAGCAGTGATTTGCACACTGCTTTCCTGAGTTATTTGGCTTATCAAAGCATTTGTTACAGGGAGAAAAAGCAAAGGAATGAATCCATAATGGTTGAATTCTAGGCACCCACTCATCTGAGTATGAACTAATATCACAGGAGAAAGTGGCATAGGGCCCTTCTGAATTACCCTGGAATTGAGGCCATCAGGAAATCTCACATCTTACTTACAAAATCCCAGCTGTGCTTGACAGCTGTGCTGAAGGTCCTGAGCCCTCCTGCCCATCTGGTTTCATCATCCTTTCCCTGGGTATGTACTCCATGTGCCCAACTAGGCTTGAGGCTTTCCCACAGAGCTCATACCAGACTGCCTGGGCTGGCATGGCCATGGATATCCTTCTGTGCACAAAGAACCAGGAAGAGACAGATTGGAAAAATGGTTGGGCGGGGGCGGGGGGTGTCCAAAAGATATGAGGGAAAATTAATCCATGGCACCATCGTTTCTTTAAATGTCTCCAGAAAGCCTTGATCCCATGTAGACTCTCTTTATCCCTTGGAGTCCCCATAGCCTGCTCACTTGTTTTCATTCCTCAGGCTACAGGCACTAGGGCTCCAAAGTGGCTCAGGCTGCCTGCAGAGAAACTCAGGGAGCCACACTCCATTCCTTCCCAGTCCAAAGGATAGGAAACGATGGAATTTTAAGATGCACCCAGCAACAAGAACATACTTAATGGGACCACTAATAAGAAAGCAAACCTTCTATAGAAAATCTTCCGCTTTACTTTCCCCTTATCAATATTGCTCCAAAAGTCAATTTGTCACCGTGCAGTCAGGAAGCTCACCCCAGTCTCCTTTAATGTTTCACGCAAGGTTTGTCCAGCATGAGTAATAAAAATAATGACACCATTATTCCTCTTCTCTCTTTGTTTTCAGTGCATCACTTGAAGATTTGAGTAATGAATTATGCTCACATTATCTGTACTTGCTTGCTCTTGACTTCCTCTACTGGCTGAAAGTGAAGCTATTATCCGATTGTCAAAGACAGAGCATCCTTGCCTGGCACAGTCAGTGATCCTGTGATGTAGACAGACTGTATCAAGAGTGCAATTTCAAGCTATATGTGAGAAAATTACCAGCCAGGGTGGAAATGAATCCGGAACTTGGTGAAACACTAAATATTTCATTAGTAAGCCTTTTGGAACAAAAATAAGTAGACAACAGAATTAGTTGTGAGTTTGGCATAAAAGGCTAATTAATATTATTGTATTCGGCTGATTGACTTCAAGGCTATTAAATCATTACTTTATTGTCTAGATCTCTGCCTCATTCAAGCTAAAGAAGCCATTTCATCAGAAAAAACTGTGTTGTTCTTTTTCTTTCTTTTTTAAAATTTTTACTGCTTACTCATGTGCCTGAACTTGGTTTCTTACACAGTTAAATTTGTATCCTTGGACCTATCTTAAGGTCATTTTCAAAGATGCACAGTCCACACTGGACATCAGCACCAAATTGAAGGCAAACAGGGGACCATCCTGTGAACCCCAGCACCCATATCTAGAGGGTACTACAGATGAAGCCATCTCTCTGTACCAATAGGTGGGCACACTGTCTCTTCTTCATTGACTTTTCCATCTTCATAATCTTCGTCTCCTTCTGCTTCTTGCAGAAAATCGGCTCCATATTTCAACCTATAGTCCAGCATCCACAGATCTCAACAAATAAATTGCTCTCTTTCTTGTTCTGACATAGGCTTATGCAAAGACATATTTGAATCTATTTATGATGACTATTTATGAATCCAAGTCTTTATTCCAGATTCCACAGGTGCTACTTGGCAGACTAGTGTTGAAGACTAAATGTCATCTTAAGCATCCAAAAAGAGTTTCTCACATCTTACCTAGCCCTATGCAGAGCTGCCACTGCTCCATATGACACCTGTAAGTGAATTGGAAAATGGCTTTCTCTTTCTGTGACTTTGCAGCCCCCCAGTAAGACATATAGCTGGCAAAGCAAAGTACAGGGCTGGATTTCAGCACCATTTGTTTCCTTGGCCAGACACTCTTTAACAGTCTGAACAACCTTACACAGTGAACCCAAGATTGATTCTCTGACTCAAGAAAGACATAACTTGGGCAACTTCATCTCTGGGGGTTTTCATCTTTGCCTTCCTTTCCTGGTAATCTTACATGTACAGATGCCAAAGTTTATTCTGCAATCAGTAGCTAAG
Source organism: Heterocephalus glaber (assembly GCF_000247695.1). The sequence continues at coordinate 26,639,773 of NW_004624732.1, forward strand.
AGAGACTCAAGACAGTCATTTTCAGAGGACCCTGAAGTTTTATTCTAGTTGGGATTCCTTAAGAGTGAGAAGAATTTGAGCTACAAAGGGAGATATTTCAGTGGTGCTACTCCACATATCCCAAAAGTCAGTGAAGGCCATCTGATACACCTGCTGTCTACTTTTGGAAGGCCAGTGGAATAGGCCAAGTGTCTTTCCCCTAGGTTCTGGAGACCAATTGGCCAGCCTTTGATTTAGGAGTATGATGATCATTTTCAGAGCGTTAGAGGCCAGGCCAAAGAGTATGACAAGACATGAAAATCACTGAAGGTTGGACCGTGGGTAATCTAGTTGTTGTTTGGTTTTGGCAGAAAAGAAAGGGACTGAATAATTCTTTTTCATAAACAATTCAGACCCAAGTCAAGCAAAATGAGTAGCAAGAGCCTGCATGACAGAAAGGCGTTATCTCGTTCCACCAGTCTCAGTAACAGCTCAGCTTTCCGCAGTGTGGGCATAGCCTAGCATTTACTCTTATCACTCCCTTTTCTTTTTCCTTTTTTCTCAGAAAAAATAAAGTAGAAGAGGAGGAGAATTAAGTGGAAGATACATTGAAAGGGATTTTATCTGTTATTGGGTAATATAACATAACTTAGAATCAGTTGGAAACTTTTATTTTTTATACTTTCAAAAGCAGTAGTTCTATTTTCTCTGGCTAGGACAGAGATATGATATCTGGATATCATATGAGTAAATATAAAATTGTATTAGTGATTTGGAAGAAATTATATGAAACTAGTGGATATATGGGTTTTTTTAAATTTTTTATTTTAGTGATACATTTTAGGTGTACAATATAATGACATTCATCATTGGAAATTTGCACCTTTACATAATCTCTCTTGGTTCTTATTTTTTCCCCCTTCCC
>NW_004624732.1:26642846-26726172 GCF_000247695.1 Heterocephalus glaber
CCTGCATCCCTGGGATGAATCCCACTTGATCAGGGTGTATGATCTTCTTGATGATCTTCTGCATTCTGTTTGCCAGTATCTTAGTAAGGATTCTTGCATTTATATTCGTTAGTGAGATTGGCCTATAGTTCTCTTTTTCAGGTGGGTCTTTCTCTGCTTTGGGGATCAAGGTGATGCTTGTTTCCAGGAATGAATTTGAGAGTATTGCTTCCCTTTTAATTTCATTGAAGAGTTTAAACAGTAGTGGCAGTAGTTCCTCTCTAAATGTGTTGTAGAATTGAGCAGTGAAGCCATCAGGACCTGGGCTTTTCTTAGTTGGTAAGTTTTTAATTACATTTTCAATTTCATTGGTTGACATTGGGTTGTTTAGAATTTTTAGGTCTTCTTCGTTCTTGTCCTACACTTCCTATTATGTTAGTTTCATAAAGATGGGATGTGGTTGGTGGAAGGAGCCTTCTATGGGTTTTGTGGGTAGATGTCACAATGGGTTTGGGTATGGAGGGAAGAAACTGATGGAGATTTGTGTGTTACCTCAGATATAATAGCCCTGGCTCCTGAGTGAAGTGGATTGCTACCCAAAACCCCCATAATACTATGCTGTACGTACCACGGTTCTCCTAGCTGAGAGAGATGTCTTTATGACTTGCTTAAAATCCACCATGGTGTCTGCATGTTTGTGAGCTCAGTGGGGTTGATCCTGTTAGTAAGGTAGCTCTTTCATGTCTACCTGGTCACTCTGCCTCAGCCTAGCCTGAGGGCCTCCCTCAGACTAGGAAATTATGCTGCCACCAGGACAGGACCAATTGGGTGCATGATGGCACTCTCATGACAGCTCAGAAACCCTAGTGAGGCAGGAAATGCGTTCTTTCACACTCACTTTTTTGAGCTGCTGAACTGTTGCATGCACCTTGTGATTATGCAGGGCATTCAAAGACAATCTTGGGGAAGTCCTTCCCTTTAGGGAGATAATCTTTTGATGGCCAAAACCGGGAAAGAAGCAGAACATGACAGGGTAAGCTCAGAGTTTCAGTGCAGAAGAGGGCACTTATTGTCTGTGGAAGCAACTAGAAGAGTCAGTCTCAGCTTGGAGATAATATGACTTGTTCAGTCCTAGAATGTTCATTCATCTTTCTGTGTCAGGCAATAAAAGAACACAAGGCAGAGGAAAAAGAAATCTTGGTCTTATTGTTTTTCTCTTGGGAATCTCAGTCAGCTCCACTTAAAGTATAATAACTTCAAGACAGCTGCACCCATCCACATTTGTATGTGCTTTAGTAAATGCTGAGACTGGCTCTCTCAAATTCCATTTCTTCCCTCTTTTTGTTTGGAAAAGTTAGGAAACTAAAAGTCTTCGTGTTCCAGAAGCTCTGACAGCTTGGATTCTGGATAAAAATTAGGTCCTGCTGATCTAATGCATGTGGAGAGATTGAAAGACATCAGGTAGTAGTCATCTTGGCTGCTGCCCAGGAAGTCTAGGCAGAGGCAAGAATGTGGTAGCCTAACTTTGCATTCCAATGTCTGGCAGCAGTGTAGGTGCAGTGAAAATCAGACAAGGTAGCAGCAATAGAGCATAGAATCTTTGACTTCTGGACCACAGCGTGACCTTGGAACCACTAGTTTAGTGGTAGCTCCTGATATCTGCTCCTCCATCCCTTCCAAATGTTTCACAAACAACTACTTCATGGTGTTACATTTTTCTATTCAAAATACCATGTTTCTGTTTCCTCCACTGAAACTCGACAGATCTATATGGCCACTGTTCTCCTTGGTCAGGACCCATAGCACGTAGGGGACTTTTGACTTCAGTCTGCTTTTTTGAGTCTGTGTTGGGTTCTGCTTCTCTGACACATGGCCACATCTTGGACCATAACTCAAGTTCACTCCATATCTCTTTCTGGTTTCCCACAGTGCACCAGGAGCTGCCTCCATCCCTTGGCTCACCTGAATTCTCTGGCAGCTGCAGCGCAAATGTACCAGCATGGTGTCAGCATGTGCAGGAGCAGCCCCAAAGGGAAGGAGTTGCTCCATAGGGTGTAGCCTTCAGTCCATGGGTATTGCAGGCAATGGGTCAATGCTCCACCACCTGTCCCATCCTCTTGTAGGACATTTCCAAACCCCCACACTGTTGCTTGGAGACTGAGCTCCTATTTATCCCTGGCAGGCTTTCCTCTATTTTTCCTCCTGTACTCTGTGAATTCTCACTTGGGCTTCCTAAAGTACATCTCTGATAAACTACTTACATTCAAGTTCTTCCCCTGGGCTTTGCGTTTGGGGGATCCAAACTAAGAGAAAGGACAAACATGCTACTCATTTCAATTTGTGTTGGAAGGGCTCTATTTGTATCTTGCCCAGGGTTGCCAAGGACACTCCCAGCTTTTACACTGAAAAATCACACATCTTGGGTGGCTCCTCAGTCCCAACAAGTTGGCTGTTCACTCAAGAGCAGGCTAAAAAATGGGGACAAAACATGCTGTATTGTATGGCTCATCTAGTATGAACCTATGGTCTATTCCATGCTCAAATGAAGCTATAGAAAAATCCCTTAGAGTGTGGAAAGTAGAAATTAAATACTAAAATGGTCTCCAACATTAGTTTGATTCAAAATGAAATGTACTAATTTCCTTCTGAGATTTTACCAGGACCACAGCTAGCCAGAAGAGTTTAGCAGTGGTTGTATCTGTGGTACAGAAGCTCTGAGGACAGGGATGATCCTGAAGCATTCTTTCCAGGGCCAGGCTGGGCTGCATCCTTGTGGGGCCCATGATTCAGCTTAAATCCATCTTCTGCCCCTTCTTGACTTTATCACTTCCAAGAAGATCCAGCCACAGGATTGTGAGTGCTTAGTGGGTCTCTAAACCCTGTGGGCATGGCAACAAGCAGACATTAGCATGAGGGTCCTGCTTAGGAGGAGAGATCCACACAGCTCTAGGCACCCCTGGGTTGTGTCAGTTCCTCTTAAATGTCTTCCATGTACTTAGTAAGCACAGCCAATCTGATGGACGTTGGAGGATACAATTGGGCACACTGGAGGTCAGTGTTTTGAAGAAAGTGGACATTAATCAAATAATCATATAAGTAATGCATTAAATGTGTGGTGTCACTGCAGATAACAGCAGGGAACTCTGAGAGTATAAATATAAAAATGCCCCTACCCAGCTCAGGAAAGTCTGCTCTGAGGAAGTGATATTAAAGCCACAATCTGAAAGAGGAGTAAAAGATAGGCAGGTTGGAGAGACAGTGTGGGCAGGAGAAGATGAGAACAGTCCAGGCTCAGAGAGGCTTGTGGCTTTGGGTTTGAGGCCGTGCATAAAAGCATGTGTGGCTCACACACGGAAGCAAAGAGGAGTGCTGAGGGGAGAGGAGGGCAGAGATGGTGGTTCAAGGCCTTTTGCTGTGTCTCCAGAAACATGGAGTAGAGGTCAACACAGAGCACATTCACTGTGCTGATGACAAGGCAATAACACCTCAGGGAAGGAAAACTAGAGAGATCTGGCATGGAGGTGGAGCTTCCAGCACCAGGGAGACTGAGACCAGCACTGCCCTTAAAAGAAAGGGGCAGAATTGGGAGGTGCACTTAGCTTTAGAAGATAAGGAAACCGCATCGCACAGAAAGACCTGTCCCATGAGGGTGGGGATTTTGTCTTAAGAGCTGTCCCATGGCATATGGGTGTTGGCAGAACTGCAGAAGCGTGGTCTGTCTTTTGGCATTCCATCTCCTGCCCTTGGACCAGTCACTTCAGCTCTCTGAGTTTTATTTTTCTGAGATATATATAGATGAGCATTTTGTGGACCATGAAAGTACATCACAATACAAGGCATTATCATCAATAGTATAATTAAGTTAGAAAGCTCTTTAGAGATAGAACATTTATGTCACTCCAGAAAAATGGGGGCCTGGAAAAAAATAAACATTTTCCCAGATTCATTTTGCAAGCTAGAAATAGAGCCTGGAAAAGGCTGCTACCTTTCACTGTACCACTCTTCTGGGACAACCTGCATAAGTCCACCTGGGCTGCCCACTTTATGTATAAATATAATACGAATCCAACAACAAAGATCCCAGCTTAGGTTTCAGTCACCAAAACAACCATCCAAATCCATGTGTCATAATCTAACTGGTATTCAGGTGGGCCTGGTTTTCTTTTCCAACCTGCAGCCCAGCACTTCTCTCAAAGCATCAGCAAACATCTTTAAGTATTGAGAGGGTTACTGGTGGTCACCAAACCAAAGGGTTCACTAGTTTTTTGGGGTTTTTTTATGAATCAGCTGCTTACTTAACTTTTTAGACTCTATTGATGGTGACAGAGAAGCTCTCTCTGAGCAGGGGCCTCCATCCTTTGCATAAAGAAAAGTCACTGTGTAAAGGCAACGGGAAAGGGGTTTGGAGGTAGGAGATAAGATCCTCACATTGGAGCAGCATAGGTGGGCTGGAGTTGCTGGCTGCAGTACCGGGTTGCTGGGGAAGAGGTTAGGTTGGAATAAACCAGTAAGAGTTTGAAATTTGCAAGTATCTATGTGTGGCACGTGGGCCACCCAGCTTGAGCATCTTGTAAGGGATTCAGCATAAAGGAGCAGAATTCTTTAATGAATACTTGCAAAGGCAGATAATGAAAGTGAAGAGGGAAACAGGGCTTTTGGAGGTAGCCAGACTTGTGGTCAGATTCTAGCTGCATCATGGTAACCACACTGCTTGGGGAGAGTTGATTAATGAAGATAACAATTTGTATCTTGTGAGGAAGTTGTGAGAATTAAAGCTGACAAATCAATTTGCACCTAGTAGATGCTCATTAATATTCGTTTCATCTAAAAGCAGGATCTGTGTCTGATGGTTGAGAGCGGCTGGTTTTAGAATCGGTGCCTACATCAGCCTTGGCATGACTCCCTGGGTGTAGAGCTGCTGTGGTAAGGTGGGCAAACCATCCAGTTTGATCCTGGGCTTCCATCTATCTATCCCTCCTCAGGGTGACCTGGTCTAGGAGCCAACCCTTGGCTCCCTCCCTTTGATCTTTCTTCACAAAAGAAATCTGCAAAGAATATTCATGATTTTCAAGGTTGGGGTAACAAGGGTGCAATCTTTGAACAGTCTGCCACTTCAGACATACATAAGTGGTGTGTGCTCTCCTAGGCCCTTGTCTTGCTTCCTGTGTGTGATCAGAAAATGGCTACAGCAATCCTCTTTCTTGCTGGTCCCTCCGTGGGTCTATTCTTCGGAATCTGTATGTCCCCAGTCACAGTCATTTCTGTACTTTGCCAAGCACCTGCCTGTGGATGTTTGCTAGATAAAGTTTTTCTCCAAGCAACATGGCCGGGTTGCAATATAGTCTGTGCAAAATGGAGCACATTTGAATTTCATAGGAGGCTGCCGCAAACCAGGCTGGGGCCCTGGACTATAAAATTGACTAAAGCACACTCTGAATTAATCAGCAAATATATACTAATTCACACTGACCTTTTTTCAAGCTGAGGCCTTTTTATCACTAACTGTAGGTTTAACACCGGCCTACCGAGTGTTATTACAAAGGACTCAATGGTTGGCCATAATTATATAATGCAAATGACATTTGCTGTTTTGTTTGAGCTTATTCCCTCAGATGTTTCCTTCTTTTATCACACTCTTCACACATCTGTGTCCCTGCAATGGCTCCGTGAGCTCCTCCTCTTCCAGTCCCCGAGTTGCTAGTGCTGTCTGTCTCGACTGTCACGCAGACATGGCCCACTGTGAAGATCCGGCGGCTGTGACACGTGCCTCTGACACAGGTTATGTTGACAGCTGGTCGGAACAGGTGTACACTGATTCTACCATCAAATGGCAACACACGTTTGGCTCCTTCCCAATGCACAGGCATGAAAAACCTGTTCTCCTCACATTTCTTTGGAGATTGATTGACTGTTCTTTGACACAGCACACTGTGACTGTTTGTAAGTTCCCTGGTCCTTTGGCCACTCAAATGTGTTCCAGAGAAGACTTGGAGAAGACCTCCATGTGGTGCTATGAATTATTCATCCATTTCTCCAGGAGGGAGGAGGATGGAAGCTCCTCTCCCCTCCCCTCTGCTCCAAGACCCGGAAGACATATTGTGACATATTTGCAGAGTTAAAATCAACAAGGGGATGGCTGCAGGAGGAAAATAGCGTGCAAAGACATGCAAGAATGTTTTGATTCTGAAATGGTTTACAGCAGAAACATCCTCAAATTCTAAGGCCATCCTTTTACAGGGACTTGAGTGATTATAAAACTATGGTGAAAAAGCCACTTTCACAAGTTAGCCCAAGTAAAATAGTTCATTCCTCAGAAGTGGGTAAAGGTTAGGCTTTTGTTTCAGAAAAAAAATTTTATGTTAAATGTCTTGGTTAAGTTTTTTAAAATCCCATTTAGGAAGACAGCATTGTGACCAACTACATGCTCCAACAATTTTGTGAGTGGGAGACATCTAGTTTGAACTGTGTGGGTCCTTTTGCCCAGTCACGCACAAAGGTTGCATTAGTTTTTTAAAGATAAGAACAAACAAATCCTGTTATCAAACATGAAAAGGGTCTGGGATCTTGTGATGCACTTCAGGGTCCAGAGATGAGCAATAGCAAAGACTGAATCTTTCATTTTGGGGAGCAGCCATGTTCCCAGAAAAAAAATGAAGCAGATTAGGAATGAAGGTCTCACTGCCAATGATTTCCACCCCACATTTTCTACACCTTCCAGCAACCCCTGTCTGTGGGAACTCATCTTTAGTTTCCTTCTCTCTCTTTCCTTTTGTACTGATTGTTATTTTCATTCCTTAACTCAATTTTCCCCATTTCCTTCCTTGGGTAAAACAAAAGAGCTCCGACACCAAGATGGCTGGGGCAGGGGGAGCAGAGGCACATTGAAATGCGGGCTTTGTGAAACTGGATTTTTGTCTCAAGTCTCTCACAGTCCTAAATTTCAAAGCAGAAATCTGTAGGCTTATTTGGGGGTCCGTTTGGAGGGCATCATATCAAAATCTAATGATGTTTTAGAGCTCTGTGCGCAGAAAATGCCATTGTCATACTGAACTGATGATGTTATACTAGCACTTCACCAGTTCATTTCATATGAAGTACAAATCTAATAAACTCATCTCAAAAATAAGCTCGATGTATTCAACTGTTAATGCCTCAGACAGCCTGATGTATTTGTGTGCACCAGAATTCTAAATCCGGTGGAGAATTCTAAGATGGGTTTATGCATTGCATGCTTCTCATAAAACCTTATTTGAACATTTGATTCCAGTTTACATTTTATTAGTAAAGCTCTCATTTTTCACCCAGGAAGAAGAAGCAGAGAGGAGGAGTAGTACATTCCTGAAACTTCAATTCTATGTCCAAATAACTTACAAGATGGACACAAAATGGACATGACTATGACTGCTCTGAAGACAATTACCAAAAATACTTAATTAGGATGCAATGCTGGTTATTTTAAGCTGTACAAAAGAGTTCCGTACATAATAGAGTGGCTGTTTCATGCAGCTCATATGATAAAATTCTCACCAGTCTTAAAATGACAGATGTAATATTACCTTTAATAAGTGTCTACCGATGCATGCAAATTGAATTAGATAGTGGGAGTACAAATTTGTCCGATAATTAAGATAAAATTTCATGTCAGCTTAAACCCTGGTGTATATTAGTAACTCTGTATATTTCTTTTCTCTGTTCCCTACCAATTATTTTTTTAGTGTGGCTTCTTGATTACTGGAATACTCAGGTTAAGGGAGTAAAAATGCGGTCTTCAAAACATATTATTATAAATGGGAGTAAAGCATATCCCTGATTATTACTTGGTTTATGCAAAGTTTAAAATACTAAGCACAATTCAAACAACATTGAGTAGATTCAGCTATGTATTAATTTAGTGTTTCTGGGGTCTCATGAGGTGTTACTGTGCCCTTAAGGCTAATGCTGAGCTAATGCCATGTAGGAGAAATAAAAACACAGAATTTGGAAGTTAATAATCTCATCCATTTAGGAAAGCTGAAGTTTTAACTGATGGTGCAGTGCTTGTTTTAGCACTGCAAACGTAGTGGGTGTTCAATGGAATACTTTGTTCACATAAAAAGCTTCAAAGGCCAAGAGACTGCACACACATAGACAAACATACACACCCTTTGTGTGCACACAGTCAAAATGCTGTGGCCACATGCACACAGCTTAAAGGGTAAGTGTTCTGCATGGCATTCAGTTCCATTTTAATACCCTCCACTGCTGTGATCGCAGCCCCCCGAGGGAGGCAAATATCCTGAGCATTATTAAAAGTGGGATTATCCAATCTAATACTGAAGATTTGGGAACCAGCCAAGAGGAGTCATAAGCAGGAGGAGAAAACAAAGAGGACTTATCGGGGCCCAGACCACCAGGTTTGCCAGCCCCAAGCTTGCTCCTGGTTTCATTTGATTGGCTTTACCTGACAGGTGACTGTCACTTGACTGAACAATAAACACCCTCAGATGCAAGTATGAGAGGCATTTGTCTGCCACAGTGCCTTATCAATGAAATTGAGTGCAAGAAAGACACATTTCCTGCTGACCTGCAGTATAGTCCTATTAGGAAGGGAACTGTCTTGGAGCCTCCAGACAATGCTTGAAGGTTTTTATTAGGATGATTATTTCTCCCTGTCTTTTAGGGAAATGAAACTCAAAGAGGCATACTTTATGCAAGAAAGTAAGTGGTGACACCAGCATCTGGACCTACTGTTTGTACTGTAAAGATAGCTCTTCAAGAAACCAGACCAAGGTGCAAATTTGCTTCCGTGATTTATTAGTTAGATCTGTTGCTGAACCCAGATCCCAGCTTTGAGGGTCCGAGACATTAGAGATTGTGCAAATGGAGGGCACATGCCCTTGGAGAATGCAGCCATTCACTTATTTTAATACTTTTCCTGGCAATTATAGATATTTAACTTTGCAATCTCTGTATACATGGCCATCTTCCCTTCCTCCATCCTAATAAGCATTGTGTCTTATAAAAATTGACCTTAATTATATCACTCATTAATAAATGTAAAGTTTCATACTGCAAGCTGTGTCCTTAAAACTCACTCTTATAGCATTTATTTCTAACCCTAGTTATGATATTTCTCATAACAGATATTTTTGAAAGACTGCATTGTCAATGAGTGTCAATTGCTTACGTCTGACATACATTCTCTTCTTTTCCTAAAGCAACAACCCCTTATTTTTAACTGGATAGCTCTGTACTCAGTAGAGAAACTACATTTCTCCACCTCCCTTGCCTCTTAGTGAGGCCACATGTTTAGTTTTTGCCAGTAAGATGGAAGCAGAGAATTGTGTGATACTACCCTGAAGGAACCCAAAGGGTGGACATGAAGAGAATGCTGTTTCTCTTTGTCACACAGAGAATCTGAGGAAAAAGACACTTGGATTCTAAAGCCTTTTAGAGCCCCAGATCCCAGATATCTCTTGCCTTTCTGCTGTATACTTCCCAAAGTCAAAAGTGGAGGCACACGGTGCCGCTTACTTTAAAGTTCCATACAGTTGGCATGAAGCTCAGTGAAGAATTCTCTCCAATAATGTCTTGCACACTTTACTCATTGCATCTGTATAGGTCCATACTCAGATTCTTAGATGCTGGAAAGAAGCTCACTGGCTCTTCTTTTCCCCATCCTGAGGCATTAGGATCTACTCCACTGTGGTGATGTAGAGGCTGAGAAACAGTAGAAAGTAGAATGCTTAGAGTTGAGGCTAAGGGACTTAGTCAAAACTTGTAGCATAAGCATATCACAAGAGAGGGGCCATGATATACAGCTCATACATCAATTGGAGCCTCATAATGCTCTCCCTGAACAGTGATGGTAACAAACATTAGTCCTCATAAAGATAAAAGTACAGCTGATGATCAGCTTAATCTAGTAAATAACCCCTCCTGTAACTGTTTGCCAGAAATAGTATATCTTCTTCAGAGGAAGATGTTATCACTTTGAACCTCAAATAAGTTCTGTGATTTTCATATACATTATCTGATATTCAATAAAAATTTACCAAGAGTACAAGAAGGCAATGGGCATGTGATTAAAATCAAGGGAAAATACAGACAATAGAAAGAGACCCATACATGTTAAGTTAAAACAGAATTTTAAAGTATATGTGATTAATATATTACAAAATTCAATAATAAGATGGAAAGTTTCATCAGAGAACTGGAAACTATAAATGAATATTAAAGGGAAATTCTAGCACTGAAAAATAACTGAAATAAAGAACTCAATAGAAATCTTTCAGAGCAGATTAGACATAAGGTTGTGAACTAAAACATAGATCAAGAGAAAGTCTTCAGACTGATGTTACTAAGCACAAAAGTGTAGAAAAGATAGAAAAAACATGAGAGACATGTGAGTCATAGCAATAAATAATGTCTAGTAGTTGGTGTCCCAGAAAGGAGAGAGAGAGAGAGAAGAGAGAGAGAGAGAGGGATTAAGACAGGAGTGACGTTTGCAGGGATAATGACTAAGAAAGGGAGATACACACTGAAGATAGCAGAAAAGCCAAGAAATATTAGGGTCTTTGATGTTACAATAATGCCATCAAATCCCTCATTGCCTGCTTGTGTTTAGATTTCTTTTTCATAGTAGAGAAATGATCCCTATCTTGACATAGCCACTCGTTTTCAGACCCTTGTTACTTATATGTCAAATCTTAACTCAAATACCTTCTTCATTAACAGATATAGATAAGTATTAATGTTAGTGCAAATGTGGTATCCTTCCCCTTGTTATGTATCTTTCAAATGTGGCTCTGAATGCAAGACAAGACATGATTATAGATAAGAGCTAGGCAAAGTATGTGTCTTTTACATGTAAGTTCTGTACTCTTTAGTCCAACAAATGTTTCTGAGTAACTTCTCTGTATCAGGCATTCTCCTGGATACTGGAAATACACAGTCAAATAAGACAATGAGAAGTTTGATGGGTGCAAGACTAGCTGGGCCTCAATTAAAGGTCACAAAGTCAAATGCCCATGGAGTTCATGAAGTACCCTGGGAAGTGGGATTAAACTTCTAACAGCTCCTCTGACTGTCTAGTGCAATCAGGAAGGCAGGTCTGTGTTACCAGATCTTCTGAAGCTAGAGAGCCAGATATTAGGCAAAATGTTCAAATGCATAAAACATTATGGAGGAAAAAACACAGATATCTGTGGGATGTCTTTGACCCCAACAGTGGCCATTTTCCTAACTCATGTGGAGTGGGTTGAATCATGGATACCCAAAAATGTGTCTTTATTTTAATCTGTGGGGGCTTCATGGAAGGAGTTGGTTCTTTTATGCCCTTTGGCTTTTTGTATATTGGAACAAAAGAAGAAGACCTTTATCAAATGCCAGTACCTTGACCTTGTACCTCCAGACTTCAGAATTATGAGAAAATTAATATCTCTTCTTTATAAATTATGCTGTCAGTAGTTATGTTAGAATCGTACAACATATTAAGACAGAAGAATTCTCCCTGAAAACCTGGGTGACACTAGATCCTGGAGTCCTGGCCTGCAGAACTGTGGAGAAATTTTTATTTTTGTAACCCACCCAGTTTGTGGTAAGTTGTTACACCAACCCTAGGAAACTGATATCCTCTAAGTGCACCATCAGGGTAAGCAAAAGTGCACCAGGAGCATAGGGGGAGTCTCTAACAATGATGCTGGAGGAGGAAGGACCAAGGGTGAGTTGTTAGTGAAGCTGACATCATAGAAGCAGTGTTTGTGTGTTTGTGTGGCATGTGAAGGGGAGGTTAAGTACTTTCTAACCAGATAACTATGGGAGTTGTTCTACAGTAAATGTTTTAGGAGGTGGCGAGTTTCCCATCAAGTCAAGTATTCAAGTATACTTACTTAAGCAGCTTGCTGGGAATTTAAAAGACAATTTATTCTCAAAATAAGAAGTACTAGACAATAGTTGCACTATCGTCTGAACTTGAGATTCTAAGGGCCCTGTCCCTTTCCCTTCTTGTTTTATCTCCCCCTAATGTCTGGGTTTACTGCCATAAATTGGCCTTGTAAATTGCAAGTATTTAAGGACACCAGGACTGAGTTTAAGACGCCAGATCTCTTCTGCTTCCAGTCAGTCTATCCCAATGACCAAAGAGTCTCATCCTGAGATCTCTACTGCATACTTTGGCCAGTCAAACAAAGGCACCTCATTACACAAACTGGTCTTTCTTAAAGAACAGGGGTGTGAGTTAGAACCATAAACTCAGACCACAAGTAGCTCCAATTAGTAAAAAAGTCAAACGACCTGAAATCTCAGGAACCAGAGATGACTGTGTCTCAACCTGGAAAACATTAATTGTAAGTTAAGAAGAGGACATTGATAAAGCCCATTCTAGATGCTGTTTGGGGCTGAAGCCTGTTCAAATTGACAGAACTAGGAGGAGATGACAGGGGACAGGCCACAAACTCTCTCAGAGGAGTGCTATTTCTCTCTTCTTGAACTGCATTTTTCTAAGTCCAGGAATATGTGGTTCTGGGGTGGATGTGTCCAGGAAATGTAGTTATAAACAAAATATGCTGTGTCTTCTCAGACCAGGGCTCCCAAATTTTTGACTTCAAAACCTTTACAATCTTAAAAATTATTGAGAATCCTAAAGAGCTTTTGTTTATGTGAGCTATATCTATCAATATTTACCCTTTTAAAAATTAGAATAGCCAGGCACTGTGACACACATCTGTAATCCCAATATTCTGGGAGATGGAGGCAGGAGGATCACAAGTTGAAGCCCAGCCTAGGCAATTTGAGATTCTATCTCACAAATAAAAATTAAGAAGATCTGGGTATATAGCTCAGTGCAAAGGCCCTGGGTTCAATCCCTAGTACAATCACCAAATAAATAAATAAATAAATAAATAAATAAATAAATAAATAAATGGAGAAAAAGTTTAAAAGGAAATTAGTACAGAAAATCTTGAAATGCAAGAATACACAAGTAACATTTCACTAGGGTTTTAGTTTTCTCATTGCTGGAACAAAATACTGACACTCAAAGTTAAAGGAGGAAAGGTTTATTTTAGCTCACAGTTTGTAGAGGTTTCAATCCCTAGTCAGCTGGCTCTAAGGCATGACACATGGCAAAAGGGCATCACAGTGGAGAAACAATGGATGGCATGACAGGCACGAAGGCAGAAAGCAGCAGCAGAAGCAGCAGCCAGCCTGCCTTCTTTCTGTCCCTTTATATTACAACTAGGCTGCAATCTGATCAATTAGTACCACCCATACCCGGGGTGGGTCTTCCATTATCCACACCTTTAACCCATGTTCACACACCCTAGTCCAGCCAACTTTGAAACTCCCCACCTATGAGCAGATGAGGCTTTAGGGAGACATCTAGTTACAAGTCAACAATTAGCTGTCAGAGCAATGGGTAATAATAATAATAAGAGTTTACTCCATAAATGATGTAAAGACAGCTTTCCATTTAGGAAAAATTGAAGTTAAATTCTGACTTCATTGTACTTAAAAAAATCCTGGAGGGCATAGTTATAAACATAAAGCATAAAATATGAAAGTATTAGATAACTATAGAGCTATTTTCTATAGTGCTGGGGCAAGGAAGCCTTCATAACCCAGATACCATTTCTAGAAACCACAAAAGGAAAAGAACTAGGGATTTGGTCAGAGTACAGTTAAACTCAGATGCCACTCAGGGTTTGCAACATATTTGATACATGCAGGTCAAGTTCTGTAATACATAATGGTCAATGATAAAGCCAAATAACCCAGTAAAAGTGGCAAACAATATGATTAGGAAATTCACTAAGGAAATATAACTGGAAAATAAATACATGAAATTTGACTCATCCTATGTAATATTTTATGCAATTTAAAACAATAATGATGATGTACATTTTTCCTTACAAATTGTCAAAATATGTAATTATATAACATATAATACTGATGAGGGTACAATGAATGGGTGCTTGTATATTTCACTGGTGAAAAAATTTGGATACTTTTTACATAGAAATTTGGTATATCTATCACAATTCTACATTGAGAATGTACCTGAACAACTAGCAATATTTTATGTAAAAATTTGTTCTACAGAAATTATAATAAAATGACATAGATCCAAGCAAATTTACTACAGCACTGTTTGAAATATTAAAAAATTGAAATCAAATTTGGCACATTGTAAGAGTCCATTAATAGGGTAATAGATAAGTTGATTGTACTACATTTACTCTATCAGTGAAAAACAATGCAGCCATGAACCAGAATGAAGAAAGCCACCATGTATTGACAGAGAAATATACCTACTCTATGTGGTAAAATCTGAAAGTAGTTTGCAGAATGAGAAGGGTGGTGTGAACCCATGTTTTGAAGAAAAATAAATACACACATAAGAATTTAATACATGCAAAGATTTCTTACATATAATATTGATTTCTTACATAAAACATACAATGTTTTAATACCGTCATGTCTTGAAACTCAATGGATATGAAATTTGTTGCATTTGGTACTTGACTCAATGCATTTTGACATGAAAATTTTTTCTCAGTACTGTTTATTTGATACTTGATATGGACTGGCCCATAACTCACTACTCTTTGTGGCCAAAGCAGTTTGTTTGGTGCTCAACACCTCCTGGAACCAATTAACAATGAGTACCAAGGTACCACTATGCATTATATATTTTATGCATATGAATACATCCTTAAAAGCACAGGAAACCATTCAAAAAGATACATAACAAATTATCCAGCATATCTAAATAATAGGATGAAGACTAATGAGGAATTTTATTTCTTAAAGCTAATGACTCTAAAAAGGTATGGAATTATGAGGGATTATTCTTTTTTTGCAAGCTTCCTTAGAGAATTTAAGAAAAAACTGGAGTCAGTTTTTACTTTTGCCTCAATATTCCTAGACCTGACTCCTTAGAGCTCCATTTGTGTCTCATTCTCACCTGAGGTGAGCAAATTCAGGTGCAGAAGACTGAGCTGTGATGGCCCTGGGACCAGGCTGCTTCACTAATGACCAAAGGGCAGGCAGGGTCCTCTATTCAACGAAGTTGCTAAGTGACCCTGGGCTGGTACAGTCCTGGTGGAACCTGTCCTGGTTCTTCCTTCTGAGTGCACCCACCTCATGTCCCTTCCAAGGCTATGAAGGCTCCTAGTTCTCCAATCCCTGAGCACATTCACACCAGTTCCCAGTTCATTGCTTCATCGGCTCTGCCCTAGGGAGGAGCCAGGCAGTTTGAAGTACATGCAGTGCAGAGGTGGACAAGATGGAGCAGTTGCTCTCAAGGGGGTCCTGGCAGGAAAGAGTCCTGTGAGCACACTTGTGCCCTGAACTGAGCAGAGGTGGATTTAGGGCACAGTGAGGGCTCAGAATGAGCCAGGCAATGCTGTTTAGCCACTAGTGGGGTGCACTGAGTACCCTACGTGGGCTGAGACAGCTTCCAGGGCAAGGACAGACTTTGTGCTCCTTTGCCTTCTAGTGCTGGCTAACACTGGGTGGGGCAGCTGGGGGAGGAAGTTCTAGGGCAGCACATGAGGGACCTGAGGAGCATGGCATGTGCCCACATCAAGGTCCCTTTGTCCCCACCCAGCAGCCCATATTTAAGCTGTCTCCCTCAGTCCTTTCCAGGGACCACATCTCCTCACGTTTTTTCTCTCCTATTCTGTCTTTAGGATTTGAGAACTAAAAGGATCTTGGGAGTCCCAGTAATCCAACACCATTTTCAGAGGCAGAAATGGAGGCAAAACACGACCATGACAGGCCCAAGCCCTCTCAGCCCTTCCTGGGGTAGGGATAGGGCACAGAGACGGTGGAGCTGCAGCTGGACTGAGAGGGCTGTGCTGCAGCAGAATGAGGAAGGAATTTAAGTTCCAGGAGGCAGCAAAGGGCAGTGAGGTGATTCCAGAAGGAAGTTATAAAGATCAAGAGCCAAAGCCAAACAATTGAAACAGAAGTTTCAAGAGGGCATAAGTGAATCTTAAGTCCCTCTTTGAAAAGGTTTTATTTCTGTTTCTTTAAACATTTATCAATTTTAAGTTGTCAAACAAGCTCCTGACTCCCAAGGCTGAGCATATTGTAATCTGTGCCATTTCAACACAACGTCAGTGCTGTCACTGGTTCCAGGGGATGGTCAGAGGTGACCTCTGTCTCCTAGCCTCACTGTTTGTGTTGGACTTCCTGCCCAGGTTGTGCGGCCTCTGATCTGTCCATTCATCTCCCTCCTTTAGTTCCGCCATGCAGAGGGCCTTCTTCATTTTTGACCACAAGATCAGCTGTGCAGTAAGGTGGTTAAGACCCCATGCCACCAGATTCATTCACACGGAGCCCCAGGCCCTAAATCCGCCCGGTCTCCTCATCTAGGCATCATGGTCAGAACATCACTCAGGAAAAAGGGGAAGTTACTTGGGATGGACTTGCCTCCAGATGGCCTAGGCAAGCTCATCCAGCCAGCAGAGCTCTGCTTCTTCCCTTAGGTGCCACAGAGGCTCAGGGACCTCCCTCACAAAGTGGTGAAAATATAACGGACACAATTTTTAGAGATTCTTGGATGAACGTGACAAAAAAATCCAATTCAAAACTTCAGCTGCTTTCGATGCTCATAGTCACATGTTTTGGGTTTTCACTGGAGCTGTGCCTTGGGCCCCTGTGACTGTAAATGCCAGTTGTGATGCTCTGCTTCCTTCTCCTAGTGCCCAGCCTTCGCCTTTGTCTTTTAGCTGCTCCTGTCTGTTAGAGCACAGCACTAGTTATAAACCACCCATCTCACCAGGAAGATGAGTGAGCTCAACAAAGGTGCTCAATTAATATTAGCTGAATGAATGGATGAATTCCCCCAAGGTTTCAGTCATAATTGTTGCTTTATGTTTTTGCAGAAAATTGGAAAGTTCCAGCAGTTATCTGGGGTAGCAGGGCAAGGCTGACCAGACCCAGTTAGAGCTTTTGGTTTTAATTTCAGTTTGATCAAATAATTCCACAAGGAAACAGTGCAAATTTGAAGGTTTGAGTTTAAGGCCCCCAAAGAAATCACTTCTTTATTACATTGCTAGTTAATATTTTCTCTCCATGTGCAGTTTGCCTATATAAGCAAAATTATCATTTGCACTACTTTTCAAGAAAGGAAAATTTTAATATAAGATACTCAAACTCATAACCATATTGAAATGGAAGTAAATTAAATTGGATATTCAGATCAAAGTCTACCAAAGTTTCTAATTTTGTCTGTCTTCTAGACATACATATATACCTTCCCTCATGCAAATCTGTCTATTTTCATGCCTTACAACTTATTCTTTATTCAAAAATATTTTGAACAGTTTTCATGTAAGCAGATTCAAATCTACAGAACTAATAACCTACAGCCAAACTTGTACATTATTTGCATTTTTTCTTTTATAATAAATAATATTGTATTGAACAATACAATTGAATAATATTTACTCTGTACTATTGGAAAATTACCTTCTTTTGCAAATTTTAAAAATAGAACTTCATAGACAATTTGCAAATGGGTCGGGGATTTAGCTCAGTGATTCCGGTGCCTGCTTGCAAGCACAAGGTCCTGAGTTTGATCGCCGGTACCAAAAAAAAAAAACAAAACATAAACAATTTGCAAAGAACATACTTTACATACATATGTAAGAATTACTCAGGATAAATTTTTAGTGGTTAGGTGGCTGGGTCCAAGGAAAATATGCTTTTTGATGATTGATGGCTTATCAAATTGTTTTTCAGTATATAACAATTTATATATATATATATATATATATATATCAATCAGTAAAACATTAATGTGCCTAATGCTTCATATATTTATAGCAATATTACTATTTTTTAAAGTTTCCAAATTTTATAAGTGATACTGATATTTTTAAAATTGTTTTTATTGTTCCAAATCCATTTTCTTGATTAAAAGTCTTTACATTTGTTGCTTATTTGTTTTTCTTTTTTAGTAAGTAGACTCTATTTACTTTCGCATATGTGTTTTCCTGTTGGAATAGCTTCATGTGCTTTTAGTTTGTGGTTTGCTTTTAGTTTTAATTTTTGTTGTATTTAAATTATGTAATTAAATCTTGCACTTGCATTGTGTTATTGCTTTTGTTTTTGATATCATAATTAGGAAGACTTTTTTTCTCCTGAAATTATACACATTTTTTTACCTGTAGATACCTTCAATGCTTTTGTGACTTTGTACTTTACACTTGTATTCTTAAAGAATTTAAACTCTGTTAAGGTATGAGTTACTAATTTAATCATTTCACCAAAATGTTAGTCAATTTTTACAATGTAAATGATCAAATCATGAATCTCCTATTATTGGAAACACCATGTTCATTATGTATTAAATTCTTATGCATGTTCTTGTGTTTCTTTTTGGACTTTCTTTTCTTCTCCATCTTTTTGCGAGTCAGGTGGTGCTGCCACACTGTTCTGATTACTACAGGTCTGTAATGCACTTTAGATTCTGAGGGAGCATGGATATTTCTTTTCTTTTTGTTTCTTGGTTTATAATTTTAGTTTTAAAATTTTTTCATTACTACATGTTTGCAATACAGAATAGATACATGCATTGTGGAGAATACATTTTACTTATTTTATTTCTTCTTCCCCTCTACCTCCCCTATCTCCAGAGACCCTTACAATATCTACAAAGTCTATATGTCTTTTTCCTTTCATTTATCATTTATTTTACTCTTTGGAATTCTTATACTTTGGGTATCTCACATAAGAGAAACCATGCAATACTGAACTTTCTGTGTCTGATTTATTTCATTTAGCATTATGGTGCATGTATTTTCCTAAAAATGATTCAAATTTATCCCTCTTCATGGCCAAGTAGTACTCCATTGTGCGTATACACCACATTTTCTTTATCTATTCATCTGTTGATGGGCATATAGAGTTTTCTATCAGTCTTATATTAGAGAGTTTTTGTACACAATTTCCTTGAGTATTCTAATAAACAAATTTCAGAATCATTTCATGAAGTTCACATACATGCACAGACATACCATTATAATTGGTGCAGAATTACATGAATCTTCTGAGTTAATATGGGACAAACTGACAACAATATTGACTCTTCTAAATCATAGACCTGATATGACTCTTTAAAAACACTCTCAGCATCATACAGGACCATGCTACCTCACATGACTCCTGGCCTGCCAAAAGCCTGCCAAGGGTTCGGGGATGAGAGTACCGAATTCCCTTCTGAACCCAGATAACACTCATCAGATGAGTCCCTTCCAGTTGGCCTCAGAAATTGGAAGGTAGATATGAAGTCAACTTTGGTTTTCACCCTAAGAAAATGCGAGCGCACCCCTCTTGCTAAGTATGACAGGGATAGCTATCTTTCTTTTCATTTGGGCATCAATTTGTAGAAAAGGATGATGGTGTGGACTCCTCACCCTTTGTGGCCTCATTTGCATCTCAGCCACCCTCCAAAACAGTCCTTTGCAGTCACATTAGGCAGTGACATCTTCTAAATGAGAATTCTCAGTGACTCCCGCGGGGCCCCGGCTGCTGCCCTGGAGCCAAGACCGGATGTGCCACTGTGCCCTCTTGAGTGTCGTGTACTGTGACCCTGAAGCGGCACGGATGAGAATTGATGATAAGGGCACAGGACTTGGCTGGGGAGCGACTTGCTTTTGCTGAAGTCAACCGAGCCATTCTCAAATTTGAGGGAGGGGAGAGGTGACTGCCTTTGAATTACTGATTGCGGCTGTTCAGGACTCTAAATGACTGTTTAATTTCCAGCCAGATAGAGGAACCAAGCTGTACCCCCAATTGAGGGCACACCGACAAAATGGCCAAGTGTGATCCTTAATTTGTCAATAATGATTTTAGGCCATGACCCTTAATAGGACCCTGTCATTGGTGAGGTGATTTATGCCTCCTGTGATGACATCAGTACCAATAGTGCTGATAAAAGAACACTTATATTGGAGCAAACAGGATGATGAATGGAATCCAGGTCTCCTTAGTCATCTCATTACTGCCTCTGCTGTTCACCACGGAGCTAATGTAGCGAGTCATCACACGCCTGGGGACTAGTTTGGAGGCTGAATTGAACAGTGTGAGTGTGGGAAATGTACTGTAGCCCTGGGTCAGGAGGGACGGAAGGTACAGTTTAAGTCTGTGTATAAAAGAAGAGGCCATGGTGCTATAAATTGCCACCCATCTGTGCTACCCAAGACCACTGTGTCCCTTCTCGTTGGATGGCCTAGTTTTCTCAAATGTTTTCAAAATGTGACCCCCTAAATTCAATGTCTTTTATCTTCAAGACCTGAGGGCCTTGCTCTTAAATATTCCCATCCTCCCCTCACCTACTCCCTTGACCCAGATTTACCAAGTCTGTGGTACAGAAGGTACCAAGACATCCCCTCCCCTAGCAGAATGGGCAGAGGCTGGAGGTTTCTGCTCAGGGATCCAGCACTGGGTAGCTGTGTGACCTTGGGCAAGTCACAATCTCTCTGGATCTAAATCATTTCATTTTTGGAAGAAAGATGTCTAAGAAATTCTAAAATCTCTTGGTGCTCCAAAACACTACTTTTGAAAAGAGTGTTCTGTGACAATAGGAACACAAACCATTAGCTGTCTTCCTCTGAAAGCACAAATTTGAGTAATATCCATGACAGAGGGGTTCTGCACATAAGGAGGGGGTAATATGTCCCTGCAGACTATTCAAAAATGTGTGTGTCACCCATCATTTGGCCAGCTCTTGAGTGCAGTGACTGCCCTAGTACAGGGGGGACTGGATGCAGTTTTATTAGCACAATTTTATTGCCCTCACCAGCTGCACTCTTTTCTCTATAAAAGGTAATTACTTCCAATAGTAACAAGCTAATTGATTGCTAATTAAATCAATTGGCACACTAACCACTGTCAGAAAGTGACAGATTAGCAGGTCATGTGATGGCGTGTTAGTAATGAAAAGTGGACATGGTCTGAGGGTGATTGACACCTGAGATGAAAAGCGATTTGGGATCTCTGAGGTGGTCAGAGAGAGGGCAGGGAGAACATGATTGATTCAATGGTGACTGTCAGAGAGGAAATGAGAATTGAATGGAATTCAGAGTCTGCCTGAACCCTCACCACATGATGCTCCAAGTTTTTTCACATGTAAATAAGGGAGATGGAGACTTCTTGCAAATGAAATGCCAAAATGGAAAGGACAAAAAGGGAGGGGCCACAAGGAATGAAAGTATAGGAGTCTTAAAGAAACAGTTTTTTAAAAATTTATGAACTTGCAAAAATATAATAAAAATAATAAATATTGCTCATAACTTGTCTATCAATCGTTGCAACCTGGCTGCCTGTGTGCTTATCATCTTTGAACGCTATGTAGAAGGGCTGTCTGCCATCCTTATCAAAGCAGGAAAGTGATTATTACCTTCATTTGCAATGCATCATAGCCTGATTAGGACATTGAATGAGGTATAAATTTTGGGTATAGCAGAACTATGCAATGACTGCTGCCCTTATAAATATGTTTCAGAATAAATGACAGAGTCCGACTATTGGTATTTCAAACGCTTACTGTCTTGTCTGCAGCTGGCTCAGCATTCTTAAGTCACTTTGAACTTTGGAACAGCCCCTGCAGAACTGGAATGAGAATGCACCCATTGTGTGATCTGAGGTCTGTGGAACATCCCTGGCCCTTCATCCCCCTGAAGTCTGAAGTCCTGCCATGAGTCCCTCCTCACTGTGGGATTGGAAGGCTCGTGAATTCCTTCTGGGAGAAATGGGGAAGGAAGGACTGGGAAAAAATCTTGTCTGTGCAGCTACTGGCCATGGGCCATCAAGGGATTCCCTAACTTCTCCAACCCTGTTCCCTGTCTGCGAAAAGGGCAGATTATTCCATACCGCCAAGAGCTGTCTTGTGAACTAACTGAAATAACTCGCTCAGCATGCCTAAAGCACAAAGAGCCCCTGGTAAATAGGAGTCAATAATGCTGATATTAGTGGTGGATATATCTGGGAGCATTAGCCTAAACCTTGGGTACAACATAATGGAGAGGAAAGACTAGATTCTGGAGCCAGAAAGAGGTGGAGTGGATGAGAATTCTGAAATGTTTGCCTCCTCCCTTCCTTAGCTTAATACTGATGAAATAGACTAAAAATGCCGTTATCATTGGTCTGAAGCTATTTTGAGGATTAAATAATTCAATGCATGTGGTGCTTCTAACATGCTGAGAGGTCTTTTCTTTCCTTGTACACTAGAGACTAAAACATGGGTAAAATTGCTTCTGTACTGGATTCCTAGAAGGCTTTTTTTTTTCTGGCAAGCAAGAGGATAATACTGGAGACTGGGGAAGTATGTGGGCATTTATGTCCTCACAAGTCATTCAGCTGTGCACCTGTGCCTTTTAAAATGTTTCTAGACAATTCAATTGTGATTTCAGTATCCAGTGTGTGGGCTATTGGTCCCATGACAAATCCTCCTATCAGAGAATATATAGATGTGGCTCATTTGTCCTTGAGAGGGCAGGGCCTCCCTATTCCATCTCATTCCAATAGTGATCCATCCCATGGGACATGGCCTCTCAGCTTTGCTGGTGACATGGAGTTCTCAGACCTGAATACATAGAAAAACAGAAGGAGAAGAGATAGTGTGAAAGCCGTGTTCTCCTTCAAGTGGTAATTGCTGCCATGGTTATAGCACACACTACAGCTTTCCTGGGTGCCATGGCCTCTCAAAGGCAAACAATTTCCTAGCAGCACCAATGTCCTGGGATATCCTGAAGCCTCACTGAGACAGAACCATGTATCCCAAAGCCTCACAAGGACACACATTCAGACGCACCCTCTCTGCAGAGTGATTCTGCTGCAAAGAGAATGATCTGTCAGTCCATGGGGACTGGTCACGATGCTGAGAACTTTTCTGAGTGTGTCAGGGAATCCAGAAGGTGGATGGTACAAATTCCCCTAATACTTACTAGAACCTGGTCCAGTGGTTTTCAATCTTGGCTGAACATGAGATCATGTGGGAAGCAAAGAAATACAGATGTGCAAATCTTGTCTAGACATGTTGATTTTAGTGTCTGGGTGTGCTCCATGGTTGTTTAAAATTTTTGAAGATTTTTAGACAATTCTAGGACAGTTAAAGTGAGGATGCTGAATACTTAGACAAGACAAGCACTTGTGTGGAGCTAGAAAGTGCCCAGAGAAAAGCAGAAGCCACTAGGGTCCTGTCAGGAGAAATCATTGCACAGAGGGTTGCTGGAGGGCCTGCTTGGTTGTGTTGAGCTTCTGGCCTTGCTGCCATAGGCCAATGTCTTGGGGTGTTACCTCTCTCCCTTTTTCTTTCTCAGAGTCACAACATCCCATAAATTCCATGCACAGAGCACATGACCTTTCCAATGGGTCCCTCTACATTTTCACAAGCAATCCCAGTGAGGATAGTCCTCTGGTGAACACCCCAGTATTCAGAATCTTGGGCAGCTTCTATGTTAATTGGAGGCTGTGGTAAGGTCTAAAGGAAGATTTGCATAAACAAGATCAATGTTAGCAAATTTCACAAAGATGTAAGGAGCTCCATCTACCACCTGAATGAGGGGCCAGACAACACTAGGGAATGGGTGAGTTTTCCCCAGGCCATCCAGTATGGGGTCCACCAAGAAAGCTGCATTATTTAGCATTATCTGCCTACAGAATACATCATGTCACCCAGATTTTTGTCCAGTCACAGAATTATCATTCTTCTACACCTATTTACTCCCTTGGCAGACAGAGTAGGCTCAGTTAGTGGGAATGTGTGGTGTAATGGTTAAAGGCACAGGCTGTAGAGTCCCGTTCTAGGGATCCAAAGCCAGGCTCTGTCACTGTCTCTTACATATATGTAATTGGAGGATTAAATAAGAAAATGCATTTAAAATATAAGCTATTGTTACAACAGCCTGAAAAGCATCAGGAAGAGAACACTCACAGAGAGGACTCTAAATATAGAAGTGTTTTCTTATTTTAAGTACTGTAATTGGAAGTTGTTTTCCAGAAACTATTGGAAAAGCACAGATACACACAAAAGGCATCACTAAAATTAATAGTTGTTTTTGTTGTTACTGAAAAGTCTGATCTGGATAACTTCAGATAAAGACCATAGCATTTGTGTTTAATTATTTGTTACTTGATTCAAGGAAGCAATCAACTCCAACCTAGACCACATAGTATTTGTTTGAAAAGGAACAATACAAAGGAGAAGATCAACAGAACCAGCTTGACAAAAGATTATAATACGACCCTGGATAATCTTGTAGTCATTTCTGACCAAGGGTTCATCAGTTGCTATAATGATGAAAATAATCATTGTAGTTATGAACCAGGTGTTGTGCTAGATGCTCAGTTTATCCTTATAATGTCGCACAAGGTCAGTGTTTTCAGATCTGAAGTTGTCCCAAGTCAGTTGGTTAAAAATATTTGTGTGACTTGATAGTCTGAAGTATTAGAGAAAAATTGGGTAGTACTAAAAGACTCCGGGTGAAAATTATATTTAATGATATTTATATTTGTGATAGTCATATACTTATTATATTAGGGTTCAGAGAAAAGGGCTAGTATGAGATATATACTGAGAGATTTGTTATAAGGAATTGCTGTATATGACTATAAAAGCTGAAATCCTGAGAAGGAAGGTCAGAAAGGGTGGGATGGAACTCTCAGACATTAATTGAAGCTGTTGTCCACAGGGGTGGAACTCCTTCTTCCCCAGAAATACCTCAGCCTTTTCAATTTATTACCTCAGGCCACAGGTCACCCAGATCATTTAAGATAATCTCTTACTTAAAGTCAATTGAAAATAGACTTAAACCACATCTATAAAATATCTTCATAACCATACCTAGGCTGGTGTTTGCATACCTGGGAACTGTATTCTATACAAGTTGACAGATAAAACTGATCATAAGAGTCTACTCCTTATGAATTTGTCATCCATACAGATCTCTTTAAACCATAGCTAATCTGAAAATAATGGCAATAATAAAATCATGCTTACACCCAACATGCTGCAACTATTTTTGCCTGCAGCTGAAAACATACTAATCCTTTCCCTAGAACAGGGCACAAAGTCTTTGGCTAATGTTTCCTCTTTTCTTTAATGTCCTTGAATTTAAATACTGTGATAGAAAGCTGTCATTATCTATCTCAAGGTAGATCATAAGGGAATAGGAGATAAAATAAAACAAAAATTTTGATTATATAGAAACATAACATAAAAAGAATAAATACTCATAATCACTATAGTCTTAGTTTAGGCAACTGGTCATGTGATTGTGGCTGATATTTATGATGACTTATTCTTCTTCTTAATGAAGAGTTATGTGGAACCAAAAGCTGCCAGGTGACAGTTCCAACTTCCAGTTTAATGGAGTCATTGTTGTGTTTCCTGAGGGATCTATTCCTCCCTTTAGAACTAAGACCTTTACACCAGCAGAGTTTAGGATTATCAGAACAAAAGCAAAGTCTTTACTATTGGGTACCTACATATTTTAGAGGGTAAATCCACTCCCATTTTGACCTCTTGATATTTGGGCCTATGAATTCTGGCTATGGGAGAAATAGTATCGTAAAATAGGTGGTGATTTAGAGCCTATACATTCTCCTGGAGGGCAATGTCCCAAGCTCCTTTTGTAGTTACCTAACTGGCACTGTAATTGTAATCATCAGGATATTCTTTCATTCTATCAAATCAGCTTCAGGATGATGGGAAATACGGTAAAACTACTGAATTTCATGAGCCTGAATCAATTGCTGCACTTGGTGTTTTGCTCAGAAGCAATGGTGTGTGTAGGTGGCATACCATGATGATACCATGATGATAAGGCACTGTGTCAGTCCATGAATGGTAGATTGGAAAAAAGCACTGAATGCAGGGAAGGTAAATCTATACCTAGAATAAATATATATTGTAATTGGAGCAAAGTGCTACCCCTTGGATTTTGGAAATGGTCCAAAGTAATCAACATGCCACCAGGCAATTGGCTGATCACCTGGGGAATGATCTCATTCCAAGGACTCAGTGTTAGTTTTTGCTGCTGCCAGATGGAGCACTCAGCAGCAGCCATAGCCAGATTGTCCTTGATGAGTGGAAGTCTATGTTACTGAGCCCGTGTATAACCTCCATCCCTTCTACTTTAACCACAAAATAGATCATTTTATCCACTTGATTATTAAAATCCTTCTTTGTTGAGGTTATCATTTGATAAACATTCACATGGCATAAAAATGTCTTCTCATTCTTTGCCTATTCAGAGAGATCAACCCACATTCCTTTCCCCCAAACTTTGTCACCAATTTTTCAATCTTGTTTCTTCTAAATCCCCAGTCATCCCACAAAACATTAACCATAGCCCATGAATCACTATAGAATAGTATCACCGGCCCATTTCTCCTGTCTATGAATATCCAGATGTACTGCTCAAAGTTAACTATTCTCCTTTGGATGAACATCATTTAGCTTCCTACTGGGTGTTAAAAGAAATAAGATACTTAATCATGGACCACTCAGGCTGCCTAAGATAAATTTATCCATCAAACCATAAAGTTAGTCACACATAGAAGCACCAAATTTTCATATGGAGGTGGAATATATGAGTTCTGGCTCAAGAAGGTCCTAAAAATACAAGTAAGTTGCATGAGAAAATGGCCCAAATGCCTATGCTATGACTTGCTACATTATCTTCTCTATCCTAGGCTTCATCTATGTTTTCATTGGATGTTTCTATGAGCAGCTGACTGAGGAAGAAAAACCTATGGCTTGGCTAACATATAGTTCTACCCCTTTCTCAGATGCTACCTAAAAATGAGTGGTCACAACATTATATTACTTTTCTGGGGTATCCCTGATATTGGTGAACCAAAGCCCTTCTATAAAAAGAACTTTGAGCACCTTTCCAAGTCATTCAGTAGCTAAGCTGGAACACACCCACATTTGGAATGTGTTGCTTCCACCATCCAAAGAGGTCCGCTAAGCTTTGTGCTTCCTTTTTTGGTAATAGGAGAAGATGGACATAATAACTTACATTTCATCTTAGAATGGGGTATCTTGATATGTCCTTCCATCACCGGACCCCTAGAAAGTTCATTGGGGTGACTTATGAAATTATTTCTCACCCTCTGACATGTACATATCTTAATAATATGTCTACAGTGGTTGCTATTCCCTGTTTAGCAGTTCAATCAGCATGATATATTCTATGTAAAGGGCTAGCATGATATCATGTGAAAAATGAAAAGTGGTCAGAGTCCCTATAAATTAAATCATGACTTGGAACTGAAAAGTTGATATATCACCGAGATCTGACAAAGAAGGTATATTTCTGACCTTGCCACCTGAAAGCAAACTGCTTTTGGTGGACTTTACTAACAGGTGTCATGAAAAAAATATTTTTCAGATCAATAGCTCTACAGCAGGTACCAGAGGGTGTGTTAATTTGTCCAAGAAACAAAATTATATTTGGAATACCACTTGCAATAGGAGTCACCTTCTGATTAAATTTATGATAATCCTCAGTCATTCTCTATATCCATCTGTTTTCTCCACAGGCCAAGTAGAAGATGAACGAGAATGCAATGGCAATCACCACCTTGCTTCTTTCAAGTCATTGATACTGGCATCATTCTCTGCAATCCCTCCAGGGATGTGGTAGTGCTTTTCCTTTACTATTTTTATAAGAACAGTCAGTCCCAGTGGCTTTCTGTTGATCTTTTCTGTAGTAATAATCCCTACTTCATACATCAAGGAAGAACCGTGGGGATTCTGCCAGTTGGCGCTGAGATCTTCAGTATATCTATTTCAGTTAGGTATTCTAGAACTGGGAAAATGACTAAAAGATGAATTCAGGGAACTGTTGGAGGACTCACGTGAGATGGAGCTCAGCTTAAACTTCATTGGTCACCTAACCTCCATAAGTTCCTTGTCTGAGTCTGTTTCTGTTTCTCTAACTAATATCTGAGTTTGGGTATAAACAGCATAGATTTCTTTTATCCACAGTTTCTGTGTTAGTTACTTTTCGCTCATTGCTGAGACAAAATACCTGACACCCAAAGTTAAAGAGGGAAAAGTTTATTTGGCTTACAATTTGTATAGGTTTCAGTCCCTACTTGGCTGGCTTCAAGGCAGGGTGGCACAGGGGCAACAGTTCATGGTGGTGGAAAACAGCAAAAGCAACAAGGGACCTTAACAGTATCTTTCTGCCCCTTTTATCTCATCCGGACTACTGGGATTAGGGTGGTACCAAATCAATCACTCACATGTGGTGGTTTAGTAATCACACACCTTTAATCCCAGCATCACACACTCTAGATTCAGCCTCCTCTGAAAAAGAAAGCCCCACCTCATCCTCCTGAGGCCTTGGGTGGACATCTAACCACAGACATAATAGTTTCCAAGGTTGGGAAGTTGGTGATCAAGGTTCCGACAGGTTTAGGGTTTGCTGAGGGTCTTGTCTCTGCTTCTAAGATGACACTTCGCTGTTGTGCACCAACATGGTAGAAGGGAGAGAAATGAAAAAATATACAAGAAGAAGGTTCAGCTAGTTGAGCCCTTCTATAAGGCCATGAACTCCGTTAATGAGGGCTCTCATCTTCTGAAGGCCTCATTTCTTAGTGTCATCACATTGGAGTTTAAGTTTCAACATGAATTTTATAGAGGACACACAGACTCAGCCCATAATACCCCCACTCTGGCTGGTGGACTCAGTGAAAAGGCTCAAAGGTAGTGAAAGATGCATTGTGAAGTAAGGTCACAGTAAGAAGATTATGAACATAACCAGGACAGGTGGAAAACTGGGGGCCAAATATGAAGAATGCACAATTCAGAAAGAAGTTACATATTGCTGGTCTGGTGAAAGCAATAGGGATGATACATAAATTCTTCCACAGATAGATGCTTAGATGGGCATCCTTTTAGTTCAATGCTTTGTTGAGATGTAGTATAGAGGAAGGTAAAAATAATATTAATAGGGCCAGGGATTTAGCTCAGTGATTCCGCTGCCTACCTCGGAAGCGCAACGTCCCAAGTTTCATCTGGGGTACCAATAATAATAATAATAATAATAATAATATTAATAAGTGGTTGAACCCTTTGATTTGCCAGTATGCCCCTCACCCTCATTTTTAGGATGATCTCTAGTGTCCTTCCAACTCAGAGCTTTTTGTCTTGGCCTTCTTGTGACACCGACCTGCCTAACTCTCTTCTTCATTAAGGCTTTTTTTTTTTAATCCAGTTCACCATTCCTGTGGCCTCCATGTACCAACAGAGAAAGATTAGGCACTATTTGGCTCAACCATAATCAACTAATGAGCCCTTGGTATTTTTACTTATGCCTTTGATTTTTCTTTTGGGAAAAGCAGGTAAAATAATGAATCCACTATTTGCTTTTTTGTCCTTTATCTGAGTTACATGTGGTCATAAAAAAACTAAGTCTTCAAGTTTACTAGAGCATCTTTTAGCAAACCCAGGGCCATAGATACTTTCTGAATTGCCTTCATCTGTTTCTTTGGTATATGCTTTCTGTTCTGCTGCCTTGCAGGACTGAGTTCTCTTGGGCATCATGCCATACTTTTATTTGTCATGTTGCTTGACCTAAGCTGGGACTTTTAACTTCAAGGAGAGCAGCCAAGTGTCAAATTTGGCCTTTCTCAAGTCTTGCTTACAGAAGGCCCAGCAATTTCCTGAAGTGATTGGTAATGCTGTCCTTGGGCCAAATGCAGAAGGCAGCTGCAGATGGTGCTATGGCGAGATAGTACATGGAAGTTACCTCCTGCCAATCCTGGACACCCAGACCCAGCCAAGCCACCAGACTCCTGGCTGCTAGTCAATACCCCAGCCTTTCCTCATGTGGGACTGCATCCAGATACCTTAGGAGACCGTCTGGCAACCTGTTCTCCCAGCATGAGGTGCCTCCCTTCCCTGGCCATGAAGTCAGCCAGCACCTGAGGAAGGAATATCTGGGGAATTAAAGTGGAAGGGCCTGTTTGCATCTTCAGAAACTTCAGTAGAACTGACCTGTTTTCATCTTTCAAGTTAGGCTTTCTGTTCTTATGTCTGCCTTCTGACACTAGCTATGTAGATCTTGGACCTGTCACATTATTTTCTGAAGCTCAGTGTCACTATAACCACTGGAGGACATGTTTGTGGTTTTAATTTACTCAGCACTTAGTTTGAGTACAACACATGTAAATTCTTTTATCCATTCCTATTTTAGTCCATGTTGATCTTGTGAGGATCCTGACTCCAGGTAAGGAAGGTACAAACTGTGACTGGCCAGCCATCACTTTTCATTCTTTCAGTCACGAATTGGTTCAGTGGTGCTCACATGACTCAAGTCTAACCAATCAATGCAATTCCATTCACTGTTTCAGTGTTGACCCTATGAGTCAAATTTTTCTAATTAGAATGAATCCTGCAGCTTATGATATACTGGAAGAAAAATGCTTGTTTAAAAAAATGTGAATTTTAAGAAATAGGTCTAGAGCCATTACTATCATTTTACCACCACCTAGAGCCTGAAAATAAAACCAACTTGGAAAACAGATCTGACAAAGAATGACTGGGTCTTGATGACATTACTCCAGTTCTGGGATTAAACATTAAATGAAATTATTTCTATTCTTGGATTTCCCCCCTGCTATATAAGGCAAACATTTTTGCTTATTTAAGCAGTATCATTTTTATTTAAACAGCCCCAAATACCATTTATGTTCCTTCCCTACATACATAGTGCATGTAGTCTCATTTGAGGATGGGCAATAAAGTTTTTTTGTGATCTAGTTCAATGTTCTGGTAGTTAACTTTTGGGCAAGAGTGAATTTGTTAAGTCCAGAAGTATGAAAACATTCAGCTTTACTAATTATTACAAAAGGGTACCTGTTCAAATGTTTTGACCATTTTTCACTGGGCAGTCTATATTTTGTTACTGATTTACAGGAGTTTGTATATTCTGGCTATCAGTTCATATATATATATCTGTTTTACAAATATCTTTGCTTTTTTTAGCACTGAGGCTGGAACCCAGGGACCTTTGCACTGAGTTACATATGTAGACCTATTAAAATTATTTTTAAAATGTATATTAAAAAATATTTATTTGATAAATTGCCTAGGCTAGGCTCAGTCTTAAGAATTCTCCTTCAGCCTCTCAGAATGCTGGGATTACAGGCATGTACCAACATGTTTGGCTCAGATATTGTATATTTATCTTCTTTTTGCTGTCTAAATGAGATCTTTTAGTGAACAAAAGTTCTTACTTTTAACAAAATCTAGTTTGTCAGTGGTTTTATTTATGATTTTCATTTATATGCACTATTTAGAATATCTTTGTTTATCCTCAACAAAAGCTATGAAGATTCTCTTATGCTTTATTATTTTTCACATTTATTTCTAAAACTCATCTGGAATTGATTTCTTTGTGTGGTATAATGTAAGCACAAAGTTCAATTATCTTCCCATGGATAATTAGTGATCAGCTATCATTAGTTGAAGAAGACTCTCCCCCTACCATGTATTGTACGATATGTCTGGGTCTGATAGTAGACTTTATATTTTGTTCTGTAAGTCTATTATATTCATACCAATAGCACAATAACTCTTCATATCTAGCATTATCAGTTCTCCAATTCTTTTTTTTATCCTCAGAACTGTCTTAACTATTATTGGTCTTTTGCCTTTCCATATGTTTTTCAAAATAAATTTGTTAATGTCCACAAAAAACTTGCTGGAATTTTTATTTAGACTGTCTTGAAATAAGACACCAATGTAGTGTGTCTTGACAGCTCTATAATATTAATTTTCCAGTCTATGAACATGGTATCCCCCAATTCATCGAAGGTAGTTTTAATTTTTCTCAGTATGGCAATGTAGTTTTTGTGTAGAGATCTTTTGTTAATTTTATTTCTGTACCCAGGAACAAATAGCAAATATAATTAAATTGTAAGTGATTTTAGTTTTGAATATGTTTTTTCTAATTGTTTCTGGTAGTATAGAGAAATATAACTTATATTTTATAGACTGTATAACCAAAAAAGTTTTTAAATTCACTTAGTAATGATAACAGTGTATTTGTAGATACTTTGGGGTTTTTTGTGCACAAAATTATAGCCACTATGTATATGATCAATTTTATTTCTTCATTTCTAATATATATTCATTTTTACTTATTTTTCTTGTCTTATTGCACTGGTAATGATCATGAATATAATGATGAATATGCAGTAGTGACAACAGATATCCTTAACTCATCCCTATTATTGGGAAGAAAACTCATTATTTTTAACAGTATATAAGATATTTGTGAGATTTTCATAGATACTATAGTAGATTAATAAAATTTCCTTCTAGTTTTAATTTCCTAAAATATTCTTTTTTAAAATAATGAGTAGGCCAGGTGTGGTGGCGCATGTCTGTAATTCCAGCACTCAGGGGGCTGAGGCAGGAGGATTGCCATGAGTTCAAGACCAGCCTGGGCTACACAGTGAGTTCAAGGCTAGCTTGAGCTACACAGCAAGATTGTCTCAAAAATAAATAAATAAATAAACAAACAAACAAACAAGTGTCAAAGATTATCAAATGCTCTTTTTACCTCTATTGAAGTGATTATAAATTTTTTTCTTTATTTACTGATGTGGTGAATTCTATTGATTTTGAATGCTAAGAAACCCTTGCATTTGTGATGAATTTTAATTTTACATGCTGTTAGATCTAATTGAAAAGTGTTTTGTTTGGACTTTTGTATCTATGTGCATAAAGGTTACTGATCTGTAATTTTTTGTATAATATTCTTTACCGGTAAAATATTAAAATTACACTAACTTCATAAAATGGGTTTAGATATGTTCCATTTTTTTCCATGTTCTAGGAAAGTTTACTTAATATTGAGATTATTTCCTCTTTTAATATTTGAAGTAATTCAGTTATAATTATTTGGAGTAATTCAGTAATAAAGTTATCTGAGCCTGAAGTTTTTAAAGAAAGTTTTATGTTAAAAAGTCAATTTCTTTAAAAGTTGTAAGATTATTTAGTTTATCCTATGTCTTCTTGGGTCTATTTTAAAAATTGTTATCAGAGAACTTGTCCATTTTACCTTCAAAAGTTTTCAAATTTATAGCCATAAAGTTGTACACAATGTTGTCTTAGTTTTTAACACCTAATATTAGGTTCTCATTTTCTTTTTGTTGTTGTTGTTGTTTTTAGTTTATTTATTGGTACATTTTAGGTATACAATATAGTTACATTTATCATTGGGATCTTGTGACTTTACATGATGTATCTTGGTTCTTACATTTAAACATATAAAATAATTATACCAAATTACAGAGAATCCCCTTATCTTCGTATTACTAACATCTTACATTATTATAGTACATTTGTTACAATTAATGAACCCATATTGATATGTTATTATTAACTTATCTATAGCTTATTTAAATTTTCTTAGTTTTTACCTAATATCCTTTTTTTGTTTCAATATTTTAGCCAAAATTACTTTTGTTAGTCAAGTCTCTTTAAGCTTTTCTTGGCTGTGACAGTTTCTCAAACTTTCTTTCTTTTCTATTTCTTTCTTTTTTTTCTTTTTTTTGGATAACTTTTAAGGAGTACTGCTCAGGTATTTTGTAGAATGTTTCTCAATTTATATTTCTCCTACATTTTTCTCAAGATTAGACAGGGTTATAATTTTGTGAAAGGAAGGTCACAGAGGTGAAGTACCATCTTTCTCATATTATATCAAGGGCAAATATTATCAACATGGCATCACTGTTGAAGTTAACCTTGATCACATACCTGAGGAAGTGATTGTCAGATTTTTTTCATTATAAAATTACTCTGTTTCCATATTATACTCTTTGAGAGAAGCTCCTAATTGCAGTCCTTTCTGAAGGAGTGAGGAATTAATGTTGTATTTCTTTGAGCTTGGAGCATCTATCTAAATTATTTGGAAGTATTGTGCAAAATTTGTCTGTTCTTCTCTATCTATCTATTCATTTATCTATCCACCCAGCTGACAATTTATTTTCATCTGTATGGACTCTTTTCTATCTATGTGTTTAATTATAATCCAGTACTACTTTATTTTTTTCTCAGACTGTTCTAACTTTGGTCATCAGTAGCTTTGTCGGGTAGTTCCTGTGTCCTTGTGTCTTTTGCCATATCCCCACCTACATGGGTCTCTTTGGTTTTATTTGTTGTTTTGGGACCTCTTCACTTTCTACAGAAATCTCCCAGATCATCTTGTATATTCTCTTGCATAGCCGTAGGATCAGCCATTTCTCCAAGGAGAACTAGTCCCTTTTATTGGAGAACTGTCTTATAAACCATGATCTAGGTGTTAACTATGCATGTTGCTCTGGAGGATGATTTGAGTCTATGTGGCCTCAGAAAAGTACCTGAGGTTGTTGTTTCTCTTCATTAAGTCCTGATAAGTTTTGAATGGAAGTAAGTTCAAATTATTGTTCTCCTCAGCAAAAACATGGGGTGATTTTTTTCCAGCTTAAGGGGTAGCTGATAATCAAGTCAATATATCAAGTTAAAGCTCCTTTATGAAAATTTTGTACCTTAACCAATAACTGCATGTAAGAAAAGGCATTCCCTCTTCATACTGAAGAGGCTGAAAAAAAGACTGTGGGTTTGGCCATAATATTCCTCAAAAACTAATTGGAGCTCTCTAAAATAGAGCAGATTCATAATCGAATGAGACTCATGCATTCCCTCTCTGAAAGATACACAATGTATTTAATCTGGAAAATGTTCTCTGTGGAAATTACCAACCATTTACCTAGTGTTATGAAAACTATAATGCATATTCTTCATACATGTAATTGTGAACAATGTTGACTCCATTCTAAGATTATAAAATATTGAACAACCATTGAGGAAGAAGGATATAATAAAATATTAAATGTACATGTTAATTTTAAGATATGTCAAAATTTCTCAAACCTTCATAAATTTAAAAATTACATCTTAAAAGAAATATGGTATCTGCAAATTGATTCCCACATGTATCATAGTGAATTCTTGGTTATAAGCAATTTGGTATTGGAAAATGTTTGTTGAATATGATGGTTTAGGTTTAAAATAAGTAACTTTTAGCCATTGGGCAATAGTTATCTGTTGAATTCATCCCTAGAGCAACATATAAGATCATATGGTCATTGCAAAGAATAGTGCTTATCTTTCTAGATTAGTTGATTTGTATTTAATGCAGTTGGAAGTCATATTTAATTGCTGAGGACACTGTCAAAAGAAAAGTGGGGTAGATCCTGTGAGAGAATGATTATTTATTTTTCTTGTATTTCTACTATCTCTTTGATTTCTTATTTTGTTGCATTTGTTAACTTTTCCAGTACAATGTTAAGTAACAGTGCTTAAAAGTGGCAACTTCCATCTTTCTCTAATTTTGATGGAAATATTTTTAGTGATTAATTATTAAATATACACTAGTGAGCAATATTCTCTCTATAATTTGCAGAAATATTTATACACATTTACTAATATTTTTAAAAGTAGAAATAAAAGCAGAATTTAATCTAATGCCTTTTTTAGCCTCTACAGAAAATACCACATGATCATATAATTATTCCTAAAATATTAGCATATTACATTAGCAATCTGAATATTAGAATACAGTTTGAATTTGCCATTTTAAAAGGAAATCATTTGCTTTGTGATTTACCTGTGACAAGTTTCTAATTCCAGATAGCCAGTCTCCATATGCCAGCATGTGGCTAGTGTCTCAGGGATCAGAATGAATTATTAGTGCCAGCCTAGACTGGGCATCATGAGGAGTTCAGACCTACCAGAAGAAATCAATTATAGGAGATGAACCTGCTTGGATACGCTGTGCACCATCTCCCCTTCTAAGTCCAAGGCCTTGCTTCCTGATGCAACGATCATGAATGACAGAGCCTGTCACTTGTTTACCACTTGGGCCTGACCTTCACTTCCACTTGTCTTTGCCTTTCTGTTCAGCACAGAATTAATGATGAAATGAGAGAAAGGTGTAGAGAAAAGGATTCCTCTTTATGGAGACACTGTTCAGCCAAGAGAGCAGACTGTAGACAAATCTAGTCATTCTCCAGCAGAAGACAGAGACTTGTGTATGTTTTTTTGTTTGGTTTGGTATTTTTTGAGGCAGGGTCTGGCTATGTAGTTCAGGGTGACCTTGAACTCACCATGTAGCCCAGGCTGGCCTCAAACTCAAACTCTCAGCAATCCTCTTTCCTCAGCCTCCTGAGTGCTTGGATTACAGTACCACCATGCTTGGCCAAGACTTATGTATGTTTGCACACATATTCTCAGATGTAACACACATACTTATACAGTTTGTTCTTCCCTCACATCAGGAGGAGCATAGCGTGGGCTTACTAGGAGCTCATCTCATGAATGAATGAATAAGTGAACTCAGTCATCCACATAGGTCCTCATGTTCACATATACATATAGCAGTGTTCACTTACATGTACATGGGCAAATAGGAGGACACTCTCCCACAATTTTATAAACATATAGCAATGCTCTTATGGTTCCCTTTAAGTGGAGAAATATATCCTCTGGAAGTCTGCCACAGTTTGGTTGCAGATCTTAAAGTTTCAACCTCAAGGATCAAAAATCTCACTCCAAAGTACCTCAAATAGATTTAATTTTTGCTGCATATAATAGTCTAGGCACAAGTCAAGTTCAAGGACTAATTAGGAGATACTTAGCAAAGATTCACCTTCATATTCCCTCTCTCATTTGTGGAATCATCTTTGCCCTGAACTTGGTTCCTGTGTGGTTAGAGAAAGGCTCCTTGATTCCTTAATATGAACCAGGAAAGGCTTCAAGTCAAGGAAAAGAAGGCAAAAGACTTTGCTAAGATTTCTGTGGTGTTTAGCAGGCAGATTTGAAATTACTATGTTGAAGAGATGACTGCATGACCAGGTTCATTGTAGCACTATTCACAATGCCTCAGTACAGCATGAGGCTGCCAAAGTAAAGACTAACCAATCAAGCTGATCTTGGAAGAGACCAACAACCAGGGAGAGAAAGGAGGAACCAGACCCCACCACTGTTGACATTAAGTCCAATAGCCCACTTGAAGCCCTGCCTTGTGGCCTACACCCAGCAGAGAATAGAAGGCTGATTGCATTCCTCATCTACCAATGGGAGCAAGGCCACAAACCAGTTTGTGAGAAACAAAGAGTGGCCTTGAAACCAGTTTGGGAGAAACAAAGAGTGGGCCCTGTAGTGCAAACAGGGTACTTCAAAGACACATGAACCCTAAAACTAGGCACAGAAAATCATGACTGGCTAGATCCCAAAGATGGAGATCATGGAAAGGAACCATTCATTCAATATCATAGGGATTTGTTTTTACTCCAATCTTTTAAAAAAATTTTCTTTTTTGTATTATTTCTTTATTTTTCCTTCATCAGTTTTTTTTTTTTTTTTTTTTTTTTTGGGGGGGGGGTTTGGGGTTTTTTTTCCTTTTTTTTTTTTTTTTTTTTTTTTTTTTTTTTTTTTTGGTGGGGGGAATTGGGGTTTTTCTTCCATTTCTTTTTCTTCTTTGTTTCTTTTTTGTTTTTTATATTTTTCCCTTCCAACTTTTTTCTCTCCATCTTACTTTTCTTCTCTCTCCTGTTTTTTGGATGTTTGTCATGTTTCTTCTTTTTCTTGTTCCTTCTTTCCGGTGACATTCTCTCTCACTGTTAATTTCCTTTTACTCCTCAATAGGACCTCCTGTTTCACTCCTCAATAGCACTATTCACAATGGTATTTCTCTCCTCCTCTATCCCATCAAAAATCCTAAAATTTTTCAAATTTTGCTTTTTTCATTCTCCAATTGCCCATACCCTCCACCTTTGTTACATAACTACTAAGCCTTATGAATCACTAGGTAAATAGTTAAATTTATGCTATTGGTGTTGAGTTCTCTGCTACTATTAGTAGAAGTAAAATTTTTCCATTTAGTAGATATTTACTGTAGGTCAATATTTGGTTTGTTTTGGTGTTCATACTGTAATTACAGGTTTCTTTTCTATGGACAAGGGTGGTACCAATAGGTCTTTAGTGTTTGTCATTATTCAGTTTGTATTTAATGCTATAATAGATTCTGATTTTATTACTATAGCCAAGATGATGTACCTGTTGCTAGTAACTGATTTTATTGAGATACCACTATCTACATTACTTTTCAGTCATTAACAATTGTGTGGCCCATTCTTGAGGAGCTGGATACTGGGTCAAACATGCTGCAACCTCCCATCTCAAGTAAATGAAAGTAACTAGATTCTGGAACAGAAGTAATAGCCAATAGGCACAGCCAGTGGAAACTGTTGATAAGTAGACATGAACTAAAGAAGTTTCCACATGAGAAACAGAATTTTCTGCTACATTGAATCCACAAGCCTAAACACAGAACAAACAAACATGAGAAGACAGGCCAACAAAATTCCTCTAAAAATTCCCAACTGCGCCAAAGCTGATCCATGGGCCATCAAAATGGAGAAAACTAAAAGTTTCACACATGAATTATATAAAATTGTGTCGGGAGACATTACAAAACAGTTCAATAAGGCAATTGGCAAGCTCACAGAATGCATAAGTAAGAAGATATTGGGCCAATTAAACAAAATCCTCGGCAAGTCTAAAGAAGATATTAGTGAGAAGACAGAAGAACTAAACAAAATGATGCAAAATATGCATGACCAGAACAGAAAAGAAGTAAAGTCCATAAACGAACTGTAAATAAAAATTCAGAAGGTTAAAAATTCTGTGAAAGTATGAGCAGTAGAAGTTACTAATGTGAGGACAGAGTCTCAGAACCAAAAGACTGCTGTTGTCAGTGACCAATTAGTGAGAGATACCTCAAAACAACAAGAGAACATAAAAAATGGATCCAACAGCTCCTAGATGACACAAAAAAGACCAATTTAAGATTGACTGGAATTAGTGAAAAATCAGAAGGTAGCACAAATGGCATAAAAACCTGTTTACTGAATTAATAGCAGAAAGTTTTTCAAAAAAGTAAAATAATTTAACATACAGATAAACAAGGAACATAGCCACAATCAGAAAAGTACCTTTCACAGCACATCATAGTCAAATCCTAGAAGTTTAACACAAGGGCAAAATCTTAAAAGTGGTTAGAGAAAAGCAACAAATTACTTATAAAGGGAAACTCATTAGAACTATAACTGATTTCTCAACAAAAACCTTAAAGGCCAGGAGAGTTCGAAGTAAAATGTGTCAAATCCTAAAACAAAACAATTTCTTTTTTGTTTTTTTTTGTTACTGGGGATCAAACTTTCGGGACCTTGTGCAAGGCAGGTGGCAGAAACACTGAGCTAAATCCCCAGCCCAAGAAAACAATTTCTAAGTAGGCTGACATTCTTTGCAAAACTATCTTTCAATTTTGATGCAGAAAAGAGATATTTTCATAACAAAGAATACATAAATAAATCCATGACCACTAAACCATCAAGTCAAGAAACTCTCAAGGATACCCTAAACAGAGATAATGAAGCTAACAAGAAACTGATAGGCTAAAATCAGAGGATGGAAAACAATAGTCCATGCAACATAACCCACACACACACAACAGAGCAGATGTAGCTAACTTACATACAGACAAAATGGACTTCAAACCAAAACTGGTCAAAAGAGGAAAAGAAGATTACTATATGTTGGTTAAGGGAACAATCCAACAGTGAAAGGTAATGATCATTAACATATATGCACTGAATAATGGCGTGTCTGACTTCGCAAAACAGGTACTACTGGGCATAAAATATCAGATAAACATAAATACAATTATAGTGGGGGATCTCAATACCTTACTCTCACAAATAGATCAACTAGACGAAAAATCCATAAAGAAATATCGAAGGTTGAACATAACCTTCAAAGGGACTTAATAAATATCTCATATAGTGTTTTACCCAACAGCAGCAGAATACACATGGAAGTTTCTCCAAAACAGACTACATACTAGCTGATAAATCAACCTTAAGTAAAGGTAAAGTAATTGAAATTATACCATGCATATTATCAGACCACAGCACAATGTAATTAGAAATCAATAACAAAAGAAAACAGAAATTATGCAAATTCATGGGAACAATACATTCTTAACTAAACAGTGGGTTACAAAAGGAAGAAATAAGAAAGTTTCTCGAACTAATTGATGCCAGTACAACACACCTAAGGGACACAATGAAAGCAGTCCTAAGAGGGAAGTTCATAGCTCTGAATGCCCACATCACCAAAACATAGTGAGCACGCACACACACACACACACACACACACACAACCTAAAAATGCATGTCAAGGTCCTAGAGAAAGTATAACAATCCAAATTAAAAGGTAATACAAAGTAGGAAAGAGCAGGAGTACAAGGTAATACAAAGTAGATCAGAGCAGGAAACCAGTGAAATTGAGAGCAAGGAAACAATACAAAGAATTAATGAATCTAAGAGTTGATTCTATGAAAAAATAAACAAAATAGATAAACTCTTAGCCAATTTAACCAACAAAAAGAGAGAAAAGGGCCAAATCAAGGCAATTAGCCATGAAAAAGGGAAATCACAACAGATACTGCTGAAATAAAAACATTATTACCAAGTATTGCTCAAACCTGTAGACCAATAAATTGTAGAATTCAGGAGAAATGGATAGATTCCTAGACACATATGGATTACCAAAATTGAACCAAGGAGTTTAAAGAACCCTGAATAATCTAATAACAGACAATGGAATTGAAGCAGTAATAAATAATCTACCAACTCAGAAAAGTCCAGATCTGGATGGGTTCATTGCAGAATTCTACAAAAACTTCAAGGAAGTTCTAACACCAGTACTTCTCAGGCTTTTAATGAAATTGCAAGGAAAGGAGTACTCCCAAACTCGTACCTGGGAACTACCATTACCCTGATTTGAAAACCAGGTAAGGCTCAAGCCAAAAAAGAGATCTATACACCAATCTCTTTAATAAATATAGATGCAAAAATCCTCAATAAGGTACTGACAAATAGAATACAGTAAATCACCAAAAAGGTCCTACATCATGACCATTTAAACTTCATCCCAGGGATACAAGGATGGTTTAACATATGCAAACCAATAAATGCAATACATCATATAAACAGAACAAAGGACAAAAATCACATGATCATCTTAATAGATGCAGAAAAAGCCTTCTACAAAATCCAACATCCTTTCATGATAAAAACCCCATAAAAATAAATGTAGAAGGACCTTATCTCAAAGCGATAAAAGTCATTTATGATAAATCTACTGCCAACATTACATTAAATGGGGAAAAGGTGAAAGCTTTCCCTCTAAAAATCAGAAACAAGACAAGGACGGCCACTATCATCTCTCCTGCTCAACATAGTACTCAAAACATTAGTAAGAACAAATAAGCAAGAAAAAGAAATAAAAGGGATATGTCCAATTATAATTATTTGGAGATGACATTATCCTCTACATAGAAGGTCCCCAAAAATGCACCAAAAGACTCTTATAATTAATAACCAAATTTAGTAATGTAGCAAGATCCAAAGTCAACACACAAAAATCAATAACATTCCTGTATACTAATAATGAATCCACTGAGAAAGAAATCAGGGGAAAATAACATTCACAATAGCACAAAGAATAATCGAATACTTCGGAATTAATGTACCTAAGGAAGTGAAAGACTTTTACAACAAAAACTATTGTACTCTGAAAAAAGGAATTTAAGAGGACATCAACAAAATGGAAATCTATCCCCTGTTCCTGAATAAGCACAATATTATGTTAAAAATGGACATATTTCCAAAATTCACATACAGATTTAGCACAATACCAATCAAAATTCCAATAGCCTTTCTCACAGAACTGGAAAAAACAATTCTAAAATTAATATGGAACCAGAAGAGAGAGACCTAAAATAGCAAAAGCAATCATGGATAAAAAGAGGAAAGTGGGTGGCATCGCCATCCTGGACCTAAAGTTTAATTACAAAGCTACTGTGATCAAAACAGCATGGTACTGGCATATGGAACAGGCACGTGGAAGAGAACAGAGGTTGCAGAAACAGCTCCAAGAATATTCAATTATTTGATCTTTGACAAAGGGCCCAAAACACACACACTGGAAGGAAGATAGCCTCTTTAATAAATGGTGTTTGAAATATTGGCTATCTACATGCAGAAGATTGAATCTAGACCCAGATCTCTCACCTTGTACTAGGCTAAAATCAAGGTGGATTAAAAGAGCTAAATGTTAAATCAGAAACTTAACCTGCTAGAATACAAAATAGGTGAAACTCTTGGGTGTAGACAAGGACTTTCTAAACAGAATCTCACTTGCATAGGAAATAGTTCCAAGAATCAACAAATGAGATCATAACAAATTAAAAAGCTTCTGCACAGCAAAAGAAATAACCAACAGAGTGAAAAGACAACCTACAGAATGGGAAAACATTTTTCCAGTGATTCCTTAGACAGAAGACTCAAATATAGAATATATAAAGACCTCAAAAAATGAGATTCTCCTGAAATAAAAATCTTATAAAAATTGGGCAAGTGAAATGAATAGACCCTTCACAGAAGAAGTACATGACGTAATCAACATCTATGGCCATTAGAGAAATGCAAATTAAAACAACACAGATTCCATCTTACCCCAGAAGAAATGGCTACATTAAGAAGTCAAATAATAACAAATGATGATAAGACTATGAGGAGCAAAGAACTCATCTGCACTGTATGTGGTAATGTAAACTAATACAACCACTGTGGAAATTGTTATGGAAATTCTTCAAAAAACTGAAACTAGAAATTACATTTGACCCACCTGTTCCCCTTCTAGGTATCTTCCAAGATGAATTCAAGACATCATATTACAGGGATAACATTCATATTCATGTTTATTGCAGCTCAGTTCATAATAGCTAAATCTTGGATGTGGCCTATATGTCCATCAACAAATGAATGGGTAAAGAAAATGAGTTATTTACACTCAATGGAGTACTACTGTGACATAAAGAAAGATAAACTTGAGTCATTTGTAGGAAAATAGATGCACCTTGAGATCATAATTTAGGTAAATATTAATAAAACAATATAAATATTAAATATCACATAGATTCTGTTATATGAGAAACCCAGAGTAAAAATAAAGAGCAAAATAAAGATAGATAATAGGATGTAGGGAGATAGATCTTTTTCAAAGTGGAAGAGGATCAAGAGATTGAGGGAGGGGTGGGATAGGAGGGATAGGGATTGAACCAAAAGGAATTGGGATGTGTTATGTGTATGTACCAACTTCACACACTGGATGGACAGATTATACAAACATTATATACTGCAAGCATGTACAAAAAAAGGATACCAGGCCAGGGATTTAGCTCAGTGATTTCGCTGCCTGCTGCGTAAGTGCAAAGACCTGAGCTCGATCCCCAGTACCAAAAAATCCCCCCCAAAACAAAAAAAAGGATACCAAGAGATAGGTGAAGGGGAAAGACAGAGGGAAGGGAAAGGGAATGAAACAAGGAATTAAGATTTTCTATGTACCTGTGCCAACTCCCAGCAAGAAATATAAACATCATATATCACACACATGTACCAATAAACTAAAATATATGAATAAAGATAAAAAAGTGAATAGCAGCCTTATTGTTAGTATTTCTTTCACTCCTGAGGCCTGTGTGGAGGCTGCTGAAGTGGGACCCAAGTCCTACACATGCAGTGAGTGAGAAGTTCAAAGAGCTACCTTGCCTTCTTTCATTCTTCATTCCTCATTTCCCATTCCAGTGGAAAAAGACAGACAGTTGTTTTGGTACAGATTTCTATCAGTCTCTGGTGATCTCTAGTTGTGTACCTGCAACCCCAACTGCTGCCCCAAATGGAAAGCCAGAGTGCCACAGTAGGTGTGTGTATGTGTGTGTGTGTGTCTATGTGGGTTTGAGTATATGTGTGCATGCATCTGTATGAGTCTGTGTGAGTGTTGTATGTTTGTATGCATAGCTGCATGTATTTATAGGGG
The DNA here is from genome assembly GCF_000247695.1 of Heterocephalus glaber. The sequence continues at coordinate 26,686,831 of NW_004624732.1, forward strand.
TACGTGTATGCATGTGTATGTGAGTCTGTGTGAGTGTATACATGAGTGTGTTTGTGTGTATGCATATGTGTGTATATGAATAGATGTATAAATATGCATGTGTATGTATGCAGGGGTGCATAAGTCTGTGTGAGTGTGTGTACAAATAAATCTGCTATTTTAGCACTTGGCTACTTTGCACTAGATATTGAAAGTAAAGGTCCTTTGGATGAAAATCTAAACACAGGGATCTCAGCATTTAATTTTTCAGCCGTTTTATTGAGATTAATTCATATGCCATACAATACACACATTTGAAATGTAAAATACCAATGGCCTTCAGTATTCTCATAGAGTTGCATAACTAGCACGACAGTCAATTTGAGAGTATTCGCATTACCCTGAAAAGAAACTCAGATCCTTACCCATCTGTCCCAGCCCCAGGCAGCCATTAATGTACTTTCTGTCTCTGTAGATTAGCCTATACTGGACATTACAAACGAAATATTGTAACATGTGGTCCTTTAAGTAATTCTTTGACTTAGTATGTTTTCAAAGTTCATCCATGTTGTAGCATGAATCAGTATTTCATTCCTTGTATAGCTGATAAATAATCTATGGTATGGATAAATCACATTTTATTTATCTGTGAATCAGGTAATAAATATTTGGATTGCTTTCACTTTTTGGCTGCTACGAATAATACTGGCGTGAATGTTTGTATACCAGCTTTAATGTGAGAATTTTCTTTCACTCCTATTCTTCCCAAGAATAGAGTTGTTGGTTCACATGGTAAGTGGTAGGTTAACCATTTGAGGAACTGCCAGACTATTTTCAAAACTAGCTGTACCATTTAACATTCAATTATGTTTAAAGATTCTGATTTCTCTACATGCTCACAAACACCTACTATTTTTGTTTGCTTGTTTTGTTGCTGATGTTGTAGCTTCCTAGTACATGTAAAATGGTATCTCATTGGGGTTTTGATTCCCTTTTCCCTGATGGCTAATGATGATGCACATCGTCTTGTGTGCTTACTGGATACGTGCACATCGCCCTCGGAGAAAGTCTACCTTAGGTAAATCAATTCACATCTGAGTCTCAGTCTCACCTGAAATGAGAATAAAGGGTGGTGGTGCTGCATGGCTGTAAAGGTGCTCTCACAGTCCATCTGCCCCTGCTCCACAGAGTTACTCAGGGAACTGCTCTTTTATTGCTTTTCCTGCCTCTTTGCCCTGGGTTTTCTCTTTTGCCTGAATGATTTCCTAGTATACACTGTACTTCTTTAAGAGGGCTCATCCTTGATGTTAACGTAAGCTGCTCAGGAAATTTGAAAGGCATTCACTATGACTTCTGAGAAAGAACTTACTAATTACAGATACATCTGCTTCTGTATTGGGAACCAAGGTCAGTATTTGATGTCGCAGTTATTACCAGTCTCCGCCCTGCCTGCCATTAGGCACACAATGTATTATATTTCTATCAGTGATCAATGGCTTCTTCTGATTGGATAAATGAATATAAACTGTGTTTCTTACATGTAAAAGGTCTTAGTAATCTTTTTTGTGACAATAAATGCTATTAACTCAAACAAAAGTGTTCAATAGCCCATCTTTATAACTTGGGGACTTACTAAGATAAATATCAAATATAGTACAGGCATTCAATGTGATATACAGAATTGAAATCTTAGGTCAAATTACCATGTCCTTGATCAAAAAGAAAGCAATGCTTTTCAACTTGTTATGGATTATGCAGCTATTCTAGATTTTGTAAAATGAAAATATTTCATCTAGGAATTTATTATATTTGGGACAAAGGATAAATTCTTAGTGGTTGCAACATTTTGTCCAGTATTTGCTTTTAAATTTTTCTCAACTTTGGGAAATGCTTTCGACTGCACATCTCCATGAAAAAAATGTGGAAAATCTGAAGGAAAAAAAAAGACACTAAACCACTTTCGTTGAATCCCTTTAGGCAACTGTTGATGAAGTGGCTTAATAAGAAGGCAAAGGCTTTGCTAACTTGGGCCTCCATCTATTCAATAAAGTAAATAGGAGAGGAACTTTGTAGCATGGAATATTTAATTGCTGCAGGCAGCATTCTCAATGTTTTTCTTAAAAAAAAAATCCTCACATTTGATTTACAGGCTGGTTTTTTCTCTTTAAAAATTGTTCCCTATTAGATATACAAGTAGATAGTTTTACCAAAAGAATAAAAAAGTTTTTACAGTACAGTGTTATTTTGTAACAAATATTCATCACACCCTATTACAACTCCCAAGCCAGGAGAGTTCTTATCCTAGCTCTTTCTGCTGTGTGACTATGCCTGTCCTCAAGCACCTCTGGGCTTTGCATGCTTTCTCTGCATGCCTACTGTGGTTCAGCTACACTATCTCATTAAGCTGGTGCTGGGAAACAAAATGTTAAGCCCTTACCCGATCTGCTCCTCAGGAAGTGAATGAAGTTAGTGTACAATTCAATATTTAGTTCTGGATCTCTGCCTTATCATTTACTAACCTTATACAAGTTAGTATGAATCGGAGCCTCAGTTTCTCCAGGAGTGTGTTGCACTGCTCCTAACTTGAGCCTAATCCATTTCACTCTAGGAGTCAAAATGATTAGGATTTGTCTGGAAACGACCATAGGATAAAATGGAAGATTCTGCATTTAGTACTATAGCTTCGCCTAGACACATCTCTGGCAGTAGCTTAGCAGATAACATGGAAAGTATGTTATTTTCCTTCCCAGCTTATATGCTTTCTTCATCTGGAAAAGTGGTACCAGCACTCTGTAGACTCTATATGAGGAATTTAATGAGCAAGCAAGCACAATGTTTTTTATTTTTCAATCAGTTGGAGCCAACCCTATTGACTGTCTAACCAACATTTATTCCCTCCAAATGGTACATCAGTTTCATCAAGGTTTTCATACTTATTTGTTTGATTATGTGGTTCAGGTGAAGTTGATGCCATCCTCTGGTGTGAATACTGATTGGTTTAAGTCAGTTCTCATAATGTCCAATTCCTTTCCACTTATTAGTCTGAACATGAATAAGAGAGATAATTCAGACTGATAGGTCATGGGGAGATAACTTCTGGAGCTTCTTATGATAATGAGAAAATAAAGAACAGATGGAACATGGTGAAGATGATAGAACAGACTGTCTGGAATGTAGGTCTATGTGGCATCCATGAAGCTATCACTGTACCACTGGATCAACTAATTTTATAGGCAATGAATGTCATGTATTAATGAGAGATTTTAGTTGACTTGAAGTGGCCCAGCCAACACAAGAAGGGTTTCATCTGGCCCTTCTGCAGGAATAAAGAGGGGTGGCTTATTTCCTCTTTTAAGGCATAAGCAATCTCTGCTCTTAGACAGTAGCTGATAGAGAGTCAAGAAGGTCAGACAAGGCTGGGGATTTAGCTCAGTGGTTCTGGTGCCTGCCTCACAAGTGCAAAGTCCCGAGTTCGATCTCCAGTACCAAAAAAAAAAGAAGGTCAGACATATGAAAGTTTAAAAAGTGGTAAGGTAAAGTGGTTCAGGTCTGAGTACCCCAGAGGGTTTATCTATGAGTTTCTTTAGATGAAATTGGAATACAATTCAATTAAAAGGAACAAACCTCCATGCTGATGCCATAGGACCAGTTGTAGTTTGAAGATAATGTTTTTTGGCTTTTGTTTGTTTGGTTTGGTTTTTGCCGTGACAAGGATGTGACCCAGGGCTTTGTGTGTGGTAGGCAAAAATTCTGCCACTGAGCTGCACCCTCAGCCTGAGGATAATGTTTTATTGTCTTGAAGAAATAAAATTCAGGTGTACTTGAGGTTAAGTCCCTACTCGACTATTTCTTTAATATTTTAAAAATAAGTATCATTTGGGATTGCTTTGAATAGTTATTAAGGTAGAGCATATAAAGTGAATAGCATAGTACCCAACACATAAAAATGCTTAGCATTTGTTACTTATCATTATCATCATCATTCTTTTAAGACTGGAATTGTACTGATGTCCATAAATAGGTAATGCTGGTTGACAACTTCTGGAAATGTGTTCAATTCATGGTTCTGTTTTTATGGATAATGGTTGTCTCCTCTAATAATAACTATGATAACAAGACTGGCTACACAGTTAAACCTTACTATGTGTAGGCTGTGTTGTAAGCATTACATGGGTGTTATCTCATTAAAGTCTTGAGGAAAGTGAGATACAGAAGTGAAATGACTGACTGTCCCAAGCTCAGTGGAAGTCAGAGCCAGAGTTGGGTTTGCACCTAGATAGTCAGGTTTCAGAAGCCATACTTTAATGATCTTATCCTTGTGGACTCACTAAAGAGATCCTAGCGCTGTGCTTGCCATATGCAAGATATTGGTCAAGGGCTCTACAAATAGTAACCTACTTAATCTTACTGCAACATTTATGAAACAGATGTTAAGAACTGTGATGGGTCTGAGATCTTCCCTCCTGGAAAGCTCATGCATTTGTTTGCCACCATTTTATGGGTGTTGGTAGAAGATATAAGTTTCCTGTGGAAGAGACAATAGGCAGTGTATTACTCAGAGCTGTAGAAGTAGCCAAAATGTCAGCATTTTTGTGCCAATTTCCCCAGCTCCAGTTCCCACAGAGTAGTAGAAAGGAGGCAGATGACACATACACACATAGCAGGTTGAGTTATGGGAGACTCTGAACTGTGTGTACTAAATCTTTTATAATATGAATAAGAATGCCCATCCTTTGCTCAGAAAGGAGATATAGATTGTCTTCCAAGGGTGTTCATTATACAAATATTCTTGAAAAGACATTCCAAAGCAAAAGGTAATTAGTGTCTTGCTCTCAAAATGCACAGAAAGCTGAGAGATCTAAGGAAAGCTATCTCTCAATATCAAGTTATTGTTAGCCTTACCTTAAAAATAAGAAGATTGAGGGCCAAGATTCTCTAAATTGATCAAAGTTACACGACCTTGTTAGAATTTCTGCTTTGCTTCTTTGCTGCATGACTTTGCTTGATTTATATAACATGCTGAATCTACCTTCTTAGTATCTTCATTAGAGTCCCTCTGCCTTCTCCCTACTCTCTAATCTCAGGCTTGTTTGGCTTCTTACCTAGATCATTGTGCCAGTTTCTTACTACCTTAAATCTAATCTCTTCCAATCTTCTAGATTTTATCTATAGTCTCTTTTGTAAAATGCAAATCTGATTACAAAATCCCTGTCCTTTAAATTCTTTAATTACTCTTTCCTACTTTTAATGTACTATGTAGCATATGAAATCCTTACTCACTTTGCCCTTACATATCTTTCTTATAGTCACTCCTGCTAGAAATAGTTTGTACTTTTTCAAACTTGAATGTACTTGTGTATGTGGTATTCTTTGCCTAGAAAATCTACTTTGCTAGTGCATCTAGCAAGTTCCATAGATTTTTAAGAATCTCACACATAGCATCTCTTCTGTGAAGCTTTGTCAGAGTCCATTTCTCTCTCACCAGATTAATTACTCCTTATTTTCCTTTCCATGATTCTTATCCTTTGGCTCTTACCCTCTTACTTGTGTCTGAGTCATTCAGACCTCATACCTTTAGCCACCTACATCTTGCCAATGGCAAAGATCTCTGAGCCGCAGGGCCACGTGTGCAATTCATTGTGGTTTATGGAGTTGTTACCCTCCATTTCTAAAGTGTGACTTGGCCTTTCTCAAAATCAAGTGATGTGTTGACTCTTTAAGAAAATGCCAAGATCAGTGGTTGCTTGGAGTAGGGCTAGAAGTAGAGCTTGACTGGGAGAGGTATCAGGGGAATTTTGGGATTGATGAAAATTATTTATATATTGTTATGGTGCTGGAAACAATTTGGGTCCACAAGATTATGAGGTAATCTCCTTAAACAGAGACCACCTGCAACTAACACATGTCTCCTGGGTTGCCCCTTCTCTGTCTCTACCTGGATCTTGAAAACAATGGTGAAGGTGGAACAAGCTTCTTATTACCATGGGCAACAAGAAAATGGGAAAGAAGGCAGAAAAAATACCAGGAGGAACTTCGGTTTCTGATGGAATCATAAATCCTTTTTAGCAGCCTCACATAGCTACCTCCAGATAACTAGTTTTTGCTTAAATAATTTAAGCCATTTTTAAATTAGTCACTTTTATTTTATTCTATTTTATTTTATTTCATTTCCAGTCATTTTAAGCAAAATACAGTTCCTACATCTTTGAAGCTGTGTGTCTACACTGGCAAAAGGCAGAGAATCAATGAGCAATACCATCAATCAGTGTAGGCCACACAACCACTTTGTTTTTAGTCAAAATCACTCACTTGCTTCACTCTTGATATAATTGGCAGAATTTTACTTCACAATGTCTTCAAATTTTGTTTTAAGTTTTCTTTCCCTCTACTGGTACAGGTGCATGTTTCTTGGTCTCAGGCTTGCTGCTCAGATGAAAATCAGGCCTTCCCCAACTCACGTGGTGAAACAGGTTCTAATGTAATCAGCTCGAGCCAGCCCTGGGAGTTACTTTGTTCTTTGTTTTTATATAAAAAATCTGCCAACCGGAACCAAAATAAATCAATAGAGGCTAAACATGGAGGTTCCTTTTTTCAAATTTCTTTGGGCCCCTCAAGAAATCTAAAAACAAGAAAGAAACAGATTCCATTAGGAGTCCTCATTGAGATTGAGAGGAGGACAGGGGCTACCCTGAGGGTGGGAGCAGAGAGAAGAATGTGTTCTTCATTAAGCCAGGTCCCGCTTGCCTCTCTGTGTTCACCTCAAGGTCCTGGCTCAGTCCCAGGCAGGGCAGGACCAAGGTCCATGGGTCCACCCACATTTGGTGCAATCTACTTTCATTCCTGGCCCAAAGACCCACACCTTCTGTATGCTTGTGATGGGGACTACTCTGTGGAAAAACTTTTCCAAGCTGCCTTTTCCATTAGTGAAGAGTCCGAGCAGTTTATTTAACTTTTCCTAACATTTCATGAAGCAAACCTCCTTATCTCTCTCTGCTTCCCAAGGTCACTTTTATTTACTTTTCTTTCCAGCTCTGAGTCCTAATTCTGTGCCAGGCTCTTCACTAAGGCTGGAGACATATGAAGGGAGAATTTGTGGTCACACACACACACTCATTGCCTTCTGGAGTCTCTTGGGCTGCTAGAGGGAAGCTGCTTAGATATCACACAGGTAGTACTTTATCCCCCAAGGAACTGAGGCTGTTCATCTGGGGGATGGAGAGGTTGGGAATTTGTATTTTGATTTTACACCCCTTACAGTCTGATGAAGCCTTAGGAATTACATTTCTAGGGGACACAGAATCCTTTGGTCTGGGAAGATGTTTTCCCCATTCACTGTTGCTTGTGCCCCTATTCTTGCTCATTCTATACATGTGTGGTTTTTTGCTCTATCTCTATTTAAATCCCACTATCATTTTAAACTCTGGTACTTAAATTGGTCCTCACTATCTTCATGAAACCATAGATAGCATCTCTGGTTTCCAAGGTTCCTCTTTCTCTGGACCATTTTATGTTGTGTCTATCCTTTATTTGGAAATGAAGCCACAGAGCCATGATGATATCTCCCATCACAAATAGGTTTTATCTCATCTAATCAAAGGGCAGTACAAGTGGAACTTCTGTCCTATTCTTCATGAACATGCAGTGTCTTGCATGATGTGTCACCCAGCAGAGGCCGTGGGACAACTACTGTGGTTGTTCAAACTATGAAGCTTGACACCATGCAGGCATAGTTTCAGATCATGGCGCAGCAGCATCTGAGACCTATGACTTTGGTCAAATTTTTATTTTTTTATTTTATTTTATTTTTTTTTTGGTCAAATTTTTAATAAGTTTCAGAAAAAAGTGCTTAACACAGAAGCAGCCTTCCAGCAATTATTGACTAAGTGGTGGCTATTGTTAAGATACATTTTGTTATTTCTTTTTCATCTTATTCTTTTTATCTTGTTCACTCTCTCGGCAAAATTCTAGTTGTTGGTGTGAAAACAATGCTAATTTTTACTAATACAAAGCTGTTATATAACTGACATGGCAGGAATGTTCCAGTTGTCACAGGCCACACACCTCAACACCTTTGCATTTTAAAATGAAACACAGGGATACCACGGATGTGCTCTTAACGTAAAGGCAGTTTGTTTCTCTGATTTACCATACGTGCAGCTGGACTATGCTAATACCAGGTGAGCAATGTCTATTTATTTACAACTGCCTTAGAAAGACAACCAAATCCATAGTAAATAGAGATTAGCGCATTGTCCTCACTCAATTATGCATATATTATGCAAATATCAACATTTCTAAAAGCAGCTAAGCAGAGAAGAGGAAAGGCAAAGAAAAGATTCTGCTGATCTGTGCTGCTCAAATGAGATTTGAAGACTGGTGGCAACACCTTGGAGCTTCCTACAAATGCAGGAACTCAGGCCAAACCCAAGTCTACTGCATTGGAATCTGCTGCTGGTGACTTGCATACACACAGAGTCTGAAGAGGGCTGTTGTGGAAAACCTTTAAACAACAGCAAGAGATCTGAGATACACATTGGCCTCACCTACCACCTTAGATGCTGTCACGCCCTACTTGGTACCACTGTTCTCCACACTGAGAAGAGGTGTTCATCTATGTCTTAACTGTTATGCGTTCATAAGAATCTCTTTAGGAAGTGGAATCAATCATTGTTCACATAGTCCTTCTCCTCAGTGACTCCAGACTGTGCATGGTCTAGGAAATAGATTCTATAAAAGTGATGTCAGATACATTTACATTTATATTTATTTATATTTATATTTCCCAGTAGCGGTTGAAGTAAGTAGGCCTGCTCACCATGATTTTCCTGAGCATCTGGACATCAGCCTAAGCTCTGAAGATAGAAAGGTGAACAAAAGACAGCCCTGGCTATGCTGGTGAGGTGGAAGGCATATGTGAAAAGTAGACCACTGCAGTCCAACCTGTGGACAAAATGATGTGGACACCAAGAGGAAGTGACATTGATTTGTGCAGCAACACTGCAGACAAAGCTTGTCTTTTCCCTTTCCACTGTGCAGAAAGGGAGACCTGAGGAAGCAGCATTTGGAATAAAATGAGCACTGAGAATCTGGTTCACAGACTCCCTTCTTTACCCCGTGCAGTCTTTCTCCTCCAGTCAGCACACTTGCTTCCTACATCTTTATTAACCCTTAATTACAGGGACTGAAGCAATGTCTTTAAATTTGTTTCCTCCCGAACTGAGATCAATGGCTGTCTTCACTTTATTCTTCCTAAAATTTCTCTTCTTAGGTTTTTCCCAGATATTTTATAGCATCTCTTCTACAATTAGATCAGGACACAATGAAATAAACCTTATCAGTGATTTATGCCAATATCTGGCAATATCGTGGAAGAGATGTTTTGATTAGGCAATTTTCATTACTAAAAACACTATATCACAATAAATTAATTCAATGTTGTGCACTTATCTATTAGACACATGACTATAGGAGTTTAAAAATGTTAATTATTCATTATCATTACTCTGATTATTTGTTGTGGCTGATAATTACATTGAATATATTTTATATCAGTAATAACCTTCTGTCTACATTTACAACATGTCGTATCTTGGGGGCTTGTCAAGTTTTTCCCCAAGCCTTTCCTTTATTAAGACACAGACCTCAGGAGTACATAACCTTTATGTTGAAGGCTGATTTTCTTCTTTCATATAAAGAGCAAATATTATAGATTAATTAATCCAAGGTGATTATAATTTAATCGCTCTTCCTCTGGCTTCACAAGGGATTTGGCTTTTATTCAGTTGCTCATTCATATTGTTATGAAGAATAAATGCAGTCATAAAATATTTGTGTGCTATGAATTCACAGAACAACCAACTTGAGCACCTAGAGGGGACGCTTGTCAGCTAAGGGCTCGCTCCAGTCCCACACCATGTGGCCTCAGCCTCCCACACAAGCCATACACCCACAGGTGAATGAATTAACCAGTGCAGGAGGGCTTTGTATCGAACCTCACGGAATGTAGGGTAGTTTAACCAGAATCAAAATATTTTGGTCCCAGAAAATTTCCCCAGCATCTGGCATACATCAGGTATCATGTTAAACTCTGGAAATAAACTATTTATTAAATGCTTGATCTTGGTGCCATTATTTAGTTTCATTTTATCTTAGTTTTCTCATCTCTACTATGGAATAATAATGATTCCAAATTCCCTACTTGCTGGAAAGTAAGGATTAACTATGTTAGTAATATGTATTAAAGGGCCATGAATGGTACCTAGTACTGGCAAGCACTCAAATCTAAGCCTTCACTATTTCTATTATTATTCATATGCTGCTTCTTTCCTTGGGATGGAAGCAGATGTATAAGAAGTAGTACAACTAATTATTCAGATGTGATGATCAAAGTCTATTGAGAGACCCAAATTAAGGACAAGGTCACTCTGCTTGGAGTCAGTGGGTAGATAAAACTTCAAAAAGAAGATTTGCAGAGCTCATTCACAAGATGAGTGTGATCTTCAGGTCTTCTATGAGGCAATGGTGGTAGGGAAGCAGGTGGGATTCTGAGAGGTGAGCTGTTGGCAGAGGCTTTGAAGATTGTTGGTCACTGTGGAGATGCAGTGGCTTGAACCTCACCCCGTAGACTTGGACTTGGAGCTGAGGAAGGCTCTTCAACAGGGGAATCACAAATGGATTATAAGTGCAGGGAAATCCTGTCCTGCAGCAACCTGAGTTGGAAGCACAGCAGCAGATAGGATTGGTCGTGAGTCCATCTAAAGAGGAGAGATGGATGGCAGGATCCCAACAGTTTATGAGATCTGTACTGAGGGAGGAAATTTGGGCTTATGGTATATAAGTCACACAGATGCTCAATTAACTCCACAACTGGACCCAGGATGCCTTCAGGGAGGAGGTGAATATGTTAGTCCTTGAGTTTTTTTTCTAATAACAACTACATTATTAGTGGAGCAGAAGTTGGGAGTAGAAGGGAAGGAGGAAGAATTTTTAGGCAAAAGGAAAAAGTGGATGACAACAATAACCAACACTTATGTGCTTACTGAAAGCTAAGTACTTAGCAAAACCCTTCACCTCTACTAGATTTTTTGCCTTGGCTCAATGAAGAAATGCTATTATGACTTTCATAGGTGGAGAAACTGAGGCTCTGATTACATAAAACAGCAACAGGGCAAGCAAATGGTAGTTTTAACCTCTGGAGCATCCTTATCCTCTTGATTCTCACCACCAATAAAATGGTGATGTGATTTCTACAAGGTTGCAATGTTTCATTCTATGTCTTGAGTGGGAGCTATCAGAGACCCATAAAAATGGACACAGTGAAGTCTCATGGGAAAACCCACTGGGCTTCAGAACAGCTGTGACTACAGTCAGCTGGGGTTTATTTTGTAACTGCTATAGGAAAGGAATACTCCTTTGAAGGGACAGTTTGTGCTCCTTGTACAAGGAAAAGTTTCCTGTCCATGGCTGCAGCACACATCATGTGACAGTGACTTCCCTGGTTAGCAGGAGGGTGGCACAGATGAACCATGCTCTCTGACTCTTGGATAGCAATGTCTCTGAGAAGACAGGGGTGTGGAAATGCTTCAGATGAGAGAGAACTAGGGACATCACAGCTCAGGGTGCCAAGGTGAAAGTTAAAAGAAATCAATTTTGAATTTCTTTATCTGTCTGGGCCTCGGTTTCTTCATGTGTTAAGTAGGGTGACTTCATAGGACTGTGGCGAGGACTAGTGATAAAGCTGATCACCCAGTAACAGCCACAGCAATAGCAACAGGCCAGGTACCCTCCGCAAATGTTGCTTCTTTAACTGGGGAGGGTCCGAAGGCAACCAAGAGACAGCAAGAACCTCAGTGGTCACACTCTTCTTGGCAGTGCCCCCACCCAGCAACAGAGGGGCTGTGACTCTGTGCTCCTGACAATTAGTTTGTATCCAAAAGGCTTTGGAATAGGGACTTGGAGGACACTTTCAAAAGGTTTATTAGATTAAACAGTGCACTTAATCATCAACCTCACCCCTGGCTGCTATTAGAATTGTCTAGGGAACTTCTAAACTCTCCCAGAGGTTAGGATTCATTTGATTGTGAGTAAGTTCAGGCACGCATGGGTTTTAAGATCTCCCAAGGGGATTCTGTTATCCCCAGGGTTGGCAAAAACCAATCCAGGCAGAGGGTGAAGGGCAGCTATTTAGCTCCACCTGCATTGGCATGTGCTCCAGAGATGCTGCTTCCTTAAGCACAGGCACATTTACAGACAGCTTCCTAGGAACAGCAGCACAATTTATGAAGCCACATATGTGCTACAAGCCCAGCTCCTCAGGAGGCTCAACCAGACATGGTCTCCTTACTCTGTCTGGGAAATGGTACAATGTAGATGATGTAGGTTGGGTGAGCCATAAAGTGCAGTGATGCTGTTGTTCTCCATTATCTCTCCATCCCAGAAGTGGGGAGATGGATAAGAACACCCCTGGCAGCCCCTTTGGTCCAGAATTTCACACCTGTGTGGCAGGATGTACTGTTGTCCTTCAGCAGAAAGGAAGGCTGGAGAAATAATGACTTCAGCTGTGCTCACAACCTAAGCTCCTGCAGTAAAGGCAGGCCTGGACTAGTTTGACCTGGTCTCCATCTATGTCGTCAACTTTTAATTCTGAGGGAGAGGATTTTCCTGTTTATGAATTACGTGTGGCCAACTTTTTATGTCAGCTTGGGTTTTTCCACTACTTCACACCTTCTGGGTCTTCATTCCTCACTTTCCTGGATGACAGACTCCTACAACTTGTACCTGGGAAACTAGAACTAGGATGGCAAACTGGTTCTCATGGGTTGTTTAGGGGCTAGACATATCACAGAGACAAAACATCCCTCCATTAATTAGCTGCTGGCAGCAGACCATGATAGGTAGTTCAAAGCTCAAGGTTATTACTTTTGGATTGTCTTCCCTATTGTGTGCTGATGAGCAAAGTTGATTGTGTTACTTTCTAGAATGAGTAACTACCCTTTCTACAAATGCTGTCCAAGTCCAGAAACTCAGACCAGAACTTTTCTCTTTATTACCAGTGATGTCTTTCTGTTATCTCTTCTGGGTTCAGTTATGTTTTACCAGCAGGTAATCAATCTACCAGTGCCCCATGATGATCCAACCTAAAGTCTAATTTTACCATGATGAAATATTTAATAATTACTATATCCCTATTCAGATGTGTTTTGTAAAGTTTAAAGAGAAAAGACAAGATCAAAGCATTTTAAGAGAGCAGATGTCTAAATTCAAGGATTAAATAACTTCAGAATTTAATGAAGGGTTTGTACAATACATTAAAAGAAATGAGGATGATCCTAGTATCCTAGTGATCATGTGAACCAATTCCTAATTTTGAGAGGGTTTCAAATGGTTTTGATGCATACAATTGGACTTTCACATCCTTTAGTTCTGCATCTCTGAATTCAACCAACAAAGGATGAAAATAATAAAAAGAACTGTGTGCTGAGTGTGAACAAACATTTTCCTTGTTATTGCCTAAACATTACAGTGTAACAACTATTTACATAGCATTGACATTGTATTAGATCTTATAAGTAATTCTGATGATATGATTTAAAAGTATATTGGAGGATGTGTAGGTTATATGCAAATACTACATCATTTTATATGGGACTTCAGCATCTGAGGATTTTATTTTCTCAAAACAAAATAATTCCCCATGGACACTGAAGGGCAAGTGGACTCTGTAAGTCAGTCTGTAGACTGCTGTTTGTACTAAGTTTTGAAAAGGGGATTTTAAAAAAGGAGGTGCTACATGAAAGAAGGATCTTTCGTAGAAAAGATGGTGCAGAATTTTTAGATCCCAAGGATGGACAAAATGTAACAAAATAATTGGTTATTTTTTGGGCCATTATTAGCAACAAAACAAAACTTTGCAATTTAAAAATATTTTTTGCTTTTGTACTCTTGTTTTTACTGAATTAATATTATTATTAAGCTCTTCCATGACATAAAACACTTTAGAAAATCTGCTACTCTTCCTTCAGTTGTATCTTCTTCCAGACTGGGTTCTTCATATGCTTCTTTGCAAGTTATCAATTCATACTTGTATTATTTCTGGAATAGTATGTTTAAGTAGTTTTCTTGCCATTTCTTTTAATCTTTCTCTTGGTTAACTTAGATATGCGTGTTCAGCCTGTTTATTTGCTGTATTATTTTTAAAAATCTTGGGCTGGGGATTTAGCTCAGTGGTGCTGCCGCCTGCCTTACAAGTCCCTTACAAGGTCCCGAGTTCAATCCCCGATAACAAAAAAAATCTTTTTTACCTTTTGTTTTTTCTCAGAGCTGCGTTTTAAAGGTAGAACATTGTATCCATTATTTTGTGGGTCAGTGATTCGGAAATAAAGATAAGGCTCACCGGCAGCTGAGAGCAGTCCTAATTGGAAGGCTGGCTTTTGTTTTTCTCTTCTGAACTCTTTCTGCCTCCTGTGCCCCCAGCCTGTAGGATGCTGATCCCTCTTCTCCTACCTGGCAGAGGGCCCTGCACTATGGCAAGTTCCACGTCATTTCCTACCTTTGTCTGACTCTTATTCTTCTGTGGCTCTGCTCAATGACTTTTTCCTTTTCTTAAGTTGTTTTACTTGATTGTTTTGGCTTCTTTTAAGATTGAAAAGCATTGCTGAGATTTCTCATGAATTTTAAATTGCCCCAGTCCGTTTTGTAGTGTTGAGACTGGGTTAGATATCTGACATGATGCTTACTGCTTACCTTTGCCACTTCTTCCCCTTTCACTGATTGCTTGCTATTAGTGAGCTAGTCAGAGTCCTCACTGGGAGTTGGACATAAAGCCCAGTGTGAAAGTGAGCAACTAGAGAAAAGGTAAGTGGTAAATAATTATCATTAAAAATTTGAATGCTCAACTTTAAGTGTTTGCAGTTATTTAAAATCCTCTAAATTATTAAGTTTGCTATTTCAAAGTAGGAATTATAGTTTCACCAATATTCATATTCCCATTTTAGCAACAACTATATTTTCATGGGAAGAACATATTTATAAAAATTTTAATCTTGCTTTCTAAAATCAGCTACCACCTTGTGGAAGCTAGGGAAATTGCAGGCATATTTTAAGCAATCCTCAAAGGATCTCAACTTTGTTGGCACAGATGAATCACATGATCAGCTTCTAAAAAGTACCATGAAGTGCGATTTAGGCATCTTAGGCATTTGTGTGTGTGTGTGTGTGTGTGTGTGTGTGTGTGTGTGTGTGTGTGTGTGTGTATGTGGGTTTTTTTTGGGGGGGGCCCTCAAGTGATTCCAAAATCTTGCCCATTGTCTCCTTCTGTCTTATTTTCTTCCTGCCTAGCTTTCTTCCCTGCCAACCCTATCCCTGGACTCCACAGGCTATCTCTCCAGCCAAGACCACTTAAGACAGTCCAAGTTCAGTATCCCTCCCTCAATCAAAACTCTCATTTTCTTCTAAGTCTTAGAATTATTGCACTTTTAATGAGAACACCCAAGGACAATGCCCTATGTACCCTCCATTACTAATCTGTGACGGTGATTTTAGGTCATACAGAGGGCTCCATGCCATCTAGATAGGGTCATTCCACCTCTGAATCCATCTGGTCTTTTGCCAGTGCTCCATTGTCTTTTCAGTGTCTCCTTAAGTTTGTTCTTGATGCAAAAATGTTCATCAAAGAGTCGCAATACAATGAGTTCATTAGAGCAGTCCTACAGTGAAAAGAAAATTTAAAAGCATTTTACCCTGCACACTTCTAAATTAAGTGCACATTTCTGTTTTTCTCAGAGCATGTATTAGAGTTGTGATAAAACCATTTAATGGATAAGAAATGCAAATTTAGCTTTTTCCTTTATAGAACTTTACTCCTCAATTCCATACCTCATGGGCTTGTCTTTGTGCAAATGGAGACACCTTCATTAGTATTTGAGGAATGCCTTCTGCAGTCCCTTTTTCTTCCCTTCACAACAGCTGTGGACATTTATAGGCCTTTTCCTATCAGTTATTTCAAATCTTGATTAGGATTTTCCTAGGCTAGGAAAATCTTATAAAAGTTGCTTTACACACAGAAAAGCAGGAATGCAGGCACCTCTGTTTTGAGAAGAATGACTGGTTCATTTGGTGTGATCATTGGGCACAGCTGTCTGGGACCTGAAAGATATAAATTGTGCATGTTGCCATGATATACCTCTGTATTTTATCAGATAGATGGCAATGTTTGTGAATGAAGAGTGGCTGGAGATAAAAGTCTACCAGTGCATTCTCTTGCTTCCATTTTTGTGCCATTTCCCAAGTCAAGGAAACAAATCAAGATGGAGTAGCATTGGTTCAGTGCACTTAAAATGGAGTCAGAGGCCACTGTTAGTCATATTTTAGACACTTCTACAGTTGAAACTTTGAACTGGGCCTCAAATGACCCCCCCACCCCCACCCTGTGAACTGACCTGAGAAGTGTTGTTGACCTCCGTTGACCTTCTCTGCACTGGACCCCTTCCTCCAAACTACCCAGGGACTGAGATCACATCTAATCCTTTGTTATGAGACAGATTCATTTCTGCCAGCACCTATCATAATTTCTGACTGAATAATGACATAATTTCCAATCTCCCTTGGAGGATACTTTTCCAAGACTGCTTAAATATGTTTTCCTGGATTACAATCCTAATTAGACCTAAGTAAATGTAATTTTTTTTGTTATTATTTTCACCTAGCCTGATTTTCTCTTCTTTTGATACTGGGGCGAGAAGCTCATACCTGCTCTTTCTCATTCATCATCCTCTAAGCCACTTTCTCAAGCCCTCTGAAAAACAAGCAGGGATCTCTCTTCTTCCAAACCCTTCTCTCTTTGAGTTCTTTCCTCCATTCTCCTCTATCTGAATGTCAACATCAGTGCTGAATTCCCGAAAAGACAACATGTGACATGTTTAGAGATCAGCAAACCTAGGTCACTAAAGAAATGAAGACAGTACAATCAAAAGTTAAACTGGAGGTTTTGAAAGTCCAGAAGGGAATTTTTGGAAATGTCAAAACTGTATTATTCTTATCTTTATTTTATGAGGCAGTATAGCTCTCTTTTGGAATTATTTATATGGGGGGGGCTTTTCTAATTTGAGTCACTGAATCACGTGACACATGTTTCTCAGAGCAAGAAAAGATTAAAAGAGACAAATGTACCTAGAAAAGATCCCTGAGAAGACATGAAAATGACCAAGACTAGAAGGGATGTGTTGAGTTTAGACAGAATTTGAGGGCTGCAAAGCTTAAGCCTGTCTTTCAATCACTTTGTTCCCTTGGCTCTTAATACAGCTGTAGCAATATGGGAAGTGCCTCACCCCTCAGCCTTGACCCTCTCTCTGCCAGTCATCACTGTGTTCTTTGAAGGGCCCAAAGCCCATGACATCTCTCTGGAACACATGGAAACAGCTGGTCCTGCTAAATTCACATTCGGAAGAATTCCCTAACTTCATGACAAAGCCCTGTGGAGTCAAAGCAGAAATGCTTTAAGCCTAATGCATGGGTTACTTTCAAATAATTAATAATAATGACAATGCTAATAACATCATTGCAGGAAAAAAAGGGAGGCAAATGATCACACTCTTGGCTTAGGTCTCCTAATCTGTCATTTGTATTCTTCTTGTTCTATAGCCCATGGAAGTGGTTTTCCTGGCTCTGATCCTCCCTTTTGCATCCCAGATACAAGTGGCGAGGTGATGGTTGTGACTGCTGGTGGATCCTGGGCCATGGGCCTCTCAACTTTAGAGCATCTCTTGCGAAGTCAGGAGGGTGAGGGAGCTTTCCTGCAACAGGAAGGATCAGACACCATGGACACATGGAGCACGGATCTGAGCAGAGAGCACCAGCCTACACTGATGGGGAGGGGCCATCAGCCCATTGATATGATTGCTTGGTAAAATAACTAAATCAAGCTAATTAACATACAGATTTTCTCATGTGCATTAGCTCCTCAATTTATGCAAGATAGGATTACCTATTGTAAATTGAAAATATCAAGTCAAAACTGTTATTAACATACTTAACCTACTGAATATTATGCCTAAATTTGCATATTTTAAATGTGCCCAGAACCCTTACATTAGCCTCCAGTTGGGCAAAATTATCTAACACAAAGTCTTTTTTTAAAATTAATTTTATTGGTACATTTAAGGTATAAAATATACGACATTCATCATTGGACATTTGCACCTTTACATAATCCATCTTGGTTCTGATTTTTTCCCCATTCTCCTGCCCTCCTTTCAACCCCTCCACCTTCCCTATTTGCAAAGACTTTGTTTCCATTTTTTTCTTTTTCTCATATTAATTCCATTCCCTTTTTTCTTTCGCCTACCCCTCCCACTTCCTCTTCCATTTTGCATCTTTTCTTCCTATTTCACATTATCTATTTTACCTTTTAGTTCTTATTTACACTTTCAGTTTCTCACTCTAGAGAAACTATGCAGTATTAACACATGTGTGTCCTATTTACTTCACTTAAGAGTATCGCCTCAATGTGCATTCACTTAGCTATAAATGTCTCTAGTTTCTCATTCTTTATGGCTGAGTAATACACCACTTTAATAAAAAACCCACATTTTCTTTATCCTGTTTCCAATTGATGGGCAGTTGGGTTGCTTCTAACTTTTAGCTATCGGGAATTGTGCTGCTATGAACATGGGTGCACATATATCACTGTGGTACGATGCTTTTAATTTTTTGAGGAAGATACCCAGCAGGGGAATAGCTGGGTCAAATAGAACTTCCAATCCTAGTCCTTTGAGGTATCACCACACTGATTTCCACAGTAATTGCACCAGTCTACACTCCCACCAGAAGTGGAACAGGGTTCCTCTTTCCCCATAGCCAGGCCAGCATTTGTTATTGGTTGATTTCATGAAAGCAGCCATTCTTTCTGGAATGAGGTGGAATCTCAGTGTTGTTTTCATTTGCATCTCTCAAATGACCAGTGATGTTGAACATTTTTTCATATTTTTTTGCCATTTCTACTTCTTTGTCTGACAAATGTCTGTTCATGTCAGATGCCCATTTTTGGATTAGGTCTTCAAATTTGGGAGGTCTGATTTATGTCAGTTCTTTATAAATTCAAGATAGTAGACCTTTGTCTGAGGGACAGCTGGTGAAAAGTTTTTCTCACATTATGGGCTGTCTCTTCCCACTGTTGGTGGTTTCTCTTGCTGTGCAGAAGCTTTTTAATAAGAAGAGATCCCACTTCTCTGATTGTGCTAGTTCATGGGCAACTGAGGTTTTGTTTATAAAATCTTTTCCTACACCAATGTCTTCAAGAGTTCCACCTAACCTCTCTTCCAGCCGGTTCAGTGTTTCTGTTTTAATATTTAGATCTTTACTCTATTTTGATTTTACTTGAGTGCATGGTGAGAGATATAGGTCTAGTTTTCATCTTCCGCAATTTTTCCAGCACCATTTATTAAAGAGGCTATCTTTCCTCCAGTGAGGGTGTTTGACTCCTTTGTCAAAGATGAGATGGCTGAGTGTGTCTGGTGTTGTTTCTGCATCTTCTAATCTGTTCCACTGGTCCTGAGGTCTGTTTGTTTGCCAGTACCATGCTGTTTTGATCACAGTAGCTTTGTAGTATAGTTTCAAGTTGGGGATTGTGATATCCTCTACCTTGCTTTTATTGCCTAGAATTGCTTTTGCTATTCTGGGTCTCTTCTTGTTCCATATGAATTTTTGGACTGTTTTCTCCAGGTCTGTGAAGTAAGCTGCTGGGATTTCAATTGGGATTGCATTGAATCTATATAGCAGTTTTGGAAGTATGGCCATTTTCACTATGTTGATACTTCCTACCCAGGTGCAAGGGATGTCTTTCCATCTTCTAATATCCTCTTCAATCTCTTTTTTGAGACTGCTATAGTTTTCAGAGAAGAGGTCTTTGATTTCTTTTCTTAGGTTGATTCCTAGGTATTTCAATTGTTTGGGTGCTATTGTGAAAGGAATTGCTTACCCTATTTCTCTCTCAGTGAGTCTATTGTTCATGTAGAGGAAAGCTATTAATTTTTGTGTTCAGCTACTCTACTGAATTTGGTTATTAAGTCTAGAAGACTTTTGGTGGAGTTCTTGGAGTCTTCTATATAGAGTATCATATTACCTGCAAATAATGACAATTTGACTTCTTCATTTCCTATCTTTATTGCTTTTATTTCTTTCTCTTGTCTAATTGCCATGGCTAATGTTTCCAAAACTATGTCAAATAAGAGTGGTGATAGTGGACATCCTTGACTTGTTCCTGATTTTAGTGTGAAGGATTTCAGTTTTTGACCATTTAGTATGATATTGGCTGTTGCTTTTTCATAGATGGCTTTTATCAGATTGAGGTAGAGACTATTCCAATTTTTTGGAGAGTGTTTATCATAAATGGATATTGGATTTTGTCAAATGCTTTTTCTGCACATTTTGAGATAATCACATGGTCTTTGTCCTTGGCTCTATTATATAGCGTGTTACATTGATTGATTTGCATATGTTGAACCATCCCTGCATCCCTGGGATGAATCCCACTTGGTCAGGGTGTATGATCTTCTTGATGATCTTCTGCATTCTATTTGCCAGTATCTTAGTAAGGATTTTTGCATCTATGTTCATTAGTGAGATTGGCCTATAGTTCTCTTTTTCAGGTGGGTCTTTCTCTGCTTTGGGGATCAAGGTGATGGTTACTTCCAGGAATGAATTTGGGAGTATAGCTTCCCTTTCAGTTTCATTGAAGAGTTTAAACAGTAGTGGCAGTAGTTCCTCTCTAAATGTCTTCTAGAATTCGGCAGTGAAGCCATCAGGATCTGGTCTTTTCTTAGCTGGTAAGTGTTTAATTACATTTTCAATTTCATTGTTGATATTGTTTAGGATTTTTAGGTCTTCTTTGTTCAACTTTGGAAATTCATACTTGTCTAGGAATCTGTCCATTTCTTCTGTGTTTTCCATCTTATTGGCATATAGGTTCTCGAAGTACGTATTGATGATCCTGTGGATTTCTGCTGAGTCCATTGTAATTCCATCCTTTTCATGCCTAATTACATGGATTTGGGCCTTTTCTTCCCTTTTCTGATGAGGTTGTCTAAGGGTTTGTCAATTTTGTTTATTCTTTCGAAGAACCAACTCTTGGATTCATTGATTTTTTTGTATCATTCTCTTAGTCTGCCTTGCATTGATTTCTGCCCTGATGTTTGTAATTTCCTCACTTGTCTGAGTTTATGGTTTGTCCTGCTCTTCTCTTTTTAGTAGCTTGAGGTTCAGCATCAGGTTATGTAGTTGAGCTCACCATTTTTTTTGCAATATGAGTATTCACTGCTATGAATTTCCCTGGTAAGGCTGTTTTCATTGTGTCCCATAGATTCCCATAGATACTGATATGTTGTATTGGCATTGTCACTTAATTGAAGGAACTGTCTGATTTCTTCTTTAATTTCCTCTGTTGCATATTGGTTATTCAGAAGTGTGTTGTACAATTTCCATATGTTTATGAAATTCTTGCGGTTTCTTTTGCTATTGATCTCCAATTTCATTGAACTATGGTCTGATAATATACAGGGGATAAATTCAGTTCCTTTGCACTGAGTTAATCATGTTCTATGAGTGAGTATGTGGTCTCTTTTGGAGAATGACCCATGTGCAGCTAAAAACAATGTGTATTCTGATTTCATGGTGTGGAACACTCTGTAAACATGTTAAGTTCATTTGTTCAAGAGTTTGAGTTCTAGTATTTTGTTTTTAATTTTCTGTCTAGTTTATCTATTTGTGACAGTGGAGTATTGAGGTCTCTACTACTATTGTATTAGTGCTTATATTATTTTTGATGTCTGTTAGTATTTGTTTTATATAGTTGGGCACACTAGTGTTTGGTGCATATATATTTTTGATTGTCATCTCTTCCTCTTGAATTGTTCCCTTTACAGGGACGTAGTGTCCTTCTTTGTCTCTTTTATTCAGTGTTGGTTTGAAATCCACTTCATCTGCAAAGCGGATAGCTACTCCTGGTTTTGGGGGGGGGTCCTGTCACATGGAATATTGTTTTCCACCTTTTAACTTTCAGTCTATGAGTTTCTTTTGAATAAAGTGTGTTTCTTATATGCAGCATATTGTTTGATCTTGTTTCTTGCCCCATTCTGCCAGCTTATTTCTTTTGATTGGCGAATTGAGACCATTAACATTGATGGTTATAACTGATATGTATTGATTTATCCTTCTCATGAATTTTTCTTTTTGTTGGATTCTCCCCCTTTGCCTTTAATTTCTTGTTGTGCCTGATCTATTCATTCTCCAGGGCTTCCTGGGGTTGTGATCAGCATTGTCTTTTCCTAGGATATTGTTTAAAATTTTTTGGAGTGGTGGTTCGCTGTTCATGAAGTTCCTCAGGTGGTCTTTGTCATGAAAGTCTCTTATTTCTACATCAATTTTGAAAGATAGTACATCACTCTGGGTTGGAGGCTGTTTTCCTTTAGGGCTTGAAATATGTCACTGCAAGCTCTTCTTGCCTTGAGGGTTTGTGTTGAGAAGTCTGCTGTGATTCTTCTGGGCTCTCCTTTGTATGTGATTTGTTTCTTTTCTCTAACTGCTTGTAGAATTTTGTTCTTCTTGTTGGGCTTCTGGAATCTTAGCTATTAAATGTCTATGTGTAGATTTTTTTAAATCATGGCAGTTGGAGTCCTATATGCCTCCCTTATCTGTATGTCAAGTGTTTTTCCTTTATTTGGAAAGTTTTCTGCCATTACTTCTGCAAACAGTTTTTTTTATGTCATTTGCACTCTCTCTTGTTTCTTCATTGACTCCAATCAGTCTTAAATTATTCTTCTTTGCACCACCTAGCAGCTGGTGGAGTAATTTCTCATGATCCCTTACTAGTTATCTGATATTTTTCTTTCCCTTTTCACTAATTGGATTCCTATCTTCTATATCTGATATTCTGTCCTCACATTGGCTCATTCTGCTACATAAACTTGCAGTGGAGATTTTAATCTCCTGAAAATCTGTTTGCATCTGTTTTATGGATTCCATTTGTTTCCTATGTTGGGATTCCATCATGTTCCTCAGCTCCTCTATTTTTTTAATCTGTGTCCACTGTAGATTTATTAATACTGTCTTGTACGATGGGCACAATCTGTGCTGTTATCTGAGAAATTATTTCTGATTTCATTTTTACCAGATCCTCTTTTGTTGCCATTTCAGGGAGTCTAGGTGGTTGAGTATCAGATTGCTCCATCTCATTGCCCTTTGGGGTTGCCTTAGGTGATCTAGAAGTCTGGTTTTGAGACTTGTTTATGTGTCTTTTCATTTCAACAGATGCAGCTTGCTGTGCCTTTGTTGAGGCGACTTTTTGCTCACCCAGTGGTCTTGGATTCTCAGCAAGCCACTGAGCAGCCTTTACTCCACTATTCACCCGCACACCAATTCCTGAGTTCAAAATGGTGACCTTCTGGATCCCTGAGCTGACCTCCTGTCTGGGCAGGCTTCTGGCTGGGGCCTGTGCACATTTGGGATGGTATCTAGGTGTAACTCTTGCTGGAGCCCCTATGTAGCTGTGGTCTGGGAGGGCCTTTGGCTTGGGGCCATTCACCCCAGTTCCTGTTGTCTTTGTAGGCTTCTGGCTAGGGTCTCCTGGCACTTATCAATGGTATCAGGGTGAGCCTCTGGCTCTTGCTTGTGCACCTGTGTAGCTCTTTTCCATGTGGGCCCTTGGCTGTGGCTGATGGTATGGTGGGCCTCTGACTGAAGCTTGTATGCATGTGGAGTTCTTTTCTGGGTAGGCCTTTGGGCAGGTGTGCCTGAGCCTCTGGGGTCAGAGTAGAGCCCTGGCTGAGATCTGCCTGCAGCTGAGCTGCTCTGGTCCACACAGCTGCTCCCTGGGATCTGCTTGCACTTACCTATGGTATGGCAGGCCTCTGGCTGAACCTTGTGCCCACAAAGTCTTTTTTAAATGATAAAGTATATCTCATATATTTTACTGAATACAGTACATTGTAGAGTATTGGTTGTTTCTCCTCATGATCTTATGGCTGAATGGGAGCTATTGCTTGCTAGTCCTGCTCAGTATTGCCTAAGAGTATTGTGCCATACTACAGATTTTTAGCCCAGGAAAAGATTCCAATTCAAAATTTGAAGTATGTTTTCTACTGAATGCAAATCAGTTTCACACCAACATAACATCAAAATATCATAAGTTGGACCATCAACTTATATAAGTCAAGGACTATTCTGACTTATTATTTATGTGTGTGTGTGTGTGTGTGTGTGTGTGTGTGTATGCATGTTTGTGCTTAGAATAGTAAAATCTACTCAGCAATTTTCAAGTATATATTCTGCTTTTACTCATTGTAGGTCATCATGAGGTACAGGAGATCTCTCAAACTTATTCCTCTTGTCCAAATGAAATTTTGTGTTCCTTGACCAATATCACCCCAACCTCTGGTAACCATCATTCTGTCTTGCTTCTATGTGTTATATATTATATGCTTCTATGTGTTATATATATTGATTTTATACATATGTTAAAATATCATGTTATTCACCATAAATATATATAATTTAATTTGCCCATTAAAAATTAAAGCAAGATGTATTCATATTTTTAAAGAATGATGGGATGGAAGTCAAACTACCACCAATCTGCTCAACCTAACTGCCCTGGCCTAAGGCAAGTTTAAAGATTAAAATTTTAAAAGTTTAAAATTAAAGATTAAGATGAAATTTAACAGATCACTTGTTTTAGCATAGACCCCAGACTAACCAGTGCATCAGCCTCCAAATTCCACACCACCATTTTCCTTTTACCTGATGTCCTAGACTCAAAGTTCGGGAATATTTTTTCAAGTCCTTTAGTTAAAACATTTCATTTTCAGTTGGGAATGGATCTCAGCTAGAACCACTCTGCCTACGAGGTCACATCAATACTAAAATGTAAGACTTTTCTACTTTTTATACTATGCTAATTCTATTGTTCTTTTTTTCTTAAATAATGTAATTCTAAAGGAGGATTTTTACGTTTCTCATTTTTTTTTGTATTAAATTCTTTTATTGGTACATTGTAGGTATAAAACACAATTACATTACTCATTGGGAATTGTACTTTTATATAATGCATCTTGGTTCTTATTTTTTCCCCATTCCTAGCCCTTCCTTCACGTCCTCCACCCTTCCCTATTTACAAAGACTTTATTTCCATTTTCTCATTTTAAAGTATAATTTGTGATGTGCTAGTAGTTTTTCAAACAACCTTAATAAAGGAATAGACAGTCCTATTATAAACTAAGAGACAACTTAATAGAGATAGTGGTTCTTGAGCTACATTTTAAAAGAGTAAGACTTTAAAGCAAATTTCAGGGAAATGCATAGCTGACAAAGTAAAAAAGTTGAGCAAATCAGAGGGGCAAGAAAAGGCCTGTGTTAGACATGAAGAAGATGATGGGTTACTTGAAGATGGGTTACTTGAAAGGCGAGTGACACAAACAGATGAAGCTGGGAAGTCTGAGAGCTAATTCTTGCTAAAATCCTAGTGAGATGTTCTGTCATAACTGGGAACATTTGTATTTTAAGGGGACTTCTGAAGGGCAGTCCAATGAAGCCAAAGCTCTCTGCTGGCAATCCCAGTAAGTGTTTTGGATCAATCTCTTTTAGTTGTTCAGAAGCTCCCTAATAATGTCTCTGGGCTGGGATGTTTTAGTCAAGTCTAATGGGTCCTAAGTCACTTGAACTTCTTGGGAGATGGGAAGGTCTCAGAAGTCTTCCTGGCAAAGTGAATTTTAGGAGAAAAGTTATGCTCGTGAGTAAAAGCATACTCTCTAAGGCCAAGTAGCCTGGGCTCGAATCAAGTTCTAGTACCTTGGAAAATTTCTCAACCATGTATCTCCATTTACACATCTATAAAGTACTTGTACAAACAGCAATACCTAGCCCCTTCAGCTATTTAGGAGATTAAAGTTTAATTTGTCTGCCACTGTGGCTTGTATATAATTAGTGCTAAGTGTGAGCTGCTATTAGGATGATTGTTTCTGGGTTTTTTTTGTTGTTGTTGTTGATAGTAATATTCTCTTTCCTCTCACTCTTTCTCTATTCAGAATAAACAAATAATACTCCTATTTGAGTACCACCTTTCAGTTTGCACTGCTTCTATCTACTTGAGGTCCTTTGGCCGTAAGTAGAGGTGATAACACTTTTCACAAGTGAAGATGCATAAAATAACCCCAAGAGTAATAACTAGACTTACTATAGGTGACCAGGACAGCAAATTATAAATAAACCAGATCTAGCTTCATAAATTTTATGTTCATTCATCCAGGTGCTATGCATTTGCTTACAAGTTTTGAGTGCCTGCTCTGTGTCATGCATTGGACACATTACTGATGATGTGGGTATGAGACATTCCATCCAATTCCCCAGGCTCATGGTCTAGTGGGAAGTGGAAGGTAATACAGAATGTAGCTAATATGTTAATGCAAACAGAAGGGATGACAGAAGCCATAGAAGGACTGGGAAAGAAGTAAATGGAAGTTTCAGAGAGAGGAAAGTCTGAGGTTCATCTGGAAAGAAGAGAATCATCAAATGCAATGTTCTGGCTTGATCTAAAATATCCCCCAAAAGGCCCATGTATTCAGAGATGGCATTTTTGGAAAAGTGATTGGATCATGAGAACTTTGACTTCATTAAGAGGATTAATCCACTGATGAATTTATTAGCTGAATGGATTTATTAGGAGGTGAGGCCCAATAGTATGAAGCAGGTCACTGGGAGCACGGCTTTGAAGGTTACCTGTTGTCCCCAGCCCCTTCCTTTCTGGCTCCCATATTCCCTGTCTGTTTTCTGGTTGCCACACATTGAGCCACTCTCCTCGCCCACATCCTTCTGCCATGATGTTTCTGCATGGAGCCAACAGATCATGGACTAAAATCTCTGAAGTAGCCAAAATGCACCTTTTTTTCCTTTAAGTTGTGTAGGTCAGGAATTTTGTCCCTGCAACAGAAAGGTGACTAATATACAAAAAGGACAAGAAGAAAGCTACCTTTTTGCTCTTTAACCTCATCAGCATTCCCTACCACCACACCTCTCCTCAAAATATACACAGTCTCTAGTGGATTGGCAAAAATCTTGAGTTAAAAAAAATGAAACAGACTGGAACTTTCAGTATTACCAGTGTTTGCTGAGTGACTCCTCTGTGCCAGTTTTGAGGCGTGGTGGACAAAGGGCTCAGCCTTCAGTCCATGGACTGAGACATAAACAGTGCAAAAGATGGGAAAGCAAATGCACTAGGGATGAGGGCAGGTGCTGTGTTCACAGTGCAGCCTGCAGGTGTAACTGGGCCCAGTCAGATGATACATGGAGATGCTCTGAAAGGATCTGCCTACATGGTATATACCCAAGTTGTCTCAAACACTCATAATAGAACATCAGAGCCCTTTTACTCCACCTGCTAGGCAGACGTCCCTTTAAATCTATGATCTCATTTATTTTATGGGTCAGCCCTCAAGAACAGACTCTCTAAAGGATTAGGGAATTGAAGCAAAAAAAGGATAAATAATTTGCCCAAACTGCCTGGATCAGGAATCTACTGCAGTACAACCAATCACCCCTTAAACTTATTATTTATGAATAAAAATTGCTTATGAACACTCATGATCTCTGTGGGCCAGGAATTCATCCTGGGCACAGCAGAAATGGTTTGTCTCTGTCCCATAACATCCAGGGCTTCAGCTGGCAGATTCAAAGGTGGGGAGAAGACTCACTCACATGTTGGGACGTAGCTGCCAGCTGTCTTCTTAGCCCTTAGTTGGAGCTGATGGTTAGAATACCTGTGTGTGGTCTCTCTGTGTGGTCTGTGCTTCCTTACAATAGGGCAGCAGAATTCCAAGAGCAAGTGTCAGAGAGAAAAAGAATAGAGTGAAGTAAACGGCTTGTTGTGATCTTACCTTAGAGCTCATGCAGACTTACATTCACCATATTCAATTCATTGAAGCACTTCGTTCAGATTCAAGGGAAGGAAGCCTAGACTCCCACTCCTCAAAGCTCAATGCCAATGTTGCAGTAAAGAAGAACATGTGGATGGAGTCTATATTGGACATCTTTGGAAAAAAGTCCCCCACAGTGGCACAACTGTCAAATGACAGAATTGGGGCTTTATCCTTGGTATGGCTGTGTCAAAATACCTGCCTTTTCAAACCAGTACCAGTTCCTGTTTTGGAAGGAAAGCACACATGTCCAAGTATCTAAAAGTACACTCATTAGTTCCAGAACTGGATGAAATTCCCCTCATTTGGAGAAGTTGACCATTCCTTGTCTTCCTTTGACTTCCTTTCCCTCTGAGCTCTGGCCAGGGCTTTCAGAGAACTATGTACGACAGCACCTGAACTGATCAAACTCAAAAGAATGAGCACGAGGTAAAAAGCCAAATGAGTTTGTCTTCCTACCTCAGTGTTTTTTGAGGGACATCCTTAATCTTGTTTCCAGCTGCTTCTGCATTTCTATGCTGCCTATCACCTTTAGACCCAGATGCAATATGAATTATTCATTTGATTTGGGGCAGGTGCACCCATTTCCTCCCAGGACCCCAGGGGCAGGCATAGGAAATTAATTCACAACGTCTGTAGCTGCAGTCACTTGTAATTTCCACACCAAGGAAAAAATAAACTGAAGATACAAAACTCCAGAAAGCTCAAAGGCGTTGAGAGTAATCATCAGCAATTCTTCGTTGCTTCTGTAGAGACAAAGAATGGGCACTCATTCCGACACTTATGTTAGTTGTTAAGAAAAGCTTCTCAGTCCTGAAGTTGCAAGTCCTCATCATAGTGACTTTGGGATGTTACAGAAACTCTTCCCTGGAAACTGTCAGACAATTTTTCAGAACTGCCTGGATGCATAGGATGGGTCTGCAGACTTCTCATGATTCCTCCCACTCTGACTTAGCTATTGGTAAGCATTCTAGTACTGTATTGGGGTTTGGACTCTGAAAGAGGATAGAGTTTGGCATCTCTTCACCCTCCATTTTATGTGAACCTGCAGGATGAGCCTTAGAGATGGACACTGACTGGCCCCCAGACTGAAGACCAGCCCTCATGCTCTGGATTTCCTAAGAGCTGATTGGCTATGATGTGCTCTATTCTCCTGTTACCTTCAAGGGTTTTTGCAGCTAGTATTCTGTCACTATAAACTTCAGATATTCTTTAGCAGTCCCAATCTCCTACGTGTGTCTTGGAACAGAAGTTTCTGACTGAGGAGGATGTACTTGAAACATAACTGAGGCTATTAGACCTGGTGAGAAGAGGAAGTAATTTTCTGAAGGTCTCCATTGAGTTTGGGGCTGGAGGGAGAGAATGTCAGTAAGTGATGGGTCCCCAGCACCCTTCCTGTCACTAGTGCAACTTCAGTAGATCTGAAATAGTGGGTCCTCCTTCAAAAGGAATTTAACATAAACTAAACTATCTTCTTTGATTGATAGAAGGAAAGATGGATGTTGAAAGACATTTTTCACTCACTGTAATATTAAATGGCTTTTACACAAAGTGAATTATCAAGAAACCAAGATTTCCAATTCAGCCATTTTTCATTCTAGAAAAGTCACCTTCATGCTGAGTGTTTTGACTGTACACGCTGTTTTTCCATGACTCAAAAGCCATTGTTTGTTGGGGAGCTATGGAAACAAGGTTTACAAGGTGCTAAACTGCCTTTCCAGAATTACCTTGATAGGAAGGCTTTTTTTCATTTTTTTCTGCTTCGCATCCATTTTTGTTATTTCAGTAATTGCTCTACCTGGACTCTTGGGACAGTGAGGCACCTGGCGGAATTGGTTCTTTTCACACTTCAATTTGAAAAGAGTCTTGTGCCATAAAATATATCTACCCTGATTCTTTTCTTCATTGCCATTTTATTTGGGAACTGTTTGGCCTTAGCAACCCCTTCTGATTGGCAAGTGTGAGCTACAAGGAAGCCATGTAACTACAATTCTAAGTGGTTATGGTTATTTATGGCATGAAATTTAGCAAATGCATCTGATGCTAGAAACATTTGAGTTAGAAAATTTCCAGAAAAAAGCGTCTTCTTAACACTGAGGTTTGATTTTTTTAAAAGATTCTTTTGTTAGGGTTATGCTCAAGATGTTAATGGATACAATTATTAATTATTGCTAAATTCTAATTGTTAATGTATTGTCACAATGCTGAGATTAAGACACTCAATAAAATTGAATTTTCTAGGTAAAAATAATAAGAGCTACTGCTGCTAAACTCTCTTTATATACCAAGCACCTTCTTTGCATAATATCTTTTGATTTAACCCATACAATCAACCATAATTTAAAATAAGAGACTTGAGGTTCCACCACGTTCAGTCACATGTCCAGTGGCTGACAGTGGGAAGAGAGGACCCAGATTTGGACCTGGCTTTGGCTCTTAAATCCATCTTCTTTGTCACTCTACAACACCAACTATCCCTTTTTTTGTGCTCTTTTTCTTCTTTGGCTAGAAATCTATATCTTTTTCTCCTAAAAGTATGTTTAGAATACCATTTAAGATTTCCTTGGTGACTCTGGGCTAGGTACCATTAAGAATTTCAGGTTTAAAGATTAAAAGGTGAATACTTAATGACTATGAGAATTTGTAAGGAACTCTACCTCTATATCACTCCTAAGTTAGATATTTTTAGTGTGTTTGTCTTTTACCTTTTATAGCTTTTCTACATTCTCTCTTACTTCCAGTTGGTAAAACACATTGCCAGGCATGTTAGAATCAGGTACAAAGTAGCAGCTAGCACATTCAAGTGGGGAATGAGCACTAAGACCCTAATGTCAGCCACTCAAGACATCTTGTTTCCTCTTCAGTTCCCAGTTGCATTCCCATCACTGGTTCCAGGACTACTGACATTGGGTTAAGGATATTTCATTGTAATTATAATGACATTTGCCATTTCAACTACAAGAGTCCTTCTTATATCTTGTTAAACATTGAGGTGCTTTAAAGGAATTTTGTATTTCAAACAAATAAGAGACTGTGTTATCTGGGAAGCTCATTTATAGAGTATCCCATTGCAAGTATATCCAATATGGTCACAGAACTCTATGGTTTTGCAATTAGTTATGTTAACTTAGTATCATGCTTATAGTATTATGCTTATATCAAACTTATAGATTGGCTAATTTATCTAATTCTAATTAAATACCTAGTTGGTGCCAAGTACTATTCTAGGGCCTGCAGATATTGCAGTGGACAAAACAAAGTCACTGCCTTCATGACATTTATATTCTCTCAGAGTTTTCTCTTTGGATTGTAATTTTGAAATTCTTGCAAAATTCTGTTCATCATCACATGTGATCTTCAGAAAAACATTAGGAATAGGTGGGCAGGTTACTGAACTTAGTGAACTTTGTCAGGAGAGACAAAAGTGCTGAGTGCATGAGGGACTGCCCCCAGGTGTGTGCCCAATTGTGTTTCTGGTGTGCACTAAATTGTCTGTCTGAGTGTTTTCCAGGTGTGCATTCAATTGTTTGAAGCCTGAGAACCCTGATCTGAGCTGGATGTGGATTCACCTACTTTGAAGCATCTCCTATCTCTCTCCCATGTCATCAGCTCTCTGACTTCTCACTTCTGTAGGAATCTGTGCTGTACACCAAGGAGGTTTGTGCTGGGCCTGGAGGTGACTTCTCCCTCCAAGCCAGCATGCAGGGTGGACCTGGGAGCACCTGCATGGTGCGTGCATGGGCTTCGCACAAGAGCAGAGCAGTGACACATCCACTTGCAAGAAAGGACATGCTTGTCACAAACAGGACATTACACCTCCGCAGAGACTCATTGAAAAAGCATTTACCGCAAGATATGAATCACATGTGTTCCTTGTCGGGAAGCATTTCCTCAGTGTTCAGATACATGTTAATTTCCCAGTAGGGAGAAGGTACACTGTGAGGAGCATGGAGGAGCTGCAGGTGTCCCTGGCCTCCACCTCTCGGTGGGTGTTCAGCTTCCATATCTCCCCTACTGTCTGGGCACTGGGAGAGACTATCCCTGACAGATCAAAAGGGCAGAGCTATTTGTGGTGGAATGTCCCTAAGGACAGAGACCAGGGAAGAAACTAAGGAAACCCAAGGGAAGCTCCCACAGAAACTGCAACTCCTCAGCTGCTCAGACTAACAGTCTTTCTACCCCTGCTTCCTCCTCCACCCAGGGCATTTCACATTTCCTCTTGAAAACACCCCGAAACATTCATATGTGCAAATAAGTATTTTACTTTTGTGGCTCCTCATGATTTGTTTCTATGGAAACAACACTGCTACCTCCCCAGGAGGCCATGACAATTGCAAAAGTCATAGTGAGGAAGATTTACAAAAAAGTCACTATGTGTTATGTCTCTACACCAAAGGATTTATTTCCAGAACATTCCTGTTTGTTGATTCAGGGCCCCGACAGAGCTCGGTTTACCCTGAAGTTCTACACTAACTACTTTGAATTTAAGTTTTCTCGCCTGAGAAATGAGGGAGGACATTTGCTAGTTCCTACTACATGGCTATTACACAGATTAAATTAATACAATTCATGGGCTACCTAGAACAGATTCTATCACATGGTAAGCACTAACGAAATAAAAGCTGACTTTGAAGTTGGACACATTGCAAATCTTTGGTTTTATCCACAGAGCATATGGACTGCAGATGAATTTGTGTAGCACATGAGATATTTGTCATTTAATTAGATTATTACAGTTTTTGATGATAAGGGATATTTACTTCTTTATAGTCTTTCATCCAACCAAACAAATTTTTCCAGGAGCATTTAAACATGAGCTACCTTAAACTAAGAATACTACACTAGATTTTCTCTTCCATAATACAGAGGGAGGGGTCCATGAGATTATTATCATTTGACAGTAAAGGAAGTGAGGACCAAAGATGACTGGTGAAATCCACTAGAACACAGCCTGGCTAGTCACAGAGCTGTGCCTTCTCCTAGCTTGAAGTCCAGTTGACTACCTACTATTTGGTTTTGTCTTACAGATTTTGTTGAATAAAAGAGAGAGAGAAAAAAACTAATCTAATAAAAAGTCCTCTCTTATAAGAAGTTTTCAAAAGATGACCAGTTTGAGAACTCCAGGGGTGGAACTAACCTCATAATGACAGCAACAAGTGTACCAAAGGTCCATGCTTGCTAAGCATGAAACTGGTGACAGTTTGCTATTAAAAGGAGCCTCTTAGATATTGTTCATGACAATCCTATAACTCAGTTCTTAAGAAAGAGCATTCAGGAGAGACATCTGACCAGCTGACGGGTGGACAGAAAAGAAGAAAGATTAATTTTATGCTGTTGAAATAATTCTGGATTCACTCTTTGGGTCTAGAAATCAGGGCAAGCTAAGGATATTCCTATTTAAAGAGTAAAGCTTTGAAGAAAAGACCCTTGTGTTAATATCAGAAGCATGCAGGAATGACACAGCAAGGCAGAAAGTCTGAATTACTCTAAAGCCTATTTTTTTCAGCTATCATTTGGATCTTATTAGTTCTAATTTGTTTAAAAGGGGGAGGAGTAGAAACACCCAATACCATCTGCTTTATTGTTTTGTGGGAAAATACAAGCAGTTAAAGGAAGGAAACATTATTTGCCCAGCCTGAACCTTTTGTTGCTCCCCCACAACTATTTGACCTGAATATATTAAATATTGTAATGTTTTGTTACATGTCCCAGGGCAAAAAAAGAAAAAAATCAGGCTATCACTTATTAGCTTTCTGTTCCTGGATCCTTCTACAGTTGATTCCACAGCGCAAAAGATAGTGGGGAAATCCAAAGGTAAAGGTTAAACTCTGTTTTATTATGTTTACAGGATTTAAAGGGTAAGTCAGGAAGTGCTTACATAACATCCAGTGAAAGTGGTGGATTAGTAACTAGAGCGGGATTTAAAAGAAGCCTTAATCCTCTGAATCTCCAGGGGTGAAAGGTCAACCTCTAACACCAGGTTGTGTAAAGAATAGGGAAGGCACAAGCTTCTGTTTCATCATGGTCCTGCTAATCCACTGAGGAAATGAGCAGCCAGAGGCTTGGGGAGAGGTAAACGCCTCCTACAAGGAAAGCCACCTGTGAATTCAGCCAAGGAGGACATAATTAAAGTCAGAAGGGCCCACTGAAGGGGAGTAGGCAGGCGAACCAACACAGCCCCCAGCTGCAGTGTCTGAAGACAGGGGTTGCCATAACCTCTGAGCTGTCAACAGTGGTGGCCCCTAGGCAAAACCTACAAATGTACCACTGGCTCTTGCCATTCTGAAAGGTGGTCTGGCAAACCCATGACAATCATGCAGCCACAGATATACATACATCATGTAACCTATTCAGTAACTCAGGAAGGGGTTATTTACCTACCGAAAGTGTCAGTTGCCAAGAGCACAGGCCCCAAATAAACATTAATAAATCAAGTCTTCTACCCTTGCTCCCTAGCTTGCTTGCTCTCTCTTGCTCATCAAAAATAAAGGGGTGGGAGTAAATTTTTCTTACACATAAATTTAAGATTTAAATAGATCCTTTAAAATTACATTCAGTCTTGCCCCTTATGATTTTAAATACTTTTGGAATTGATTCTCTATAATATAAGTGTGTTTAGCTCTCTGACTCTCTGACTGCTATAGATATATCCATCTCACTGTCTATATGCCTATGGATTAGATATGTGTTTAAAGCAACTTTTGACCCAACAATAAACATGAAGTCAAGTGGCACATTAGCATTTTTTATGAGACGACTAAGATCGAGAACAGCAAACTCCACACTACAGATCCCTTCTCTCCTCTGTCTCTCTCTCTCTCTCTCAGCAGCTGCTCTGAGGCTCAAACCACAGAATCAACTTTCAGACCCTGGCTTTGTCCAAGGAAGCATTTTTCCCTAATTTCTCCATAAAGCCACACTGCTTTACCTAGAAGGTTTACAGTCCAGGTCCACGACTTAGTAAACATCTTTCTTCCATGCATGGACAGATCAGAACTTTGGATACAATCAATTTACCCAAGAAAGTTCCAATGCATTTCAGCACGAAGCTAAAAAAGCTTTCAGAATAGCCGTTCC
Organism: Heterocephalus glaber; assembly: GCF_000247695.1. The sequence continues at coordinate 26,721,840 of NW_004624732.1, forward strand.
ATATTTATTCTGAGCTGGCCTTTATTAAATCACTGGTGAAAAACATGAAGATTCGTCTCAGCTGTAGTTTCATCATCTTAAAACAGCAGAGGCATTTATCTTATGAAATTGCAGAAGTCGAGCCCCGAGCAAACTGATGGCTCCAAGGTGCTTTTGGCATTAGTATCTGATTGTCTCGCCTAAGGTGTTTATGACGCATACAGCTGCTAATAGCTTATGCTGTTCATTTTTTACAGAATTTGTGGTTTAAGCATAATGCTTAGAATATCTAAAATGTTTCTTTCCTTCTTTTAAAAAATGGTTTCAAACTGTTTAATGTGAAATATGAAAAGTGCTTACTTGCATATTTTTTATTCTTTGCCACTTTGCCCCCCTTCGGAGTCCTCAACTTTTTCCTTGGTATTTTAGAGCCTGGCTCATTCCCACCAACTATTTTCTTCTTTAAGTCAAAACTAATAACCTAACTGTATTTGGAAAATGAAGAAGAAGATTGAGTATAGGCTTCCCTTGGGATATGGGTTTAAAAAAATAAATCGTAAATAGGATTCAGGTTCACACTATGGAGATGGCCTAAGACTGCTGAATACTTTTGCAGGGGGACTAGAAATAGAATTATTCAAACAACCAGTGTAGCAGAACCTTAGAAAAAACAATGCCTCACTATTACATTGACTTGTTCTACAAAAAGTCGATTTTGTCCTTGATTCAATCATTTGGGACAGTTGAGTTTGTCGCTAAAGGGTTTCCTTAAATAATAGGCAACATCCCTCATGTCTACTATGGTGTTATCTTAGTGGAGAAAAGTAGGAAGGACAGGTGTCTTTAAAAACAAAATTGAAATCAAAACAATGTTTAAACTGGAAATTCCACTCAGAAGGGAACTTATTTGAGAGGGAGCCCATTGAAGAAGCTGAGAAAAGGAACTGGATATGATCAATGAGGTATGGGGTCAACAGCCAAAGCAGAATGATTTATTTAAGAAGAAATAATTTCTAAGTTATAACCCCCAAACTAACTCTTAGAGAGAATGAAGCACCCACAAAGGAAGTTGAGTCCGGTGCATTTATGAGACAAGAGTTGTGGACAATTTCAGGATAATGGCTGGTACAGCCAATCCAGAAGCTAGAATGAAAAGGACCAGCTGAGACTTACACGCACACAGGGGATGTGAAGGGAGATTATGTCTTCCTAATTCAAAACCTTTCAAACCGTTTTCCTCATCTCCAAATTTGGAAATGAGGGCAAGCCTGAAGGGAGACAATTTGCATATTTTCATTTTGCCTAAATCCAACTGAATGGCTTTGAAGAGGATATGGCTTCATCCTATTAAATCCTCCATTTGAGGCAAATGTCATGAAAACCCAACCAGAAAACAACGTCTCACACCAAAGAAATCTATATTCACATTTTGAGGCTGTCACAAATACAAGGAACATGCCAGACAGAACTGATAACAGAATCCAAGAAAACAAGATGAAGTCAACTCCCTTGTGTAACATGTGAATCATGCATCTTTTTCAGAGTTATACAGGTAGATGCTGCTGGGGCCAAGGCCCTAGAATAGTCCATTGTCTGGAACTAAAACTCGCAAGTAACTCCTATCTCTCAAAAAGGAGAAAGACTAGAGAAGGTAGGATATGGTTTTGTGGTCCTGACTTGCTGAGGGGCTGGGCTGGGAGAGCTCACAGATCTAAGTACCTGCTCTGGCCTTAACTGCTCTGGGGAGACAGCTTTCACCTCATGACTCTTTGGCTGAGAAATGGGAGCAAGATTATGGACTCTCCAAAGGATTGTTACAAGAGATTTAAAAGGATAATGTGTGCAAAGCACTTAATGTCTAGCACAAATCAAATCTCCCATTATGACCCCTTTTATTATCCATAAGCCTGGCAGGCCAGGCACCAAGTTGGGCTTTGCAAGATTTGGCTTTACTAACCCAACAGAAGTCTCTAAACAATGGACTCCTCCTTTTAGAGGAAGTCACCAACTACATACTACAGACCTAAGTTGTCCTTTTTGTCTACCCACAAACATCCCCAGTAATTGGAGCATGACTCTATCTCCACTTAGATTAGTTCCTGCAGCTTCCAAGACCTTTCAGTCCTGCCCAGAGTCCTTGCCTCACGGTGCAATAGGGTGCAGGCTGGGGGACAGAGAATGGAGAGGGGTAGAGCTGATAACTTTCCAGGGGTTAAGCAAGCAGTCCAGGTACAACATAGCATGCATGCTTTAGCAGGACAAACACAAATAGAACTCTCATTTTCATAACACAGTCTTCTTTAAAAACAACAAATTGTATAGAACTATGTAAAATGTATGGGAAATAAAGACATATCCCTGCATCCTTTTTATAAGGAGGTAAGCTGGATACCAGTCAGCTTTACACAGAATGCTAAACAAAATATTTCTTGTGTATAACCAGTATATAGTTTCTCCAGGAAAAGAAAAAAAAATCCCCAAAGATTTTTAAAATTAAACATGGCTTTAACACAGGAAGTAACCACTTTCTTGTAATAGTTGTGACCATGGTACTATTTCTCTCTATGTTGGCCTAGTTTCGTTTTCTTTATGGAGAGATTCGGGATAAAACAAAATGTTTTCCAAATAAACAATTCTGATTCCAAAATTTTGCTTCCAAATTGCTGGTAGTAATGACTGTTAGAAAGCTAGAGAAAGAATGAGTGATTTGTTTTCCTTTACAGATTCCAACACAGAACCAGCGATTGTTCTGTAATCCACATTCTGGCATCAGTGGTTCCTGAGAGAAGCTGTTCACTGCCTCATTCTCCTGGTCTGAGTAGAACTCATCCAAATTAATCAGAGAAGAAGGAGAACAAATACTTTCTGTTCTCCAGGGGCTGTTCTGAGCACTTTGCATGGATGAATTCCTTCGTCTCAGAAAACCCTTGAGGGTAGGTATCATTTCAGAATTGGTTCCCAAGCCACCTCTGGGTTTTTTTGAATACTGGGGTAGCAATCTTCTCACAGCACCAACCTCTGCTCACACCCTCAGCCTGGTTCTAGTCCCAGCTCGGGCACTAATAACAGGTGATTTGAGAGGGATATTTGAACTCCTTGACTTAAATTTCCTCATCAGATAAATAAAAGGTAAGAAGCATCTGACTTCTGCCTATTTGAATTCTGGATAGTTATTAGTTTCACAGAACCTTGAAGCCAAAATCCTTAAAAAATGAAGTGTTTATTTCTCCTGTTAAGTCATGAGTTGGATCTCAGGCTTGGATATCCTATATGTTGGGAAAGTACTGCTCCATTTTGTTTGGGGAGTCAGTGGGGCTCCATGAAAACTAGTCTGCTGAGAGAGAAATCAAAACTGAAAAAAAAAGGCTCAGAAAAAAATCTGCTTGCCAAATCTGATTTTATCACATGTGGCTCCAGTTACCTCAAGAAGTGTCAAGAGAATTTCAAAGTCAGATTAATTCATTCACATTTGAAAGTGGGGTTGGGGATCTTCACAAAACTGTCGGAAGCAGAGTTCTGCAAGAGAGAGGGCCCTTGAATAAATAGAGATAGTGTTAAGAATATAAATATTTCTGCCTTTAAACTGCCATCTGTCCTTGCATCTAATAAATTTATGGAGATAGACCTCAACTCTTCAAAGAACTACTAAGTTAATAACCCTCCATAGACAGTCTTGAATCCTGACTTCTGAGCACATATCCTTTGACATGATGAGATTTTGCTTTCAGAATTCTCATTTTTCCCAATGTAGGTGTAAAACTGGTGAAATAAACATGTTATGGAACTAGAAATTGGCTGGTTCTCTAGACCACTAGAGTAGTACAACAGCTGGCAGGGAAAACCATAACCTTTGGAGTCAGACAAAACCTGCTTTCTCACAACTAGTTGTCTCTTCTTGGGCAAACTGTTCCCTACTTCTGTACCAAAGAGTCAGTATTTACATAGGTGTATTTCTGTGAACATTGAAAAAGCATGAAGGCATTTATGGTGTTTGAAACGAGTAAGAAACCTTTTAGGTATTTGTTTTGCCTTCTCTTTCTTAACAAAAGCATAATATTTCAAAAAAGTTAAAGAATAAGAATACACAATGGAGCAACTGTTCTTTGTCTAAGTAACATAGTTGTAAGATAGTGAGAATTTTGAGGACCAAGGTACAGAAAATCAGAAAGCCAGCCAAGGATGGTGGTATAAGCCTAAAAGCCTAGCACTCTAGAAAGCTAAGGCAGGAGGATCTCAAATTCAAACTCCATCTGGGCAACTTACATTGTCTCAAAATAAAAAATAAGAAGGACTGGGATGTAGCTCAGTACAAAGGCCCTGAGTTCAATTCTTAGTATCACTATGATTATGATGA
>NW_004624732.1:26726295-26785851 GCF_000247695.1 Heterocephalus glaber
AGAAGTGGAAAAAAAAGAAAGAAGAAGAGGAGGAGGAGGAAGGTCAGAAAGCCACATGACATGGCTTGAGTCTGGAAAGTCTCCCAAAGACTTAGTTAAAGTCGAGTTAAAGGCTTAATGCTCAATTTGGTGCTGTTCAGAGATGGAGGGACCTCTAAGAGGTGAGAACTACTGAGAAGTCTTGTTGTTATTAGAGGCCACACTCTCCAAGGGGATTGGGATCCCAGTTTCTTCTTTCACATTAGATCATGAGGTATATGGATTTCCTGAACCAAGAGCTCTGGTCATGGTATACTGCCTTGCCACAGGCCCAAAGTTAATGGAGGCTAATGGAGCTAATGGAGCCAATGGAGGAGGCTGGAACCTCCCAAACTGTGAGTCAAAATAAACCGCTCCTCTTATAAGTTGATTATCTTCAGGAAAGCTGATTAACACACCATGTTCTTCCTAAAATGGGACCAAAAAGTAGCTGACCAGCTATTATCAATATCATATTTACATAATGTTGAAGTCTTCTATTCTTTCAACATATTGTTCACCTGAGCTATTAAAAATGGGATTTAAAAAATAGGGTTTATATGTTCATAATGACCTAGGAGGAAAATTATAACCAAGAAGCTTTATAGCTCCTAAAGTATGTCTCCTTTTCTGTACCACACCCTAATAGTGAGGGCAATAATTTACTCATAAAGATTGATAGCTGGCATTTGTATGGAAGTTATTCAACTATTTCATGAGAATTAAAATAAGATTATTTTCTCACCAAAGGAGTTAGTAATCACCCCAGGCTAAGGCTGAGGTGTAGTTCAGAGGAATATGGGTTCTGAGGATCTTTATTTCTCTATGAAATTAGTGACTTCCTTGCACATTAAGGGAATTACATGCAATCATAAATGCCTATTTTCAAGACACAGCCCTGCCCAGCCAGGTCTAAAAATAGATCTTTCCTCTCAAAAAGACGCCCTATTTCGACCACTTTGGTCTTTTGTCATTATCAGAAACATTTCACCGAAGTCCTGACTGCTTTTTCCAGCCAGCAACACACCCAGGGATGGTGCTGTTTCACTGCAGCAGCTCCTGAGGCTGGACAGCTTGTATGCCAGTCAGAGAAGAGGCAGGAAGGAGAGGGAAGAAAGGTGTGGTAACATGTGCATGTGTGTGCTTGTGTGTGTGTGTGTGTGTGTGTTGTGGGAGAGTGAGCGAAAAAGGAACTCACAAATAGTCTCTGTTGTCCTGCCCCCCTCACAGACTCAGTTCATTTCCAGAGAGGCTGTGTTCTTCAGACTATACTGTTCTCTCAGTCTGGAATGTAACACTAAACTCGCCAGTACACACTAGGGGTCTGCCTCATCCTATTCACCACCAGTCCAGCCATCTGTCCATCTCGCCCACCCTAATCATGTTCTTATCCATTGTCTACCTACATAGTTCACATGAATATCTCACACATGTACTAATCAAATACTCATGTTAAAGAAGGTTGGTAGAAACTCACACACACATCCCTTAATATGCTATGTATGCATGTTCGATATTTTCTGAATTATCAAAATTAGGAAAAAAAGAAAGGTAATCAATTAGAGATAAAAAAGTAAAGTATATAAATAAAATCCAGCAATCATTGCTTATTTCTAGAACAAGTCATACAGTTATGTTAAGGTACATATGTCATACAATTTACAACTGCATTGTTTTTCCACTACAAAAGTCATTTGCTCATAGAAATTTGGAAAAAAAGGAACAAAGAGAAGAGAAAAAAATCATTCATAAATTAAAATTTAGAGAAAGAAACTGTTAACATATAATATATTTGATCTCAGTCTTTATATTTGGTTTTAATAAATAATCAGAGAGTATAAGAAATATTCTGTCATGTTTTTCACAGAAAACAAGAAAAACCATTTTTCTTGTTATAAGATCTTTGTAAATCTGATTTTAAATGATTATTAATAATTATATTCAATGGAATATCATACTCCACATAATCATTTTCTTCATGCTAGATTTGTAATTTCTTCCTAATATTTTGTCAGCTATACTTTTAGTACTTGTCCTCTACTCAGTTTTTTGTTTCCTTATTGTTTCTTGTTTTTGTATCTGTGTGTCTACCTACAACATTTCTTTTTTCTCAATAATCCACATTTTCACATCCTCCTTAGATCACGTTTCCATGTTGTATTAAATTAGCACATGCTGTATTTTGAGCAGCTAGCATGACCCTTGGCTGGGCAAGAGACAAAGAGCAGTACTTCATTTTTGCCATTCCTGAGGTGGTCTTGATGCATCTGGAATTGCTGGGCTCCACAGATAAACCCTGGGCTCCACAATCTCATTTAGGCCCAGCCAGAAAACCTGGGGTCTAAGAGAATTCTGATATTTTTCTTCTGATCTTTATATAGCACTAGCATGAGGCCATGAAAACTGTGATGTCCAGCACATGGCAAATATATGAACTCATGGATATATCAGGACCATCCTCTGGGTTGTGTGTCATCTAGCTTAGTATTTTCCCCTTCACTCCACATTTACTGAGCATTCATTAAATTTCAGGTTCTGTGCTGGGTATTCTGGGGAGGACAAAGCATTAATTCACAGTATCTCTGTCCTAGTCCCTCATCTAGAAGGGGAGATAGGCCATGTTCCATTATAACTATCATTTGAGATAGACATCATCAAGCAATAATGATAATAAAATGGAAAAGGCATCATTTATTAGTTACTTCCTGTGTTCTGTGAACCCTCCAGAACTTTGTATGGTGTCATACTTTACACAGCTCCTTCAGAGTGGATGTTTTCATCCCTTTTTCCAGATGGCAAAGCTGAGACCCAGGCTTTCAGGAGCAGCACACATAAGTGACCAAAGGAGCACAGAGGCAAGAAATACTATTAATACTGAAAGGAACTGGATATGGTCTCACAGGTAAATGCTGCATACGCAGGCAATCAGAGGCTTCCCAATTGCTAGAAACTGAGTGAGAAGGTAAAGACTTCCCAGGTAGAAGAAGCCTTATGAGAATATCCTTAGAGTCAGAAATTTAGTCATTTAGAACTATTTGGCCACATCTGTAATATGAACTAATGTGTCTGTTGATGAAGCTGAAAGGTAGGTATAGCAGGACTGAGGAGGAGAAGATGGCCAAGGATGTTTGGACCAGAGCCCACCTCTGTTTGCTCATTTAGCCCCCCACACCCGCATGTGGTGAGTATTTCCTATGGTTTGGATATGGTGTGTGTGAGCTCCCACCCCTGAAGCGTTGTGCGGTGGAAGCTTGGTCCTGAGTGTAGCAGTGCAGAGCCAGTAAAGCCTTTCAGAGGTGAAATCTTGGGCAAGGTGATTTGTTCATGGGAGATGCTGCCCAGTGGGACCCCAGTCAGTTCTCTCACTAGTGAGTTATTTAAAAACTTCCCTGAGTCACTCTGGCTTCCTGTTCTCCCCTCTCGCTTGGGCTCCCACCATGATGCCATCTTCCCTGTTGTGATAGAACCCTGGGGCTCTCATCAAAGGCTGAATTGATGACACTGCCTTATTTAAACTATCAGCCTCCAAAACTGTGATCTAAAAAGAATCTCTTTTCTTTATATAGCATCCAGCCTCAGATGATATCAGAAACACACAAATATAGGATCATTACCTCCACTTTAAGGATAAACAAACTGACATTGCTATGGTAGTAAATGGTCGACTCCAAATTCAAATACAGTCCCACCTGGCGACACAGCAGAGTGGTAATGAGCACAGATTTGAGTCCCATGCTTCCACTTGGTAAGTGTGAGATCTTAGACCAACTTTTATTTCCTTGTGCATCACTCTCTCCATCTGTGAAATGGCCATGAGAGTGACACTTCCATTCAGGACAGTGTAAAAACTAAATGAATGTGGTAACTAAGTGCATAGGGTAGAAAAAATATCTGCTGTGTACTAGTAATTGATGATTCATCTTACGGACTAGGAATCTCTCTCACCTGCCTTGCCACTCAGTGTGTCCACCCTTAACCATAGTAGGGACCATCTCTTCCTTCTCTATCTGCTCATGAGACTCATTGCAGAGTCAAGCACTTTGATTTTGCAAATACTCTAATGTTTGTGCTGCTAACTTATTCTAGGTTGTGCCCTATTATCTGGATCTTTTTTCTTTTAATTCTTTTGAGCTCTTGGAAAGTAGTAGAAAGTCAATTATTTCTCTTCTGCCCCAAGTCATACTACCATAGCAGTCCAACATTTCATAGGTGCCACATAAATTCATGCTTATAGATTAGCTGCAGTTTCCCTAGGTCTTTAGTGCAGAGGGCACTCAGAAAATATAGTGCAGAAGGAATGGAGGACCTCTTCCCTCATTTCTCAAGTCAAATCTCAAGACTTGGGCTGAACAGTGGGTTGCCTGGGGCTGGTAGGCCAGAAGCTGGCTTAGAGGCTGGGTGTCTGGGCCTTGTTGAAGAAGGAAGGAGAAGGTCTGATCAGATCTCTCAGCAGGGAGGCTGCCAAGGCTCCTCTTAGAGGCCCACAGAGGAATAGGTGATGACAAAACAAGCTTCTGCCTGGGGCAGCACAGCTGGAACCAGATGGCTGAGACCCAGGCTGGGAGAGATGGAAACCACTCCATGAAGAGAAAACTGCATGCTGCCGACATGAGCCTCTGCCAGCCAAGACTCCATCAGCTCCTGGCTGCACTGGGCCCACCTCTAACCATTGTGATTTCCAGACTTAGTTTTGGGAAACTTGAGTTGATAGTTGTAGTTTAATGTATGTACCCATTCATCACTTACCAGAGGATTGTATGCTTGCATGTGTGTGCTTCATTTCCATATATTTATCAATTTTACTTTTCTGTTTTTAATTTTTTTCTGACTTTATCTCATATTGCCTTCTATCTACTTTGCTTAGGGTTGATGGTGGGCAGGTATATTTCATGCAGGTATATTTGTTGTTGTTTTGAAATCCTTCAATTGGACTTTTGCCACTAACAATATTTTAAGAAAATATTTGTATAGTACCTACTATGTGCCAAGATTTAAACAGCAATGTATACATTTTAATTATAATTTCCCTTAGTATCCATGGAGTATTGATTCCAGGACCTCCAGACGATACCAAAATTTACAGGTGCTGAAGTCCCTTATATAAAATGGCATAGTGTTTGCATGCCTTCTATACTCAACCTCCTATACACTTTAAGTTATTTCTAGATGACTTATAATGCCTAATACAATGTAAATGCTTGTAAATAGGTGCTGTACTATATTGTCTAGAGAAGAATAACAAGAAAAAATGACTGTACATGTTCAGTACAGATATAATCATCAGAGGCCAAACTATGTAGTAAACAATCCAAGTTTGGTTGAATGCCAGGATGCAAAACTTGTGAATACAGAGGGCTACTCTAATTCAATTCTCACAAGAACTATATGAGGTAGGAGCCACTATTGATCTCATTTTCTAGATGAATAAACCAGGCCATAATGAATAATTGGACAGAATCATGCAACTAGTGAGTGGCTGAGTCTGGATTTGAATTGCATTCACTTAGAATTCACTTTTAATTCATTACCTGTGATGCCAACCTATTATGTTAATAGGCACCATCACTTGTGAGGAAGCCAGAGCCAGGGATTCAAATTCTGACTGTTCATCTTGGAGACAGACTGGGGGTCTGATTCAGGAGTGAAGAGGCTGTGCCTGTCACCATCTGACAGTTCATCTTCATTTTCTTTCATTGTTTAGAAGCACAGCCTTTAAAAATATGAATTTATTTTGCTCATCTTAAAGGAAGATTGTAAAATTCCAAAGCAAAAAAAAAGCAGGTTAAATTCTCTCAAATGTGAAGGAGGACAGAAGATCTGGCCATGCAGTTCTGGTAGGAGAATCAAAACAAGGACCATGGACTGTCTCCTGCTGCATGAGGCCGGGGCTGGTGGAGCTCCTTAATAGAGAACTTAGGTTTCCAGGCTCTATGCTTTCTGAAGAGTTACAACTATATCCGCTAGGTCTGATTGAACTTTCATGGCTCTTTTCTGTTTGGATGCCTTCGCCCAGAGACCTCCTGGTCATAGGCGTGTGTCTTGTAGATCAAGGGATGAAGAAATAAGGATTGCCAAAGACCAGGCTCACTCCAGGAGAGCCTCTAGGGAAATCCATCAGCCCCTGGGCTGGGACACTCCCTGAGGTTGAATGACTCATCATGGGGGAACTGGTTAAGGAATTAACTCCTACACATCGGGACGTGATGAAGCTGAAAACTATCATTGCTAAGCTATGTCATAGCTCTAAGTGTTACCATGGAAGGTGACACAGTAATAGCCTTACTGCCCCTTTTCTACCACCATAAGGAAAAGGAAAATAAAAAGCAAAGAAAAATTAGTGTGTCTTGATCACTTACTGAGGACATGTTATTTCATTCAGTAACTCCAGCAAATCCTAGGAGATGGCATTAATAGACCCACTTTGCAGTTGAAGCTACCCAGGCCTGGAGAAGTGAAGTGGGGTCGTCAGCCAGCAGGTAATAGCATGGAATTGATACAGAGCCCTCCTCAACTTCAGAGTCACCATGTTACCTGCCTCAGAGGACATGAGTGGTGTGGAGGGCAGGCAACTGGGAAGAGAAAGACAAGAGGAACCAAAGAACAGGTCAGGAGCCCAGTAGCACCAAGGTGGTAAAGAAGCAGGAAAATCACCCCTTTGAACACCACACTGACTGCTGTCATCACATTGCATCTTAAGAACAATTTATCAGATTGTAAAACTAGAGGTAACATTTTTGAAAAAGGAAACAAAAAGTAACTTCTCATCCCACATAACTTCAGTTAGCATAGGGGAAAAATAGAAAGCAATACACATGCAGAACTAGGAAATTCAACGTGTGGAGAGAGGCAGGAAATGGAGCATCAGCCCCTGCTCTAGCTCTATATCTCTGTATCTCTATATCTCTCTTTTGTTCCTACAAAAATGTATTCATGTTTCAGTATTTATGATTTATTTTCTATGTAGCATATACACAGAGCTTACATATTCTTGCATTATGGTTTTTTTTATATATTACACAGGTGTAAAACATACATATTTTTCCACAGGAGACTATAATATATACTCATGGTTACATGACATTTTCATTCTCATCCACTTCTCTAGAACTCTTTCCACATCAGCACGCAGCCTATCACTTATTCCTTGCACTGGGTTCATGTTTGCTCATCATCTGGAAATATCATAAAAATTTTAGCGAGTCCTTTTATGGATAGACATCTTATTTGTGCTTTTATCCCCTAAGGTTACAAACAATACTTCAGTAAATAAACTGGTAAATCTATTATGATATTTTTTATTAAAGTACATACATATCTCAAAAAATAAATTCTTTCTCCTGCTCTTAGTAGAGGGAACAAGCATGCATTTCTAGTTCTTGTGGATATCCTCAAATTGGCCTTTTGAAAGGTTACACGAACTTACATGCCCACCAATAGTGAATAAAGTTGATTTCCCACTCAACTGCCAGCACTAGAACATCAAAACCTTTAAATGCTGCCCACTTGATAAATCTAAAACATTACAAATTATAGATTCACATTTTATAAAAATTATTAAATGAGAGAATTGTTTTACCTAATGACAGAAATTGTTCATTCTTTTTCTATTAGTCCTCTGTTCACAAGCTTTACATTTTTTATTAGATTGTTATTCTTTTTACTTATGGTTTTTTAGGAGCTTTTTGTTAATTAAAAACCTATCCCTTTGTGATATATGTAACAAATATTTTTTCTCAGTTTTTTTGTCTTTTCACTTTCTGTATAGAATTTTGCTTACAGATATTTTTAAATTTTTAAATCACCAAATTATTTTATTATTTCATAGTTTCTGAATCTACTTTACAAAAGCTTCTTATACTTGTTCTTTTCTAAAATTTATGTGGCTTTTTCACATGTTTAAATCTTCAATCGAACTGTAATAACTTTTGTTTAAAAGAATCATCCAGCTTATTTTCCCAGCTTCTCCCAAATCCATTTTTAAAAATAATCTCTCTCCCATTGATTTTAAATGCTATTTTATCTTATATTTAGTACTCATATGTATTTGCCTAATTCTATTCTCTCCATCCCATTTCATTGATTTTTCTCTTTTGCATTTATTTTCTCCAAGTTCAAAGTATTTTATTTATTGTTACTGCAGAATACATTTTAATACCTTGCAAAAGTAGTCTGTTGTCATTGTTTTCACTTTCGGAAGTTTCAGATGTTTTTTATGTGAATTTCACATAATACTGTCAGGTTTCAAAAATACTCCCAACAACAGCAACACCTGTTCTGGTTACTTTAATTAAGTTTGTATTTATATATCATTTTGAGAAAATTGATTTGTAATTATTTTTGTGACTCTCAGGTTTAGAGTTTTCTTCACTTAAGATCTACATGTATGCTAACTAGTTTTATGCATAGTTAGAATATATTTGGTTGCCACTATTAATGGGATTTTAATTCTATTTTCTGATTCTTGCTTCTCTACAGAAATGAGTGTTGATTTTTGCACATTCATTTGTTAATAAATATTCTATTGGATTTTTCCTTCTATACTGATTGCATTTTTTCTCAATTAAATCAAATTCAATGGTTAAGTTCACTGTTGACTTTATGGGAAAATTTGATTCAGTTCTTGTCCAATTTGATTTGAGACCAGAATTGTGGAAAGAATTAAGTCCATGAACTGACGTACCACTGTAGTTTTAAATTGTCTTAGATTTTCTGGGCATCTAAATAACAAATTGCCATTTCCTCATAAATATTTTTTATTTCTTTCTTTTGTCTAATTGTAATGGTTAAGATGTACTATATTAAATAATTGTGATAATAACTGTCAATGTTTCCTTCCTGGATTTAAAGAAAATTTTCTACTATTTATTTATTAGTAAGCATGATTCAGACTTTTGGTTTAGGACACAAATACATACAGGAGGTATTTGTCTATTACTACTTTTCTAAGGCCTTTTTATTATCGTTCTTATATTTAAATATAAACATTATTTCTGTGTTTTTTCGTCTTAAGGGCTTGTGTATATACAGTATTCCTGCTTTTACTCAGTGATTTCTTTTAAATGGGAATGAATATTCACTTGGTTAAATATCTTTCAATGCATGATGACATTATCAGCTTTTTATTGACATAATAACATGATATAGATATTTAGTAGATATTTATAATGTTAAAACTTCTTTTTTTTTTTTTTTTTGGTACCGGGGATTGAACTCCGGTCCTTGCGCTTGCGCAGCAGGTGGCGAAACGACTGAGCTAAATCCCCGGCCCCTATAATCTTAAAATTTCTATTGCCTTCTAGGGTGGAATCTTAACTGACTGAAACAAATTATTTTCTCTCTCTTCTCCTTCTCCCCCGCCCTCTCTCCCTCCCCCACTCCTAAATATTTTTCATGTGCTAACATTTTAATTGGCTCACTCCATAATTTATATTCTTATTCATAAAAGAGATTTGTCTATAATTGTGTCTGTGTGAGTGTCTGGATGAGTAGATTTGGGTGATCTCTTGTCAGTATTGGGTTTAAATTCATTCTTTACCAATCTCCACCTTCTCCAGCTGGTGTACACTTGAGGGGAAAGGCGGTCCTGGTTCTTGTCGACTCCTCAGCACCCCGCACAGTGCTCAGCACTGACGTACCACTACGTATTTATTTATAGGGTTGTCAGATGCTACAATTTTTTTTTCTTTTTTTTTTTAGTACCAGGGATCGAACTCAGGTCCTTGTGCTTGCAAGGCAGGCGGCGGATACAACAATATTTTAGTATATATCTGTTCCTAAAATTGTATGAGGCACGTTTATGCAAAAAGTATTTATTATGTATCTGAAATTAAGATTTTATCTGAGTGTCTTACATTTTTTTATTTGGTAAATCTGACAACTCTAATTTTTGGAATAAAGAAAGAAACGATGTGGTCGATATCAGACAATGAAACAATAACTGATGCCACCTATTGTGCCTATTCCTCACAGGGATTCTGTAGAGTGAAGAGAAAAGGGTTTCCAGAGTTTGGGAGTCTCTGAAGCTGTCTGGAGTTTTAACTGCCCTCTCTGAAATACGTGTTACAGGTCTGTCTTGTGGTTTGAGTGCCTACCTGGCTTTGGAATATTATAATCATAAAAGAAAAAAGAGAGGAGACCACGCTGGGTTTATAGCAATGACTAATGCAATAAAATAGAAAAACAAGTAAATGGGCATGTTTAGTGAATGAAAGTAGTGATTTTTTTTTTTCCTTTTGCCTTTGGCTCTGGGCTAACACAAGCAGAATAAACCTCCTAGGCCTTGTCATGCTCGCTGGAAACAATAGCAAGCCAACAAAGACTTAAGTGTAGGCTTATAGACATCAAGTCATCCTTAATTAGGCCTGGAGAAAACCATTTGCTGGATGAGCCCAGTGGAGACCATCACTGGTGGCTGCCCTCACCTGGCCTAGCCCCAGCCTGGGGAGATGCAGGCTGCAGCCCCAACTGCCTCATTCCCACATGTTGACAGACAAGTCTCCAGAGAGGAGGGGTGCCTTTAGCTGTGGATGGGTGGAGATATGTCATGGGAGGGGATTTCCCAAGCAAGAAAATTTGGGATCCTCCAGGATGGGAAAGAAGTAATGCTAGAGCTTCCTGTCAGCTAGGACCATTTGGAGATGAGAATTCCCCAATCTCATTAGCTTTATTTTATAGCCATAAATATCCACATTTCATAGCCCTTCATAATGTGTCCCCTCCTTGTTTCTCAGCCTCATCATCACCGTGAATTTCTTTCTCTTCCTAAGAGGCACCATGTTTGCACTTCCAAAGTCTGGAGTGTGCTGCCGGCTCTGCTACAAGGGCCTTCTTAGACGCATTGGCTCCACAATGGCCATCTTTTAGGGAGATCTCTCGGTCCCACCCAGATGCAGTGATATAGATGTGCCTCTGTGCTTGACAGAAGACTGGCTGTGCCTCTTGTAGCACATACTTTGCATTGGAACTCCTTTATATGACTGTTTCTCCAGTTACTCTATGACTTTACTAAAGGTGAAAACCATGTCTTAGTTTGCTTTGTATCCCTGAGCCATACCTGGCATAGAGGAGCTTCAATAAGTAACAAATTATAAAAGTTCAACGAATAATGGCCCAGAAAGAAAAGAAAAGAAAAGTTACAAGCAAATGAGTCATAACCCTAAACTGAGTGAGTTAGTCTGCAATGGTGGGCATTTTGTCCACATCCCTTGACCAAATTTGAGCAACTTGAGTGAGTTCAGTGCAGCACAGCTTTGTGCTGGCTGTCATGCGACACAGACAGAAGAGACCCTGCTTGACTCCCAGATCATTATAATCTAGAATTCAGTGAAGTATCTACAGACACAGAAAACAATTAAGATCACCACTCAGTAACCCGTTTTTAAAACTGTAGAAGATAATGCGCTCATCCAGTTATCGGTTCATTAAAAAATCAGTGAAATAGCTAGCTATTTTAAAGGAATAACAGTGTATTCAAAAGAAAACCAAGTTCAGGTTTGAGTACTGGATGAACCACTCCTAAATTGTGTGATTATGGACCAACTAAGAAAATCCAATTCCATTTCTGGTTCCTCATATATATAAAACATAATAATAAAAGATAATAAAAATAATAACAATATTGTTATTAGCCATAATAATGGTTTTAAATAAAAGATGATGGTCAAATGAGATTTTTTTTTATCCCTGGCACCTAGTAATATAATAGTTCAAGAAATGGCAGCTGATATCATTATTCTACAGGATCCCCAACTCTGGCTATTTGCAAACATGCAGGTATTTGATGTTATTACATAAATAAGAATACTTTATTGTATGTTCTATTTTTTTTTGGTAGTTTGTTTTTTAGTTGTGGGGACACAATGTGTGGTCATATGCCATTTTCTTTATCATGGTGGAAGATTGGTTTTAATTTTCACTCTTTCTGGGTCCTGTAACTTGGTGAGAACAGCTTGATCTGAGTTCCTGGAGGGCCACTCCAAAGCACTGCATGTTATGAGCTATGTTACTGATAGCCAAGTTCAAGTTTCCACAGGCCTTGTATGCCTCATGCTTGCTTACCCACTTCCTTGCAGGTGAGCACACACAGATTCCACCCACTCCTGGGCCCACTTTGGTAGGTTCTCTCTGACTTCCCTAATTGCGCAGAATCTCCGTACACATAGTGGAACATACCAGAGGTTGTCTTCAGACGTTTCAGGTCGGAATCCTTCCTTTGCAGACATGTAATGTTTCCTCAGCTTTTCATTTTAGAATCTTCCCCCTTTTCAACCTAGCTCTTTTTTCTATTGACTGTCACATTTCATTGTGCCTTCTCACCATCTTCCAGCCAGCCAGGGCATCTTCATAGTTCTTTAAAACATCCTAGACAGGACCTTCCCATGCTCACTTCTGTGCCACTGAAATCAGGGCCACATTTGCTTTATCTGAGGTATTAAAGCTATTGAACTTTTCAAAAAGAAAATCCAGTAAGATCTTGATTATAACAAAATACATTTTTCCAAAAAGAGAATAACTGTGGGCATTTTAAATATCCAAGAAAATAGGAGGGACATTTTAAGGGAAATTTGAAAAGTACCCGTATGGACGCTGCCTAGGGTCTGTCTTCCAGCGTACCAAGGAGACACATTTGAATCATGGAGCTGTGTTCCATAAGTGTTTGATGAATGGAAGACAAGAGATCCAAGGCCAGACAGAAAAACTAAGAATATTTGAATTTGTTTGTTTGTTTTTCAGTGCTGGCAGTTGAGCCCAGGCCCTTGTATATGCCAAGCAAAAACTCTACCACTAAGCTACCTCTTCACTCTGAGTATTTTTACTACCTGATCATAAACAAAAAGAAAGCTAGACTTGCTTAGGGACTTCGGCTTTTTACTGTTCATAGCAATGAGAACAGTTCATAGCAATGAGAAAGAGCTGGTTCAATGCTTGATAAGTAACATGTGTTAGATGTGCTACATCGTAGGTTTAGAGCACATAGAGATTTTATTTAAATCTCATTTCTCTTACTCAGGAATTCTATGAAAAGTTTTGTTAATTATCCATTTTTTATTAACTATGCATTTTTAAAATTCAAAACTACTTTCTGAAAAGGTGGTGGGTCCAGTACACAACAGGGACAGTGAGAGGTGTTGTTCTACTGGGTGCAAAGGAAGATTGTGTCCCTTAGCCATTAAATTAAAAAATTGACTACAAAAATAGTCAGTGAAAGGAATTACATTGCAATGTTTTGCTTTGAACCAGGCTCTTGCCTCTCAAATTAAACATGCAGCTATGACGGGCAAAATATAAAAATTTAAAAGGTAAAGCTATCTTTGAAAGCATGATTGACATTTCCGTAGAACAATAAAAGAATAGAAATACAAATAAGAGGGAGCAAGACAGGGACAAGATAGAATCTCAGGTCTAGAAGAAGACAAAAGTAGGAAATACTTAATACATCCCCTTCAAACACACACACACACACACGAAACCAGGACAGAGCTAATGTCTCTGTCTGGAAGCAGACACTGAGATAAACCTTCCCGCTCATCATAGAAAACTGGAGTTGTCCACATTGTCTTGGAGACCAAGGAGAAGTTTACAATCAAGACTTAAGAAATGCCTCTTGCTGGGTCATTATTATTAGGGAAATAAGAACCCCTACACCAGTGATACAAAACATAGTTCTTGTCTGTGGGTCCCCAGAAGCAGAGAAAGAGGTAGCTGCAAAATCACTAGATATGAGATGATGGGGGTTGGTGATGGAGGAAGATTCTTATCAAGATTAATCTGCAAACCAAAACTTCAGAAGACATGAAGAAAATGATGGATAACAATGACAAAACAATTCTTTCGCCATAAATAAAATGAAAATAAGAGAGAAATATGAGAATGGCTTTAAATATATGGTTCTACAAGATTTTAGTAGGCATCTTAGCAATTTTATTGTTAACAATTAAATGATCCAGATAAATTGCAAAAATTGTGTTTCTTAAAAATAATAGAGTGCTGAAGAAGCAAATAAAACTAAATGAGCTAAAATTCTGGAGAAGAGAAAATACTTCTAATAAGACTAGTCAGCTATTGGCTATTTTTCTCCCTCTGGGTTCATGTGCTGGTTTTGATTTGGTTGAGGATCAGAACTAGTGAACACAGGGGATTTGTTAGAAGAGAGAGAAATAAGCAAAGCTTTTGGAAGTTGTGCAGAGCTGGCATAAAAATTTGGAAACTTCAGGAGCCTTTAATGCACAAGCTGGCTTTGCCTATGGGTCATTTTCAAAATTGTAAGGCTATATGAAAGGCTACGGAACTTTGATAAAATGGGGTACAATCTCTGTTGATCCCACAATATTTAGAAGAAATTTTCCTTCTTGAAGAGTGTGGCTCACCTCAAACACATCCCTGTTCTCTTCCTCAAAACAAATACCAAATTTGGAAGGGGCAGAACTCTAAACTTCTGAAGCCTGAGACTGAATTTTCCCCAGCATTTTAAGATACAGAAGATAGTGAACTGCTAGCCCGTCAATCAAAAGTTCAGAAAGATATGGAGAGGAAACAGAGGTGAAAGAAATGAATTTTTCTAAAACTGAAACCCAGCCTCATTCCGACTCAGCTCTAATTAGATCAAGGTGGCCAACCCCATACTGATCAAACTAACCTGAGAAATGGGAAGCTCTTCCTAGTGGAAGGTGTTATTTGAAGTCTACAAAATCCTTTTCAATTAAATATCTAATCTATAATAAAAATTACTAGAAATGTATTATTCATTATTCATTTGATTCATTATAGAAATGAATCAAATAGACATTCTTGAACTACAAAATATAATATCTAAAGTTAATAAATTGAATTTGAGGCTAAATGAGTAGAAAATATCTAAACTATAGCTCAGAAAAGAAATGAGTAGAGAATCAAAATAAAGCCTAAGAAGCATGCAGAAAACAATGCAGAGGGCTAAGATCCCTATACCCGGAGTCCCCCAAAGAGAAGAGAGTGAGGATAAGGACTGGCAATATTTGTAAAGGAAATTTTACAAAGCTAATGCAGGATACCAAGGCACAGGTTCACAGAGTCAGAAGCCCTAAGCAAGGTAGACACCCAGGAAATCACCCTTAGACTTATCATAGTCAAACAGCTGAAAAACAAGGACAGAAAAATGTCAAGGTATGCCAAAGGTGCAAGAAAAGAGAATGTTACTTTCAAATGACTAGCAATAAGACTAAAGGCTAGCTTTTAAACAGAAACCATGGAAGCTAGAAAACAAAGTGACATCTTTGCAATGATGAAAAAAATATTACAACCAACCCAGAATTTTAATCCAGCAAAAATATCTCTTACAAATATAAGTGAAAAAAGTGAGCAGCAACCTTGGAAATGAAATGTAGCCATTCAAATATAATATTTAGAAGACAAGCAGTTGAGATGCTATAGATTGGACACAAAGAGCAAATTATGAAAGAAGGCAAGATAGTGCTGAGAACTTAACTCAGATTCAACACAAGAAGAAAAAGACATTTAATACTTTAAATTGCAAGTAAAATTTATAGCAATAAATGTATATATTCTAAGAACGATAAAAAAATAGAAAAGAAGTAACAACATGAAGTAGAATGAAGGAATTAATGGTGTTAAAAGACCAGTGAACCAAAAAAGAAAAAAAAAACAGTAATTATCAATCAAACAACTCAATAAAATTAAAAGCTATGACTCTTAGAGACAACATTATCAAGTTCAATCAAGCAAATAGTTAAAAATATAAGGAAACAATATTAGGAATTACAAATAAGACAAAACTGTAGACATAACAGAAATTTTTGGCACTTATGCATATATGTGAATATATATATTCCCCTGCACATACTTTAATATTTATTCATTTATATACATTTATACATATATATTATTTTTACATATAATTGACATGAGTATTTTTTTCAAATAAACTTAAAAAGTCACTTGCATATTTTTGACTCCGTATTTTTTCCCATAGACCTTCTGGAAAATCTTTTCGGGGAGTATCCCAGAACTAAGAGACACACAATGCAGACACAATGTAGATTATCAGCCCAAGCAGAGCCAAAAATCCAGTAACGATGGGAAGCTAATAACATAATGCCAATTAACATGCCAGCATGCTTATTTTTTTCAAAATTGAACAAGATAATTTTAAAAATGATATGAAAGTACAAAGGATAAAAATTATCAGAATAACTTTTAAAAAAGAAGATAAAAATCAGAGGACTTAACTAAGTAGCTTCAAGATTATTATAGAGGTACTGTAATCAGACTGGTTTTGACAAAAAGATAGGCATGTAGATCATGGAGCAGAATGTCAGAAATAGGCTTCAGATTTATTGTCATTTGATTCTTGACAAAAGTGCCAAAGCAATAAAGGGAGAGAAGATAATCTTTTCAGAAAATGGTGCTGGAACAATTTGGATAGATACTTGGAAAAGAAAAATCTCAATACTTATCTCATGTCAAGATTTACCTCAAAATGGATTATAGCCAAATGTAAGAGCTAAAATTATAAAACTTTGAGAAGAAAATATGGGAGAAAAATATGATGATTTTGGCCAAACTTTCTTAAATACAACACACAAAATATTAATCATAAAAGTTTAAAAAATCAATAAATAGGAGTTAAAATTTTCTTTGCTTTGGAAGATATTTTAAAACTGCAAAGGTAAACCACATAGTGGGGGAAATATTTGTTAACCATCTATTTAACAAAAGATTATTTATTTAGTTTTATTTTGTATTTTTAGCACGTTTGTGTCATGTAATTACTACATTTATCATGGGGAATTTCTAATGTACATATCACACGTTAATTCTCTTTTGTCCAGTACCCTGCCATCCCTCCCTGAACTCCTGATCCCCCTTCCCATTTGAAAAAGCTGTATTTCCATTTTTTTCTCACATTCTCTATTTTTAAAATCCTTTTTCTTTCCTTCCCTCCTCATTTCTCACTTGAAAAAGGTCTTCTTTTATTTTGCTCTTTATTTATATTTTAGATTTCTCATATAAAAGAAACCATAATATTTAAACTCATGTATCTGATTATCTTAAATATATAAAGAATGTTTACAAGTTAATTATAAGAAGATAGGTAATTTTTTAAATTGTGGAAAAGAGCTAATCAGGTATTTCATTAAAAAAATATTCAAGTGACAAGAGTATGAAACTGGATTGCTGTTGTTTGGATGTTGAGTATCCCCCAAAAGTTCGTGTGGTAAAATGTATAAGACCCCAGGAAGGGGCTGGAGGCAGTGAAAGATTTGAGGGGTAAAGGTCAGTGGGAGGTCTTTGGGTCATGGAAGGCATGGCCTTGAATCAAAATGTGGGACATCAGCCTCTACCTTGTTTTCTCTTTGCTTCCTGGCAATAAGGTGTATAATTTTGCTCAGTCATGGGCTCTTGCCATGATATGCTGTCTTGCCACAGGCTTTGAAGCAACAGGGCCAATCAGTCATGAACTGGAACTCACAAAACTGTAAACCAAAATAAACTTTTTATAAATAGATTATCTCAAGTACTTGTCATAGTTATGGAAAGCTGGCTAATGGAAGCACACAACTTCATAAGGTATTAAGGAAAAGCACATTAAAAGCAAAATTAAATTCCACCACTAGAATATCTAATTTAAAAGGGCGGCCATATCAAGTGTTGGCAGGAATGGGAAAAACTGAAAACTTCATACTCTACTAATGAGAATGGGAAATCACACAATCACTTTGGAAATCAGATTGTGAATTTCTTAAGTTTGATGTACACCTACTATATGACCCAGCCATTTCACCCTTCACCTTTGAGAAATGAAATCCACCCAAATATCTGTATACAAATCATTATAATAATAGCTTTATTTACAATAAAAAACACTATACAAATTTGAGAGGAATAAAATAGCCCTTACATTTGTACTATAACTATCTAATTAGAAAATCCAAGCACAATTTTTTGTTTTTTTGGTATGGGGGATTGAACTCAGGTCCTTGTCCTTGCAAGGCAGGCAGCAGAACCACTGAGCTAAATCCCTAGCCCCAAGCACAATTTTTAAGTAACAGAAAAGCTCATAGAGATCTTTAACTGACAGGCAAGAATCAATAGTATTTCTATATACCCTAAAAAGAAAATTTTGTAGAAAAAGATAACATTCTAAATGTTAACAAAATTATGTTATTTAGTAATAATCCAACAGAAGTTATTTTCAGGAACTTTAAAGGAGAAACATTAAAAAATATTATTAAGAGAACAAATAATAGCCTGGAGAAATAAAGACTATGTTAAAATTTTTTCTAAAGTTCAAATTCCATGGCCAGGGATTGAGCTCAGTGGTTCACTGGTTCCTCTGCCTCCCTCACAAATGCAAGGACCTGAGTTCGATCCCTGGTACCCCCCAAAAAGTTCAAATTTTACCTAAATTAGTCAATAAATTCAACATAACCCAGTCAAGTACCAAAAAAGAATTTTTGTTAAAAAATATGCTAAAATTCATGTAAAAGAACACAGCCTTAACAGTAGTTAATTTGCAGAACAAATTCCTGATTTTAAGATCAAGTATAAAATGACAGTAATCACATAATGTAATAAATAATTAACTTGGTGAGTATAAGAATATTGGTGCAGAGATAATAAAAATGCATTTATACATGTGTGTCCTATTTATTTCACTTAAGAGTATCGCCTCAATGTGCATCCACTTAGCTATAAATGTCTCTAACTTCTCATTTTTTATGGCTGAGTAGTACTCCATTTTATAAAAAAAAAACACATTTTCTTTATCCAGTCTCTGCTAACTTCAGACCTTAATCTCTTTCCAAAAACCTTTCTTTAAAGGGATAAAGAGAGATAGAAAAAAAGACAGACAGAAAAGAACAAAACCATTAAAAAAATAAAAAGAAAAGGTTATGTCCTTCCCATGTAAGTACTATATTCTATTGTTTTTCAAACTGGTGGTCTCAACTCTATAGTATTGAAAAGTAATAGAGCATGTTACAACTGACATATTTTTAGAATATCATTTGTTGGGGACTGGATTTTCTACTGTATTTTGTTGTTTTTAACCTTTTATCATATGTAGCAAGATAAATATTTTGTGAAACGTTGGAGTCTGGTGCCATAGTGCGTATATGCATTGATGCTGATTTGCAAGGCAAAATAAATTTATTTTTGTGAGTTTCAGACAAAGAAGTTTGGGATACATTGCATAAAATGCCACTATGAGCCATTTACTTTTAGAAGAATGGTGCCTCCCAGCATTTGTCTTGCCTTACAAAATGATGCCCACATATGGAGAAATCTCAGCCAGCAGTTTTTACCATCTGCACTGTGCTCTTGGACACCGAAGTAGGTAAACAGTATTGAACAAGGAATTTGACCAGAGGATGAAGAATGATCAACAGAGGATGTTCCCCAGAGCTGAGAGAGTGAGCAGGCAATGTCCAGCTAATGCCAGCATGGCAGAAATATTATCTGGGAGATGATAAACTTTGAGGTTGTTTGCATTATAAAACAATCAGTGTGGATAATTTATTTCTTGATGTCCTCTGTACTCTTACAGCAAAGAGAGGCAACAAATCCTGACATAAACAACAATAATAACATTTTCCAGGGCCAGGGATTTAGCTCAGTGGTTCTGCTGCCTGCCTTGCAAGTGCAAGGTCCGAGTTCGATCCCCAGTACCAAAAAAAATAACAACAACAACAACAACAACAGCAACAACAACATTTTCCAGTTTGGTAGCATTTCCATGAAGATCCAAATAAACCAATGAAAGACATTTCTTTTTCTTTAATCCTAGGCAGTGGTATATCTAGAGCTAGAAATTTGGTATATATTTCTACCTTTGATAGTGAAAAGAGATAGGATAAAAGTAAAAGGTGACTGTGATAAGCAATGTGATTGGGATATTGGTATATAAAGTCTAAGTAAAGGGCCAAGGTCTTTTCATTGTTAGAGGCTAAAGAAGAATTAATTGGGCATTTATAAAATCCAGAAAGGCTTAGCCACTCACTCTCTAAATCCTGGAATCATGGTACTTTCTATTACCATTACAGAGATAAAAAGAATCACTTTATCAACATGGGCTAAATGATTGGAACCTCTCCAAGAAAATGATAGAGAAAGTGTACTAAATAAAGTCACCAGTGATGAATCTACCCCTGGTTAATAAAGGAAATAGGAGTTATTTAAAGCATGTCCCTAAACTGACTTCAGAAGAGGTGCCCATTTTTCTTTGGTGACCCTTATTGGAAACAAAAAATAAAATAAAATAAAATAAAACAAAAAAAAAACCAAAATCAACATCCTGCCTGGATGAATCATGTAACTGAGTTTATGAGCTACATCAAAGACCCTCAGTGTCTGAAAAGAGAGCTATGTAACCCAACACATCAAACCACAAAATAGTCAAACCTTGCTGCTGTTCTAGAAGTAGGAGGATAGAGACTTTAACTCTATTATGCAGAGGCCCTTTGACTTCTCTCCTTTCCTCTCTCCAACAAATCCCCAAAGACCTAGCAGGACCAGATGTGAAAAGAGTTGAGATGCAGATGCAAACATAAATTCTCTCTGCCACAGTGATTGCTCGACCATTCATGCCCCCACCCATGTCAAGTGCATGGTTCACTCAGAAAAATCAAGTACACATGGTACTGACATTGCTGAGGTTTCCAAAGATGAAACTGAGATAACAAGCAGAGTGTGTGTGTGTGTGTGTGTGTGTGTGTGTGTGTGTGTGTGTATCAGGATGCTGGCTCAGGTGGTATGACTCAAGAAAGCATGCATGTTTATTTGTATGCCTTTATGGCATTAATTTTAACTTATAGCCAAGGTCAGAATAGAAAGTAATTCGATAAGGTAAGGATTACATTTAAAGGAAAATCAAGCAAGGGAGTTGCACTGGCCTGGGAATCAAGAAGACATGAGTGAGATCATGTACCTATTCTCCAAGCTGGGTGGCTTGAGGTCAGCCCCTTAACATCTTCAGAGTTCATTTTCCTGTGTAGTTAAAGGTGAGAATAAGAAGTTTCTGACCACCATGAAACACTATGATCCAGCCTGTGCCTAGGAGCAGAAAAAGAAAACCTGTACAATGCTGCAGAGTGAAGGCCTGTGTGTATATTCCCAACCTGGTTAGTCTCTGCCCAGAGAGATGTACCATCCAGGAAAATTCACTGGACATCTCTAGCAGGTGTTCTTGATGATCTTGTCTTGTGGAATGGTTCCTGTTACTTTGCTTGTTTTTCTGATCTTCCTCCTGGCTTCCACTCACTGATGATTAGCTGCTCCTTCATGGGTCTATCTTCAACTCCCGGTGACCTCCCTAAGAACAATTCTGAGTGTGTCCCATGATGCTACCTCTTGGAACACAGAATGATCCACATGTCACTTTCTGCTGTATCTCCCCTTTGTCCCTGCTTTGTCTGGTGTTGAGTTAGGAGCTGGACTTTGAGAAGGAGCCAGTTGATCCAAGGACTCAAAAAGACATCAGAGCCTTTGTGCCCCATCTTAATAGCAAAAAGATTCATCTTCACTATTTTTAAGGCACACTCAAATAGTTGCCAAGTGATTTTTTCCTAGATTATAACTATATGTCAAGAGAAAAACTAAATTGCTTTCAAGATTTAGTATCATGAAAATTGGGTTTTTAGTCCTAAAGTCAAAATGGCTAGAATTAGTTCTATATAAGATTAATATACCTTTTTTTCTCTGATTAGTGAAAATATCGCCACCAAACAGTCATTCAGCAATAGAATAATTGCACATTGAAGGTTTAATAACAATGTTGCTAATAAGAAGTTACTATGTACTTATGTGTACTGACCTATTTATCTACTTACCAGCCCTAAAAATAGCTATTAATGTTATTACCCTTACCTTCATTTTGTAGATGAGTAAAATTTGGGGCACAGAGAAGTTAAGTAACTTAAGATCCCACAGCTACTAAGCCAAGTTAGGTTCCTAAAAGAGATGGAGGGCTCCAGGATGATTCTGCGCCTTGGATATATTTATTCCTTGCTGGCATGTACTTATTCATCAAATATTTATTGAGCTCTATCTATGATCTCTATGAATTCACCTAAGCTAGTAAGTTATTGCCCTTATAAAGTATTTTGTCTGGTGAGAGAAACAGAAATTAAACAAATGATTCCACAGATAGGTATTTGAATTATTATTATAATGAGTGGTATGAAGAAGCAGGTGAGTACTTCTCAGAGACTCGAACTCCAATGGAGAGAATGGATATTCCTCCCAGGATTAGGACCACTCCCTGACATTTAGCTCACAGTTGAAGGATGAAAAAAAGGATGAAAGGAATAAGGAAGTACCTCAGTATTTAGAAAATCAAACAGTTCCGATGTCAGAGTCAAGTGAAAGGAAGAGAAGAGAAGAGCAGGGCAAGATCTTTGGGAGTAAAACCCATCTTTGGTTCCTTATCCTCCGAGCCATTGAGCCTGCTGTTGGTTAATCTCCATTGTCCCCCATAAAGCCACTCTGTACCCTTTCCCAACCTACTCTGAGCCCTAGGGACCTGACTAAAGTTCCATATCAACATGCTCACTTGCCCTGCAGCTTCTAGATGGACTCAGGCAAGGGCGGCACATGCAGGCAGTCAGAGTAAGATAGGCCAGCACCAAGGTTAGAAGAGTTACTCTTCAGCTGCCTCCTGGGTGGTGGTGGCTGTATTCCTTCCTACAGGGCCATCAGTGTCACGAGGTACCACAAGCCCTTGGCTACTATTGAAGCTCCTCCACAGTGGTCCTGCTGAAGTTGCATTGTTCCTCAACTTTTGTTTTGTTTCATTATTGCTCCTCTTCAAGGAAACTTGTAAGACATTCTGTTCCCCTAATTGTTCACTAATGAAATTTGGTTTATGTACTCTATGTCTATCTGTGCTCTATACACACACAAAAAAGAAAACATTTTTCACAAACTCCTCCCCACCAGCTTCTCCCGCTTGAAAGGTGACACAGCTCCTGTTGTAAAGCCTCAGTCATAACTCAGCTATAACACAGGTACAACTGCCCTCTTTCTCTGCCCCTGCAGTCTAGGGATGGTGACACTGTCAGTGCTGTTATCCTAAGGGAACACACCAGCTTTATTGGTTTCTTTTTCTCCTGTTAACACTTTTAATCCTATTGCTGAACTTTCTTGCTTACCATTTGAGGGTGGCATCTCTTTTCCACCAGAATTCCAACTTCAACCGAAGCTATTGAGAAGTTGTAAGAAGGTAAATGGCACTGTTAGATGTGCACTTTAAAACTGTTTCAAGATTGTGTGTAGAATACAACAAAGTCAGGCAGGAATAGGTAAAGATAGATGTCAAGAAACTAACATAGTCTCAGTTATAGACAGTGGTATTCTAGCTACTAGAGTACACTTTTCAACTTATATCCAAATGATTGGTGTCACCACATTAAACTCTTCATCAATCCCATCCATAAGGACCTCTGGAAGGAATACAGGGTGAGACATTCCTTTAATTCTTATGATCATACAAGCCTCTATGAAACTCACAGGGAAGTATATGGAGTTCCTCACCATTTGAGAGTTGCCCAGAGAGGAAATGGTTTGATCTCGATTCTTTCTTCATGCAGAGTCATAGACCAAATGTATTCTCAGGTCCCTCCAGATCCAAAGTGAGTTTTAATAGAATCAATTATTAATTACATATTCCAAGTACTCTAATTTTAAATTTATAATCTCGTTAATCACTTCAGTAACCATGAAGAATTTGTCATTATTTCTCTTACTTCATAGATGAGTAAACCAGGGTACAAAGTTCCAAAAGTCAGACGGAGAGTATGTGGATACTACACTGCAGAATGGCAAAGTCAAACCCATCCTGTCTATTAGACAATACTAAGCTCAATATGATCTTGCCTACAGAAAAAGAATAGTTGGAAAATAAGTTTCATTTCTTATCACAGCTCCACATGATTCTGCCTCAAGAGCTGTGTTGAGATGAATTTTGAGACTGAACCAGGAAAAGTGGGGGAATTGCAATAATTGAGCAGTGACACCTGTCACAGAGGAGAGAGTGAGAAATGTAGGACTACATGCAACTTATCTTCTATCTTTCATAGAGTCCTGCTACCTAAGAAGTCATAAAAACCAATAGCTCTTTCTTTGTGTTCACCTCTGTCCAGGCTACAGCTTTGAACTGACTGTTCTGCTGGTGTTCAGCCTACCTGGCAGTGTGATGCTATATTTTCAAACAAGATTTATTTCTATTATTCTACAACCTGAACCAATGAGCCCATAAAAATAACATGTGGGAAAAAATCTTTTGTTACTTGTCACACGCTTAGCATGCTGACATCTCTGACTCAAGGAGCTATTTTCACATCATATCACTCAGCCAAGGAGATATGAGATGATTCTCTGGCATTTTTCCTCCCACCCCACTCCCTGGAGAAGCTTTAAGGTCTTTCATGGAGCAGAGATGAGAAAGAGAAACACTCTAATGCCACTGCTATCCAGGCAATCTCTCAAGGATTCTGGGAGGTAATGGAATTTTTTTGGAGGGAAAGGGGTATGAAACAACTGACAAAATAAAGCAGACCCACCAGCTCCTCTCTGTAGAGGAAGCCAGTTAAGAATGGCTATTACAAACTTAAGTGTAGCTAAATATGAATAAATCTAGTAAGTTGTGGAATATTCCCTGATATCCTTTTATTCATTTATTGAGGTAAGACAATGTAATAAGAAGAGAGTGTCCCTAGTTGCAACTGGGGCAACAAGTCTTCCACTGACAGAATGGAACTAATACAAGAGCAATGACAAGATCATATGGTGTCCTGGCCACCTGAGTTACAGTAATCACATCAAATGGGGCAAGAGTGTAGGTGGACACAATTTCTGCAGCTCCACCAATCACAAGGGACTTCAAAGAGAAACAGGGCTGCTCTGAGTTCTGGGAGTAGACAAACATTACTCTAGTAAGCCAACTTCATTCACAAATATTTTCAAAATCTCAAAATGTATCATGTGTTAATCAAACTCACAATGGTCTACCAAAGCCTAAAACATCAGTGTTTATACTAATTTCATGGTGAGATGGGAATCACAGAGTATTCACCTCTGAAGCCACTGTACATGGTGAACAGAATAAATATAAAGCCTTATAACTGGTGAACACTCAATAACGTTAGCTTCTAGTAGGTACTGTTATTCTCCGTGTTATATACATGGAAGATGGTACTAATTTAAGATGGATGATTATCCAAGTCCTAATAAAATGAACATATATTGAAGGAATTACTGTCTTATAGCTCCTGTGACTAAACGTGTTCTGTCTTCAGTTGCATTTTCTTATTCAATCTGAAAAACAGGTCTGTGTGGATGGATACGCACTACTAGCCCCATTCTACAGATGAGAAAAGTGAAATTCAAAAAGTTCAAGTGGACATAAGTCTACGTTTCTCATCTCTCTCCCTAGCCTAGTCTGTTAATTATCATTTGATGGGAAATTAGAGCATGATTAAGTACGCACACCCAGCCTGTCTCTTTGGGGAGAAAAACTTCTCTACACTGTCTAGATATCACCCAGGATAGCTCAAGCAGCATTTGAGTTTTATTGATTAGTCAATAAATTCATTGATTGGTTGTGTGTGTGTGTGTGTGTGTGTGTGTGTGCGCGTGTGTATTTTGAAATAGGGTCTCATTGTGTAGTCTAGTTTGACCTCAAATCCATTATGTAGTTCAGGCTTCCCTTGGGCATGTGATATTACTGCTTCACTTTCCTGAGTGCTAGGATAACAGGTGTGCACCAGCACCCTCAGCTAGGATTTAGACTTTCACACTGCCCATCTTTTTTTCTGATTTCTGGCAAGCTCATCAGTTATCAGGAGCAATGGGGCTGACTGCCAATTTCAAATCCTGCCTGTATGCTTTCCTAACTGTGAGTTTGGACAACTTGCTGAATGCCCCATGCTCTCCATTTCCTCATCTCTGAAGTTAGGAGAATAACACATCAGCAAGGAAAGCTCATAAGTCACAGGTATTGTGAGGAAGGGTGATTCTTAGAAGCAACAGCGTTTGGAGCCACACCTGTCTCTTAAGATTGGACTCCAGGGATTTCACTCCCCCTTGGCGCCAGCACACATTTCTCTGAAACGCCTTCCTAGCCCTGTGTGCCCCTTCTTCACCTGTCTCAATATTTTCTACCTCTCTGGACAATGAGCCCCACATCACTCCCACCCAGTAGCTGATGGTGTTTGGCCGAATGCCCATAGCAGCTGAGGGCTCACACACCACTGTCTGCTTTCCCCAACTCCCCATGCCTGTCTTCCCTTCCCTTCAGTGAGATGGAAACTTTGGAGCAATCACAACAATCATACAGAAACTCTTTGAGCTTCCAAGTTACATTCTCTACCTCTCTTTCTTCCTATAGTCCCGGAGCTTTTGATTCAGCTCCTCCTTGTTCCCTAATTAGTGTCCCATCACTGCAGCTCGGCCAGTCCCTCTCCTCTGAGATGGGCTCTGCTTCACCCTTGGGCTGCTCAACCATCTCTCCTCTGACTTTTTCTCTCTGTGTCCCTGGTGGCCACAGGGCCAGTGGGCAGGGAGCATTTTGGGGAAATCACAGTCTCTGACTTTTGTATGGCTGTGGCCATCGGGACCTGGACTAAGGTCCACCGAGAAGAGACAATTGTGCAAGCACAGGGAAAATTGCTTTATTTAAAACTATAATATTGTATCCATCATAAATCATTTTGCTTTAGTGATTTTTAAAAAAAATTACATTAAAATATCACCAGTTTTGATCATAGGGTATTTGAACAACTTAAATTTTATATTTGAGGTAGGTGTCCTATTTGCCTCACCTGGTCTACCTGGGCATGGCTAGCTTTGTTAGCACCAACCAGTGATTAACATCTCTGCCTTCACTTTCCTCATATGTAAAATGGGTCTCATGACCCTGCAACAATTGTTCTCAGAGTTAAGTGAGGAAGCACATCTGAAGAGCATTGTCTGTACTCCAAAAATACCACGAGTGCTATCATCAGGCAGAACTGCAACCAATGCAGCCCACATTCAACCTTACATTCTGATTTTTTGACCTTTTGAAATCTCTCTTCCATTTTCAACTTCCCACAAGGGGAATTTGACTCCAAGAATATTCCTAGTGACCGAGAAACCTGTCAACAGGACTAACAACATTGTAGGTGAAATTTCTTGATTTTTTAAACATAAACCAAAATTATCATCCAAATTATACATACTGCACAGTCAACAAAGGTTCAAGAGGACATGCTACAACTCTAAACATCACATATTGCTGTCTTCTCTATCTTGGAAAAAAACCAAACACTGGCTTTAAATTTGCTTTGTTGAAGATCCACTAAAAGCAAAAGGGTGGTCCTAAGAGAACAATGAAAAACATCTTGCAGTTTGGAGTTGGGGGAGGGTGTGCAGGAAGGGGTGGGATATGAATCCTAGATCATCTCTCACCTTGGGAATAACAAAGGTCATTTTGACTATCAGTTTTCAATGTAACCATCATACAGAGTTGGAGAGAGGCCATGGGGGAGACCTTTCACTGGACAGTCAGCAGAGGTATTTTTTTAATGAAGTCCACATTAGAATTATCCCAAGTTTCCAGTTTGACATCTATCATTTCTCACTACTTCACCCACTTGAAGTGAAGTTTAATCCATATGTTTCTGATTCATTTACACCTAACTCATCAACAGATTATACTGAGATAGCTTGTGGGGTGTCAGGAAAATTCCAATCCTTCTTTTGTTTTCTGGTTCTGCTTCCTCAATTCCCATTCCCTCCCTTTGTGGACCTGGGCTCTTCCTTTGGCCAGCCATAAATCACCTCCACCTCAAAGGCTGCAGTGGAATTCCCTGTTCCCAGCCCAGGATATTTCTTTGGGTTTGCAATTTGGCAAACATAGGTTCTTTCATCCCTGTAAAATGGAAATCCAAACATGTTTTTGCAGAAACTGCCCACCGACCCACCCCCCTACTGTTACCCCCTACCCAGCTACAGCTATCAGGCTGATATGAAATAAAACAGCTGTGCTCAGAAATGTACCATGCTCCCTTCCTCTTCTCCATCTAGCCACCTGCAGCACTCACTGCCAGCCCAGTGACTCTTATCATGCAGATCAGCAAACACTGGAGCTCAGGGTTTGTCCACTGTTGGTTCTGTTGGAAGTCCATGGGATGGCACAATGGTTTACTTCATCTATATCAAGATCAAATGACAGCAGCCAAGACATTCAAAAAATCTCAGCCTCAGAACTCTTAGAGTCAATGGGATAGGTGGGTCAAGGGGAGAGGGATACAGGAATACACTAAAGTGGAAACTTTAATGCCTGCAATTTGTGGCACTCAGAGCTCATCTTCTCAACAAATGTCTTATTTAAACTAATTGAGTATCTGTTTCTCTCCCTCTCTCTTTTTCTCACGTGTGTGTTTTCGCTCTTTTTCATCTTGTTCTCAAAGATCCATTAATATATCATGTGCATACCTACCTTTCCAAGAATAAATTAGCCGTTTCACTGTCTGACCATTAAACTGAGAAAAGCAAGTCATTTGTAAACCCAATACAATTCATAAGTTCCCAGTTGTAAAGTAATCCCTGATATCCACTCCAAAGCCCCAGGGACAGCTCAACACAATCACTTTTTGGTGATCTGGTGATGAAAGATATATTATTGAAATTCAGGAAACCCTGGGAAAAACGTTTTTAAAAACTATCTAAATTGAGATGAAATGGAGATCATTCGGCTGCTAGCAGAAGTTTCTTCCTTACTTCCTTTCTCTCACCCCCTTGAAACAATTCACCATAAATATCTCAGGGCTTAAGGCACTCAATTAAAAGATTTATATGTAGCCTAGAAGCAAAACAATTGCATGCATTTCAGGATCTCTGGTAATTTCAGGACGGATTGAAAGGGCTTGTGAAGGACACAGACTGATGTGACCAGTTCTCTCGGCCCTACCAGCTCAGCAGCTCTCCTGGTATCCTTTGCTCAAGCCACCTGAGGTGGTTCCTCTTTCTCTTATGATTAGAATTACTAGAATCTCCACCAAGTATGGCAGTTGGCCAAAACTACCTTGTCCCCAGTGACACTTTTCATTAAACAGCCTCATTTGAGGCATGTTGGGGAAAAGCAACCCTCTGGGAAAGTCAGGTAGCTTAGGAAGACAAAAGATGTTCTGTCTGGTCTGGTTGATGCAGTTAGTGTTGTAGGATTTCACACTTTCAGCTCAACTCCCAAGTGTTTCTGCAAGCCTGATTTACAGATCTCTGCCTGAATGTCCTACATCTGACTTAAATAGAAAGATCTCTGGATTTGGGAGTGATTTTACCCGTGATCCCAGAACTTTTGCCTGTGAAAAGGACACAGGTGTGCATCTAACAGCTTCCACAGAAGATAATATTATGCGTTAGGATTACCAAGTTGGCAACAAGAACAGTGATTTCTCTCCTAATTGCTTTCCATTGCTCACCTGCCAAAATTAAAATTTCAAATATATTAGCTTTTGCTTCTTGGTGGTTCTTTCCCTCAATACTGCCTCCATTCTCAACAGCCCCCAAGATTTCTGTAATAAAACTCTGGTGTGGAGTAGATTCCTTCTGAAAGGAGATGTTATTAACAGAGAAATGTACCCTGACTGGTTTGGTGTCTGCAGAAAGAAAAGTCGGATGTGATTCAGTGACCATGTTTTCAGAACACTCTGTCAATGACAGTTGGAAACATATGTTTTTTATAAATTTCTCCTTCCAAAACAAAGACAGACAGTAAAGCCCAGGGCTTTGGTATTTATATAAATTGTTAAGTGGTTCACTGGGGAAAGTACATTTCAATTAGCATGTCAGTGCTCATCATGTGAGCTTCAAGAAAGACGTTCTGATTAAGCTGGTTGTTGAGCAATACATCAAAAGTAGGAGCTTACCAAAGAGCTGTTTTCTTCCAGGCCACTGATATCACCTGATGCCTGGATGAATTTTCTGAGTTTTTATTTGAAAGCAAGTGAGACATTCAAAAATCTCACTTTAAACTACATCAATTCAAAACAATCACTCTGTTTTAGTTCAATAAACATTAACTAAGACACTGTTAGGTAGAAAGAACCAAGCTAAGTGGAGTAAAAAGCAGGCCTGAGTAAGTCCTGGATTCTCACAGGTTATCATCTGGGGGTACTTCCTGATGTAAAGGATGTCGATCATCAATTTTTTAAAGGCTTCTGATTATGAGCTCATTTCGGGGAGATATGAGTTATGGTCCAAACCAAATGAAAATAAACCTTGCCTTAGCTTGTGGCTTTCTAAAATTCCACTTCAACATGCCTCAAATAAGAGATTTTCTTTCTTGGGACTTCCTCTCATTCATCTTTTTAGGCTGAGATTATGTTCATAAGCTGTAGATAAACCAACAACTCATCACTCAAAAGTCTTGCTGTGAGCTGGGGATTTTTCCCCTCCTCTTTTATGTACTCTGCTGCCGCCCTTAGGACAACATTATAAGTTAGGAGGTTTTCTGTGGGCTCTGTTTTTGATGTGTCACTGTTTGCATCTCATTAATTCACGGCAGCCATTCTTAAGATTGACGGGTACAATTTTGTGCAATTTAATCCAGGGGAACATTCCAATCTCTCCCAGCCTGAAGAGTCCAAGAAAGACAAGGACACCAAATTTGTTCCCCTTATCTACTCAATTAGTAGCTATTTGTCACTGTCAATTAGTCAAGGGTGAAATAATTACCCAGGATTTGGGTTAGGGAACAAAGTCTGGTTGGCAGCAAAAAAAGAGGACCATTGGTTCACGAGGAAAAGAAATGTGAAAATGAGTAGGTGGTATGGTTAAAGGACACAGGCAGGCCTACACCCAAAATATCTCTGACTCATGGCTAAAATCCTGCCATTTATGATTCATCCCTTTGTGTGGAGCATTGTTTTCTTTCTAGAGTTGTTTTAAAATATCTGAAGTCCAAGAAGGGGTAACAAAAAATCAGCTCATAATTCAGACACTGTTCATTATCGAGCCTTTTCTATGAATCAAGTGTGACATTTCAAAAAGAAGCAAGATGTCATCATTGCCTTCAAGGAGCTCGCCACACACACAGAAGTTTCATTCTTTAGAAGGCTCTCCCTTAATACCTCATCCCTCTCTTACCACTCTTCTCTCTGCCCATCTTCCTTACGCTTCTTGAGAGTTGCATTTATTTTTACTAACTCTATTCCAGTGTTTTCAACTTAGCTCTATACCTCCAGTTTCTAGCCCCCAACAGTCTTACAGAGTTGCTGAAGACCAACTCATCAAATCCAAGGTTTGTTTTTTTTCCATTTGTATCTTGTGTAACTTCTTGAAAGAGCTGGATATTTCTGAATATTTCTTTCTTTGAACTTGTCCCTCTTCTTTATTCCCAATTCTGCTACATTTACCTTCCTTTTAAGTGTGGGTAGATTTAAGAATCCGGTCCTTTGGCCTCTTGCCTTTATTTTATCCAGTGGTCCTCAAGCAGGAGCCATTGTGTCTCAAGAGACATTTTGTCACACTTGGAGAGATTTTTGGTTGTCACAACTGATAAAGGGAGATACCACTTGTACCTGGTGGGTAGAGGCCAGGGATGGTGATAATCATCCTGTAATACACAAGACAGTCTCCTACAACAAAAACCACCTCATTCAAAATGACAATGACATAAGGAATGAGAGATCCTTTTCTGTACTGACTGAGTAACATCACTCACATCCATGGCTTCTGTTAACACTCCTGTGCAAATATTACCCAAAGCAGAGAACAGAAGCCTAGAGACAAACATCCAGTGGGCCACAGTCATCCTATCCTGGGATCCTACCAGTACTGAGAAGGGAACAGAGCCACATGTGAGCTCACTGTCTCTTACAAACATCTCTTAGTTGATGACACCACTTAGTCTCTCAGGCTTGAACCCTGGGAGTTAAACTCAACTTTGCCTTCCCCTGTACTAAGTCCTTCTGAATGTGCCTCCTAAAAATTTATCTTTAAGCCTAAGAAGGCCCGATTCCAAACCTAAAACTTGTAATGACTATAGGCTACTGTCATCATTGTCTTCTTACTGTACATATTACCCTATACTCTATTACTCAATTAGAGTAATTATACTCTAATTGAAATATAACATAATGGAGGACTAACATAACATAGACTAATTTATTCTCAAGTATAAATAGTCCTTGATGAAGTCTCTCCAATAACCTTGCATTTTTCGTTTTTGTTTGTACATTGTATTTTTTGTTTAACTCAATAATTCCACAGATATGTCTAAATGTATATTTGATATATGTTAAATATACAAATATTTTAAAATTGTATGCATATACTTATTATATATTAAACACATCATCTATGCTCGACACCAAGGATTTATTTTGTAGTCATGTAAGTATCTGGAGAAATAAATACTTGGTCTGATCCTAGACCCTTTGAGTGCCAATCCAGAGTTCTTCTAATAAACTGGCTCCCAAACTTCATCAACTTCAATAACTTCTCAGGTTTTCCAAGGGCCACTCTCAGCTCTGTATAGACAATGCTGTTCCTTAAATTTCTGATCTGTGAAACTAAAATAACAACAGTTGACTCTACTTGCTCTTGTCCCTTACTCTCGTCCCATTAACTCTGAGCCCATCCCAGTCAGGCTTTGCCTCCCTCCACCTTCACTACCTTATTTGAGGCCATGTTTGTAATCTAGAAGTCTCCATCTTACTTGATTTAGCAGCAGCATTTTACCTAAAAAAAATCACATGTCCTAACTGGGAGAAATACAAAAGGAAAGTTGGATTACATTCACTACATGTTACAAAATCAAGACACAAATTTTTATTGTGTGAAGTCACTGGGATTTTAGGAATGAGTAGAAGGAATGATGTCCACACCTTAATCCCCTGAATATGTTTCTTCACGTGACAAAAGGGACAAAGGGATGTTGCAGAGATGACAGGTATGGGCTTTGAGACGTGAAGTTACCCTGGGTATTTGGGGGAACTTTACTGACTAGGTTAGAGTTTTGGTACGTGAGGAGGATTCCATATGCCATGGGGTTTTGAAGAGGAATGGTGAGGGTGATAAGCCAGGGAATGCAGTTGCCCCTAGGAACAGGGTACTGGGTCCTCAGTTTAAGTAAAGAGAAAACTGGATGCTACAGCATAAGGAACCAAATTACACCAACAACCTGAATGAGTAAGGAAGTAGAGCTTCCTTAGATTTCTTTGACACAAATGTAACCCTATCATTGAATTAATTTTATTCTGATAACACCCATGCCAGACTTCCGATCTATTAATCTATAAAATAAATTGTGTTATTTTAAACCACAAAAGTTTGTGGTAATTTATTGTAACACAGTAGGAAACTGATATAAAAAAGCAATATTATTATTATTATTATTATTATTATGCCCTGCCTATACTAACTCATATATATAAAGCATTCAAGCACACAGTGAATGCTCAGTAAACCTTATCTGTATCAATTATTTTTTATTATGTACATAACTGTTTCATGTGAGCAGCCCTTCATAAAAAATCTACTTGGGTTTCAATTCACAGAGTCATTTTGCAGATATTTTGAGATAATTCTGTTATCTATTAGAGGTAGCCCTAGGGTCTGAAGTTCTCCCAGAAGGGTCACACTTTCTATGTTTGAGTGGCGAGAATGTATAGTAGCTCTTCTTATCACATCTGCTCCATTGCTGACAGGTTAAGACAACTATCCTATTCCACTACATCAACACAGACCATGCTGTACCCCCCCCCCCCAGCCTGTC
Source organism: Heterocephalus glaber (assembly GCF_000247695.1). The sequence goes on from NW_004624732.1 coordinate 26,760,068, forward strand.
TCACAGCAAATATCAGCAACAACAATATTCTGGAGACTTCACATAAGTAAAAGAAAATAAGCAGTAAACAAGAGACTATAGATGTCCCTGACTTAAACAGCTTGACTGATGATTTTGTGATGATCCAATAGCAACACGTGTATAATAGAAACCATAGTTATAATTTTGAATTTTGGACATTTTCCAAGCTAGCAATATTCATTCCATTTGTTCTCATGATGCTGGGCAGCAGCAGCAAGCTGCAGGTCCTATTCAGTCACACAATCCCAAAATGTGCTGGTTAAGAAGGAGTGTCAAATTGGATTGGCTTTGGGATGGGCCCCAGGGATTGATGGAGCAAATGTCCAGGTGTGTCTGGATGAGTTATGGAGGTGTGACCTTGGGGTCCATGTCTGGTCTCTCACCCTGAACTCTCCAGCACTGTTCTTCTGCTCTGCTTGCCATCTACCATGAGCTAAGTGGCTTTGCTGTACCATGCCCTTTTACTATGACATGTTTGCCTTGGACCCAGCTGACTAAAAACCTCTGAAACTGAGTTAAATTAAGCTTTTCCTTCTTTAAGTTGTGGATGTCAAGTATTGTGGCTCAGCAACAAGAAGCTGACTAATACACAAGAAGAAACCGTCAATACTCTATAGAGTGCTGTCTTACTAAGCTTGGATATTTGGAGGTGAGAGTATCGAATATCTCTATCTTAGATATTTTTGACTTATGGTGGGTTTATTGCTATTTAAACTCATTGTAAATCAGGGAGTGTTTGTATACAAATGTCGATTTGGACCTGGACTTCATAGGGAAAGAGTTTTATTACTCATGCAAAGCCTTATTTCTCTAAAGTGTTTGGGGAAAAGATATCTAGCAGCACCAGAAAGAAGTGCCACTTGCTTCAGGGCCTGATGATAGTGGAGGTACTGCAGACCTCACCCACCTGAAGCTTCACTACTCCCATGTAAGCAGACCTGTAGAGATGAAGACCATCTCACGCTTTCCAGGTAATCTTTCTTATTAAAGTCTGGTCCCTACCCAAGTGAATGACAAGGAAGACCAAAACCCAAGGCAGGACTATGGGTCCTGACCTCAGGTATCACCTCCACATGTGGAGTACTGGTCAGGGCATCTGGATTCGACTGATGGCTTTGCCACTAAACTCTATGTAACTTTTCTTTGACAGTCTTTCTTTCTAAATCTTAATTCCTTCATTGGTGAAATGGAAATAGTATTACTGTTTTCCCTAACAGCCATACAGTTATTTGCAAAAATCCAATGGGAAAGCCAATGTTTGTGGGTCTATGGTTCAAGAAAAGATAAGAAAGAATATTGAAGGAAATGTTAGGAAAATCTTTGGAGAAAGCAAGAACAAAGCCAAGCATAAGGAGGTTACCTTTTCCCCACTATAACTCTAGGACCTTGTATTCTCCAAATTCATCCCTTCCCATTTGGTTAACACAGAAATAAGAAATCTCTTTTTCTACAGTCATAGATGAATCTATCGGGGCGGGGGGGGGTAGCTGTCTCTCATTCCTATTGAGAGGTAAATAGTAGAGAGACATGGGCTTCTTTCAATTAATTCCAGATAAGCAGAAGTTCTTCAAAGCACTTTGCTACTAAGGAGTAGACACTGCCACCCAAAAAGTACAAGGAGATGGATCTCAAAGACAAATATATCTGAGTTCTCTGCTGACAGCCATGCCTGTGCGATGATACATGGTGAGATCAATCAGATGATGCCAATCACCACCCATAATGGTGCCTTCCTCCATTGTCCCACCGTCTTTGACCCCCCCCCCCACAATCTGGACGCTTAAAAAGACTCAGTTCAAACTGTTCATTTCTCCAAGTCTAGTATTAATATTTAAGGCCATCCTTAACAGGACCAAAGATCACCTTCATAAGAAAGTGGAACACTTGGGTTCTTCCTTGAATTTTCTAATAGTGGCTTTCATTTCCTAGAAATATCTGCTATTTCCTCATACAAGGTTTGGTTTCTGTCTTCAGTAGGTTTCTCAGGTTTTTAGTATGACTACTATGGCAATAATAAATAACCTCACGGCTTCTCATTTTTATCCTACAACTATTCATTGAGAATCCCTTAGTTCCTATCATTGTGTTTGGGAAAATGAGAGAGTTAGAAGAAATTTAGGGGTTCTGCTTTTGGCTGTAGGAGCAGAAATATTTTAAATTTTTATTTAACTATAGAGACTACTCTGGACAAAAGTCATCAAGAGGACATCAGGTCCAAGTTTAGCTGCTCAGTATGCTGGTAGCTACAAGACACCTTCTTGTGGAGTCCTAATGATAGCAAATTCAAAACTACTCTATATGAGTGATTTTTTCTTTTATCTATGTCAGAAAAAGACGAGAGAGAAATGTATCAAAATTTAACTAATGTAAGGCCAGGGATTTGGCTCAGTGGTTCCACTGCCTGCCTCCCAAACACAAGGTCCTGAGTTCGATCCCCGGCACCAAAAAAAAAAAAAAATTTAACTAATGTTTCTCTTGAGTGGGACAATAAGAATGCTTTTTCTTCTCTTTTGTATTATTGTGTATTTTACAAATCATTTTAACATAAATAGTAAATTTTATTTTTATTTTAATGTAATACAAGTAGATATTAATAAAGAAAATATAAAAGCTGTTCTATGAAAAAATAATTTTTCATAACAAAAATAGGGAATAATAATGATAAATACATTGTGTATCATGATCTAAAAAGAATACATTTTCATTTGCTAATCTATCTCTCAACTCATTTCCTAACAATATTATACCTTTTTTATTTTTATTTTTTTCTTTTTGGTACCAGGGATCAAACTCAGGACCTTGTGCTTGTGAGGCAGGCATGGCACAACTGAGCTAAATCCCAGCCCTAAACCTTTTTTAAAAAAATAAAACATTTTAATTATTAACTAAGTATCTCACACTTTGTATAATTTTGAACAATTTCTTCCTATTTCATAATACCTATTATACATTTTGGTCCTTATTTATACTTTCAGTTTCTCACACCAGAGAGGCAATGAGATATTTACACATGTGTGTTCAATTTATTTCACTTAAGAGCATGGTTTCAAGGTGCATCCATTTATGAAAAGAAGAAATGGAATGTGGCCACATGGATGCTCAGAAGCTCTAAGTTTTAGATGCAGCCAGCCAACATGTACTCCCCAGCAATGCATTCTTTTACAAAGAACTGCACAAAGCTAACTTCAGGTATGATTCCCATCTTCTCCTTCATAAAAGTTTTTGAGGCATAGAGAAGTTACAATTCTTGCCTAAAGCAGCACTATTGGTAAAGTAATGGAGATGACAGTAAAGACAATCATGTTAGCCCTGGAAATTTCCCCCTCAGCCATTCTATTCTACTGTATACTTTTTAAATAAGTCAATGGAGCATACTTACCCCCCTCCAAAAAAAAAAAAAAAACATAGTTCCTAAAAAGTTTTCTAAATTGTACCTGAAATTTCTTCAAAAGGAAAAAAAGAGAAAGAAATCCAGAAATAGAACCAGTTCAGCTTCAAACATCGCTCAGCAACTTGTACCATGGGTTGTACCTAGGACTATGGAGGTGCATGCTGAAATGACACATTCTCCCAGAATGTGAAATTGTGATCCTGGAGGGCTATGAACTGTGAAAGCTGGCAGGAGCCGCTGAAGCAAACATGAGCTCCGCAGGAATCCAGACACTCCAGGCAGGGTTTACACAAAGTGATGAATGCCGACCAGTGTTCTGACCTAAGCATGGGCTTTTGTGAAATTCATACTCCTGGGTCTTAAAATGTTTCATGCATGAAATGCATGTTTTACTTATTTTTTCATTATTTCTTAGAACACATAGATTAAGGGCTTAAACACTTCCTCTATTTCGTATGACAGCTATAAAAAGGGAGATTGAAACAGTTTGATGTGGTGAAATTTTCTCACCATATTTTCTATCCCTACTCCTTCTCAGACACAGCAGGCATTATGGTTGGGATAAAAGAAGCAAATAAAACTCTTCTTATGGCTACCTTGTATTGACATGGCCCTGTCTACCGAGGTTGAAACCAGATGAGATTTTTAGCATAGAGATATTCTCTCCTGTCCAGCAAGTGGTTTCTTACTGATGGTATTGGGCTCTTTGAGGTAGCTAACTGGTGAAGTAGAGCATAAGCCTAAACTAACCCATGTTTTAGTTTGGAAGAGTCTTGTTTTCACCTATACAATTCTCTTTTTGCTCCTATTACAATATCTTCTCACCTCCCGCCTAATTTTTGGCAACTAATTCATAGCCAGCAGGTGCAATGAACTTTCCAGAGAGGTCCCAGTCATCATAGGAGGCTAAGGGGACATAGAATGGGAAGAAGACTTCTTGATTTAATTGTGACATTGGCATGTGAGAAGTTAGATGCTTATTTGGAGACTAATCTCATATGTACTAAAGAGATTGATTCTCTGATGAGAAAAAGCTATGATCGGAGATGTGAAGAAGTGAGGTCAGAGTCCCCAGAGTGCAATTATTCACATACCAGAGGAAGTGGGGAACCAAGAATATAAAAATGTAAGTAACTTCCTCCATCACATAAATCCTAAATCATCCAAGTGTGCAATGGAGACAGCACTTCTGGCTGAGAAGGGACCGGAAGCCCTTAAAGTTTTTGCATTTATACAAGATTCTCCTTCTCCTGGGAAAGCTCTCTGATTGTCCCTGTCCCACAGCACTGACCATGAGAGAGATCACTGTGTGTTAATGCTCTGTTCTTCCTTTATGAACACCCTGTGCAGAGATGAAATGAGCTTCCTAAGCAGTAGTTCTACTTCAAAGCAAAAATTACTTCAGAAATTTAGATTATGGCTCACAAGATGGAACTTCCTCCCCTACATTCATTTTGCAGCCAACTATGGGATCTCCTCCAGCCTACCTTTATAGTGGGGGCTGCCTGATTACTCCTCATTCTCCTTCACTAATAGTTCCAGGAGCAGCTGTTTGCCCTGCCAAGAGATGCTGACATTGCCTTCTCCTGCCTGTTACTCTGTCCATGCCTGGCCCAGCCTCCACCCCTTCCCTGGACGATTGGCTCCATATGTGAAAATGTGTTCTGAAGACACCTGCTAGGTTGTACGATAAAATAGGCCACAATATTATACGAAATATGCAAAAAGTAAGGGTTATATTTTTATGGAGTATATTCTTGTATTTTCCACTACGAGTTGGAAACCTTAGAATTTAATTAGTGCCAACTTGGAATTTTTCTTACCTAGACTATAAGTTTGGTTCCTCTAGAACCAAATGTTCAACAGACACATTATTCTATCCATATTTTAGCAAGTCTTTTCACCTCTCAGCTTGAAGTTTTCTTTTCAAAAAGATAAAATAGGAGTCGGATCAGGTCATGTAGAAGGTTATTTGCAGGGCCTTTTTACTATAGGTTGAATTGTAGAGGAAGTTACTATTCTCTATATAGCAGTGAATGCACTTGTTTCATTATCTTCAGAAGATTAACATAGTAGAGGGCTGGATCAATGCATAGGCAGCACTCTAATAAAGAAGCCTCTGCTAAAGGAAGGTTAGCCAGGAAAGTGTTGAAGATGGGCAGTTAGAGGTGTATTCTGTGAGAAAGAAGTACTTAAAAGTAATGTCAGAGTTGGTATCATTCTAATCTCTCTATACTTTGTTACCAATATGCCAGTATGGCTTAATCACATATGCTATTGCCTTAATCACTATAGTTTTACAGTAAGTCTTGATGTCTGGTAATACAATTAGTAAATATTTTTTGGTTATCCTTCAATTTTACCTTGCTTATTATTGGCATTTTGATTTCTATACACATTTTAGTATCAGCTTGTCAGTTTCTATTTTAAAAAGCAATCAATAAACAATTTGATTCGAATCACTTTGAACACATTGATTAACTTAGGGAGAACTGACAATTTTATAATATTGAATATTTCAACTTATGAAACATGATATATCCTCTAGTTATCTGAGTCTTCCCTAATTTTCTTCATTTGTGATAGTCTTAAGAAATGGTATGCATCATTAATCTGATTCAATTTCAGCATATTTGGTAGGCTTCTGTGCTGCTGTATATGGTGTCATCTTATTTTCTAGTTATTTGTGAGTTGTATGTCAAAATGTAATTAATTTTTAAATAATGCTTTATATCTAGTAACCTTAGTAAATTTATGTATCATGCACTTTATCTATAATTTTGGACTACTATTTATAAAATCATGACGTGTAATAATGATGACTTTATCTGTTTTTTATCTGTGGCAAATTGGATGATGACCAAACATGTCAACCCCTAATCTCTGAAACTTGTATTTGGGGGAAAAGACTCCTTTTAAATACAATTAAAGTTAAGATCTTGACCTGAAAAAATTGTACTGGATGGTCTACTTGGGCCTTGCCTGTTATCATGAGTATTCTCATAAGAAGGTAGCAAAGAGAGGTAATAGTCACCCAAAGGAGAAATGATATGAAAATGGGGCAAAACTTGGAGTGACACAGCCACAAGCTCAGGAATGCCAGGCCAACCATCAAAAACTGGAAGAGATGAGGAACAGATAGCCCTTTAGTGTCTCCAAAGAGTGTGGTTCTGCCCAATTTTTGGACTTCTTGCCTCCAGTAGTGGATAAATATCTGTTCAAGCTATCAGGTTTGTGGTAGTTTGCTACAGCAGTAAAATATATTTTATATATCTTTTTCTTGTTTTCTTGTTTGGCTATAACATCTTGGATAATGCTAATAAATATGTTGTGGCTTGTGTCTAGATGTCCCCCCAAAGCCTCATGTAGTCATAGGTGGGGCTTTTTCAGAGGTGGCTGAATCTAGAGTGTGTGACTGATTTATGGTGCAATGCTAGGATTAAGGGTACTAGGAGAATGGGTGGGTGATTACTAAATCTTATTGGTTTGGGACCACCCTAATCCTGGTAGCCTAGATAGAATATAAAATGGGCAGAAAAAAGGCTGCTAAGGTCCCTTGCTTGCTTGCCTTCCTACCTTCTGCCTGTCATGACCTATTTATCCTCTGCATGAAGAGAAACAAATTGTCTCTGTGTAAGGCAGAAAAATGTTAGTTTCACTTGCAAATTTGAATAGTAGGTTCACCAGGTGCTGAATTTCATGTAGGCTGGTATTTTCTTTCTACACTTTACAAGTCCATTCCAATGTCCTCTTACATTCATATATTCTCTGTGGAAGTCAACTGTAAGTTATTTCATTACTCCTTTGTAAGTAGTAAGTCTTTTTTCACTGGTCTTTAAGAATACTTTTCTCTCCTTTGATTTTCAGAAGATTTATTACCACGTACTCAGGTAGGGTTTTTTTTTCTATTTATTTTGCTCGGGCTTCTAGAATCCTTGAAAATGTGCTTTAGTTATTATTTCCTCAAATAGTGCTTCTACCCAATTTCTCTCTTTTCCCTTTCTGTAATTCCAATTAAACACTTTTCTATTTTTCCACCCTTTTCCTCTTCCTGCTTTTGTCTGAGGATTTGCTACTTTCATCTCTTCCCATTTATAAATCTGCTGTCCCCAATTTATTGTTTTTGAGTTAATAATTCCATATATTGTATTTTAAATTGTAGTGTTCACATTTGACTATAATAATAAACATCCACTCTCTCCAACCTTTATGCTCGGTTATACACTTCACTTCTCCATACATTAAAAACACTATAATAAACACTATAGCTAAAACTTTTAGCTGTTATAAATAATGCTGATATCCACATCCATATACAAGTATGTCTGTGGACATATTTCTCTTGGATATATACTTAGAAATAGTGCTGCTCTACCTTATGACAACTCTATGTTTAATTGAGGAATTGATAGACTTTTATTACAGTGTGGCTGTACCATTTTACATTTTCATTTGCTGTATATAAGGATACTTGTAGTTCACATCCTCCCCAATATATGTTATTATCCTTTTCGTTGTTGTTTGGTTTGGTTTTAGTTTTTTGAGACAAGGCCTCAATACATAGTCCAGGCTGGTCTTGAACTCACTATGGAGCCCAGGCTGGCCTCGAACTCATGGTGCTCCCTGCAATAAGGAGGCCAAGTACAAGAGAAAAATTCACTAATGAATTTTTTCTTGTCTTTTTCTGTTACAATTTGGAGAATTTCTATTGACTTATCTTCATGATCACTCATTCTTTTTCATGTATGCCCTGTCTTCTTCTAAGGTTTCATGGGAATTCTTAATCTCTAAGATCTTGTGTTTGACTCCTCTCCTCAACTGCCCCATTTGTTCATGTGTGTTGCTCATGTTTTCCCTAGGTCACTTGACATGCATTTTCATAGTTATTTTAAAGTCTTTTTATGATTTGTCAAACTTCTGTGTTGTCTCTAAGTACATCCTGATCTCTTGACAATGGGCCATTGATTTTTCTTCTTTCTTTTACTTTATCTTTTTTGCTTATACATGTCTTACAATTTTTATTATATTCCAAATAACATGTATAACAATATAGCAGAGATAAAATCAAATTATATTTTTGCATAAAAATAACTACAATTATCATGTCGGACCACATGTTCAGAGAGGAGAGAATAAGTTCATGTAGATAGTAACTGACCCAGGTTTGTGTTTTGTTCTTGCAAACTAACCACAAAAGTACAGTTTCTTCCATAGTGGGCTGCTGTTGACTTATGCTTAGAAGGGAATCTAGAAATATGCAAATCTTTTTCTCAGTGTCCTTGCTCTACCCTCATTTTACAAGTCTACCCTAGTCTTACAAGCACCAGAGCATCCTGTCCTTCCCCCTCTCTGTGAGGAACACTGGTTTCTTTATTCCATACATGAAGTGCTAAGCATTTCTTTTGAAAAAAGAAAAAAGACAGAACTCACTTTGTAACCTTAAATGCACAATTTTTAGAGATCTAGATGTATCTTATATCCCAAGAAGAAATGCCTCAAGTGGAATTGCCACATTTTCCTGATTAAATTCACAATGTGGTTCCCACAAGCTTAATATTCAAAGTTCAATTTTTTTTTTTTTTGGTACCAGGGATCAAACTCAAGACCTTGTGCTTGCGAGGCAGGCACGGTGCCACTGAGCTAAATCCCTGGCCCATGAAAGGTCAAATTTTAAAATGGTAATGCATTTTTACTCAACCTCAATCTAAAGACTTCCACTGGAATGTGGATTTTCCAGGGAATTTTCCCACTGTCCTGTCTTTTGAATGAGGAAAAAGGTCATTAGTATTTATAGATTTGGTTTTCTCCCCTTCTACGATTCAAATGTCAATATATCACCTTTTCATTAGGAGACTTACCCCCTATACACCAAACTTTTTAAAAATGTGAGGAATAGATTTTCAAAGAAGGCATGTGTTTGTAATCATAAAAGACCAACTGTAATCATTAAAGGGTAGAGAAGTCAAAATTTAAGTTTCTTTGACAGAATGTCTCATTTGACTGTATCTCTTATTTATACTTTTACCAAGTGTTTATTGAGCATCTATTAGGAAATCACTGTTTCCTTGAGAAACACAAAATAAAGAACACAGTCTCTCCACTTTAGGAGCTCATACAATTTGAGAATGGGGGTGAAATAGGTAAAATAAAAGTCTAGCACAGGAGCCATTTCCAAGACACAAGAGTAGAGAAATAAAAGGTACTTACATTTTTGTGCAATTACTGAAATAAGAAAGTTCAATTCTTTGGCTATGAACAGCACTAAAATATTCAGAGACACCCCTTATTGCTTAGGTATCTAGGTCTTTCTGTTTGTTTGGTGATTGATGTTGAACCCTGGGATTGTGCATGCAAACCCTCTACCAGTGAGCTGCACCCCTAGTCCTGCATGAGTCTTCTTAATATGAGGAAGGTCTCTTTTATATAAAGCATTTGAAAACATAAGAGATTTCAGAGGGACATGTGGCTTTTGATGGTGGTAGTAGTCATGTGCTTAAGTAGAGAAGATAGTGGCTGTATAGAGAATGCACCTAGCCTGGGACTCAGAACCAATGCTCCAAAGATTAAAAAAAAAAAAAGTAGGAAAATATAGTTCTGGGAGGCTATCCATATTGAGGCAATAATTAAATTCATTAGACCAGATGAGCTCTCAGACAAAGAGAGTATAAAATGAAAACATTAAGGGCCAACCCTGGAGCTTTAGGGAACACTAATACTTGCATAAAGTTTGTAGCCAAAACAGAACTCAGCCAGTGTAGAAATCACATGCAGAGCCCTAAAGTCATTAACACCAGTCTTTCACTAGCTGTACTTCTTCCTGGTATAGACAAGCACTGTACAAAGCAATTCTGCACCACTGACTCTGGGGTGGTTGTTTACACGAAGGCTAGACATAGGTTTAAAGATATTTAACTTGACCTGTTGTGTTTAAAAGTGCTTGTGTCAAAGGTTGACTGTTCATTTTTATTTAGTGTAAAGCAGAACCTCAATGTAAAGACCTCTCCTTATTTTCACTCCAGGGTAACTTTATCCTCGTGGATGTCTGGGGAATCATACAAGTAAATTGACAAAGCAAGTAAACCCAAACTGCCTGAGTCAAGTTTTGGTTTCTGTTCTTTCTTCAATTAAAAGTAGCAATCTCAGGGGGGCCTGGGGCTCAGAAGACAGATAGAATTTATCTAACTCCTGCCAGAATGTAATTTAAAATGAGTCCAAGAGGAAAAGTGCCTTCCCAAATATTCCCAGTGTAGGATGAGGAGTAAGAGGTTGTTCACCAGGGCCATCCACCAGGGCAAGGAGCCTCAGGTTGGGAGGACATTTGTGCTGAATGCCTTTGGGGGGACTTTATAAAACTAGCTAATAGGATTGACTGTTTTGTCTGTCCTTTGTCCTTTACAAGTGATCTCTTTCTCCAAAAGTGAATCTATCTGATCTATATTTAGCTCTAATTGTTCAGGATCCTGTCATTTACATATCCACTTTTGAGGCATGCTTTTAGCACAACTCCGAAAGCAGATTTAGTTAACAACATCTCATAAACACTTATATCTCAGCTGCTCTGTGACCCTTCCAGGACCGGAATGCAGGCTTTGCATCTTTTCTAATGCTCTGCATAGCTTAGCTCACAGTAACTTGCAACATTTGACATAAAGCATGTGAATTGCAAATGAGAGAGTGGCTAATGTGTTTCTTTCTGCCTAGGTCACTGATTCGGTGGAAAGAGGAGACAGAAATCAGCAAGGCAGGAGGAAGGTAGGAAAACTGAGGCGGCTGAGGAGACAAAAGAAGGACAAAGCAAGAGCGGAGGAGAGAAGGAACCTTAAGGGTGAAAAACTGAATGTTTGTGCTCTCCACAGTAATGGAGAATTTGCGTAGTCTCAGAGCAGAGGCCAGATGATGCTGAGAACCAGGTAAAAGGCTCCTGACCTTAATTTACTGAGGAATTAATTAAGCCTGAGCTGCTCAGCAACAAGGAGGAGTTGACCATAAGATTTGCCCACCTCCTTCTGTCCACACCGGAAGGCAACAGTGATGAGGAGAGACAAAAAGGAAGGACATCTTAATGGCTTGCTGGAAAAGAACAGCAGAAAACAAAGTGAAACCAGCACTCTGGATTTCCCTGTGAAGCCAAGAATTGTCTAAATCATTCAAAATAAACTCAGGAAATAAAACTGTTTTGAAGGAGAAGCTTGCCTCACCCACCCGCAAAGGGTAAGGAATAAGAACACTCTTCTTCTGGAAGGTTGTTCCTAGGAATGTGTGACTGTTATACATGTATCCTGAAGACCAAAGAGCTACCCACAAGTGCAGGCCAGGCACCTGTTTTGAAACACAGAGAAGGCAGTTGTGACCAGCATTGATTCTAAAATTCCCTTCATCTCCAAACTCCACCCACCCTTTCCTTGGACCAAGCAGTCTTCTTATTCAGAGACTTCAATAAAAACCCATGCCTAAGAAATCGGGGTACGTGCTATTGTTATAGCTGGATGACCCCCAAAAGCCTCATGGACTTATAGGGGATGTCTTTGGAAAATGATTGGATTATGGAGGCTTATGGATGACTTGCTGTTAAGAGGTTGGAAGAGGCAGGTTTCTGGGGGTATGGCTGGAAAGGGTTTATCTCCCTCCCAAGATATCTCTGTCTCTCTCTGTCTCTCTCTGTCTCTCTCTGTCTCTCTGTCTCTCTCTCTCTCTCTCTCTCTCTCTCTCTCTCTCTCTCTCTCTCTCTCTCTTTCCTTCCTGGAAGCCTTGAGCAGCTCTTCTCTGACATGCCCCTGCACCAGGCCATCCTGCCTTAAAGCCATGCAACAACTGAGAATACTCAAGCATGAGCGGAACTAAACCTCTTCTCCTAAACATTGTGAGTCAGTCAGATATTATGTCTCAGTGACAAGGGAAGTGGCTAAGACAGATTTTGATACCTGAGTAGTGAGGTTCTTGCTGTGACACTACCTGATCATGTAGTTCAGAAGCCTTTGGGATTAACATAACATGTTAGGCAGCTTTCCATTACTATTACAAATGCTTCATATAATCAGCTGAATAAAAAAAGATGGCTTATTTTGGCTCACAGTTTTGTAGGTTTCAGCATGATTGATTGTCCCCATTGCTTTTAGGCCTGTGGCTAAGCAGCTCATCATGACAGGGAGTGTGTAGTGAAGAACAGCTGCTCATCTCATGGCAGCTGGGAAGCAAAAGAGAAGAACAGGAGGGAATTGGGTCCTACTATCCCCTTCAAGGCTATGCCTAAATGACTGGAGCATCTCTCACTAGGCCCCACCTTTTAAACATCCTACCACTGCCCAGTAGCACAATACACAGGCTGCTGGGCGACACTTACCCAAATCCTAACACAAGTGACAAGAGGATGAAGGAATGGGGCACCCCTTTCTTTTGTCTTTTAGTTCATTAAATCCTTACAACATGCCTATGCCACAATATAATTTTCACCTGATGGATCCATAGAGTTAGAGAGACTGTCATTTGTTCAAAATCACACAGCCAGGAGTTGCAGATTCAGGACTTAACCAATGATCTTCATAATGAAAACCAGTGCTTTTCCTTCAGTGGCATGATATCCACTTTGAGACTGAGTGCCCAGTTCCTATAAGCACTGGAATCTCAAAAGCACAAGTGAATTATATGACCAGGCCTGAACTTTCAGGGTAATCATAGAGGATCCACACACTTTTTGTGGGAGATTTCAAAGCAGTATTTAGTAGTGTCATCTTCAGTCATTTTCTTCTTTGTACTTGACAAATCACTGAGCCATGTTCCTTTATCCACATCTGTTATCTATTCATGTATCTATTCATTCTTTTATTCAACAAATATTTATTAATCTCTTACTACATGAAGGACAATAAGAACATCATCATCAAGAAACTCATTATTTGGTTTTTAAAAGGACATAGAAGTAGATGAATTATGTTAGGACTGGTTGAGCCTGTTTGGTTTCAGTTTAAATTTTTTGAGGGGTTAGGAGAAGCAGGATGGTACCAGCAGCATTATGGTTAAATCTCCACAATCTTTTTTTAAAAAAAAATGAGAACAATTAGAAAAGCAAAAGCAAAATACCTGAAAACTACAGGCAACAGAACTACACGACAAAATAATAGTGCAGAGTATAAAACTGAGTAGAGTTGGCAGCAGAAGTCCTATGGGAAAAGTAGCTGAGCAGAGACAAAGATAAGGAGGACAGATTTCTGATAGTCCTTAGGTCCAAGGAACCTAGGAATCACTTATGTCCACACCCTCATAGGGACAGTGTTCCACTCAGGAAGGAGACACAACTGATATCTCTGAGGACAGCGAGTGGAATGGTGGTGGTAGAGATTTGTGGCCTGTAGTAGCAACCTGCAGGTAAACTAAAGGAATTGCAGGAAGGTATGAGGGCACTGAGCCAGCCTGTCCATGAGACTCTCAGAAATGCTCAGAGAAAAGCCTGCACTGGGAAAAGGATGCTAGGAACGGCATACAAAATAACTAGGGTAAGTAGGTGAGGATTTGAGGTTTCAGTTGTGGAGGCGCAGATTTAGAAAAGGGGTTAGAAGCAAAGTGCTAGAACACAGATTAAGGAGGCCTTCATACTCAGCATCAGTCAGTTATAGGAGTCCCCTCATTTGCTGCAGGTAGATTTTGAGACCCTCAGGGAATACCTGAAACCATGGATATTACCGAAGCCTATACATACTGGTATTTTTCTATACTTATATACACAAATTTAATGTTTTTTCATCTTAACTAAGCACCTATCACAAACTGTGGCCCTCACTTTAGTGGTTTGAGATGTGAGAACAAACCCAGAAGGAATTTCTTTTCCTTCACAATTTTACAAATACAAAAACTGTTTTTCAATAGCTACTAGCAACCTCAGCATATGATTTTTTAAGTTGAGAAATTTCACCTTTTCACTTAAAGGAAACGCATTACAATTTCTCTTTGGCATATCCAAATTTCCATCATCACTGCACTTGCATTTTGGGAGGTTTTAGCAAAATTAGAGTTAGTTGAATACAAACACTGTGATACTATGACAGTTGATCTGATAACTGAGATGACTACTAAATGAATAACAGATGAGTGGGTGGCATATACAGTGTGGATACTCTGGACAAAAGGATGATCATGTCTCAGGTAGAATGGAATGAGACTGCGTGAGATTTCATCATGTTACTAAGAAGGCCCAGCAATTTAAAACTTATGAATTGTTTCTAGAATTTTCTACTCAATGTTTTTGGACTATAGTTGACCTTGGGCAGTTGAAACCATGGAAATGGAAACTGAGGATAAAGGGAGCTACTATACAGTCAGCATTTTCATGACTGTAAAGGTCAGTACTTCCTTAAATCTGGTCCTCTGGATTCCTTGCTTGCATCATATTTCTCCTGGCCCTGTGAGGATTGGGGACAGATGCATACCTTGGGAAATACTGGAAAGAAGTCTTATTAAGAGGTTATATTGTTTTTTGGTTTGTGTTTTTTGGTTTTGATACTGGGGATGGATCCTGGGCCTTGTGCGTATGAGGCATGTACTCTTGACACTGAACTACACCCTCAGCTGAGGCCATCATTTTGATAAATGTGGCTTACAGTCATAAAGGTAGGAAAGCTATCCTGATCTGTCTTTAACCAACCATGGAGGAAATTTCTTTTTTTATTATTGGTATATGTTTGTAGTATATAATGTTTACATTCTTTGTGGGGAGTTGATACTTTTTAAAGAAAACCCCACCTCATTTAAACATGAACAACAGAAAAAGATTGATTTCAGATACCATATAAAGATTTTGTAAAATTTGAAAAGCATAATAATGATAAGTTGAATAACTTTCCTAGATAAAAATGAAAGCAGATCAGAAAAATACGGCAACAAGAAAGAAAAGATGTAAATAAAAGAGTAAATTGAGCTAGAGGAGATTAAGAGAATGACAGAAACTATGGAAGAGTTATATAAATTGGTATTGGAAAATGTTAGAGATCAGAATACTAAGCAAACATAAGACCTGAAAGAGCTCAAGAAAGAAAAAATTGTAAATAAAAAATACTTTTACAAAACATTAGATCAGAATGAACATAAAATAAAATAGTGGAGAAAGTACCACACAAAACTAGAAATAAGAGGAGAAAAATGTTAAATAAACATGAAGAAAATTATTTTAGAAAAAAGGATTCAAGGCAAATTAAAAGCAAAGAAGCTTCAACATATGTATAAGAAACTCAAAACAGTGAAACAGAATGAAAACTTAAAATTGTAATCCAAGGAAATTTTTCTGATACAGACACTTTGTTCAATGACTAAGTTCCTTTCTTGCCACTAGGTTGTTTAATGAATTGGTCACTAAAAGAGGAATTGCATATAGCATGTATATTATAATATTCAGAACAAAGAAATGGTCAAAGGAAACTCCAACTGGATGACTTTATTTTTATTTGCATAAATCTTACATGCAGTACTGTAATGTATAACAACATAAAACTCTATTATACTGTTCAGTAAAATGAGAAAAATTACAGTACTATATAAACACGGTGTACTATACAAAAAAAGACACTGTGGCTCTATAAACAAGATGTACAGAAAAGATGGAGTGTATCTTGTAAGTCTGAACAGTTGTTAAATAGGGAGGTCATTAAATGAGGAATAACTATAAAATCATCTTGAACTTACACATTAAAAGGTCACATTTGTACATGGGAAAATTAATCCAAAATTGCCCTTACAAAAATATATTCTACTAAAACTATTAGAATTACAATGAAAAATTCTCCAGGCATGAAGGCAAAAAAACAAGTGAATTATTAACAGGGTCATCTTTTTAGCTAAACTGAGAAACTTGTAAAAATGAATAGGGAGCTATTAGTAATTATATAATGGGCAAAGAAAACTAGACAATCCTGAAACAAAGTGGGACATGTAGAAACTCTATTTGTAAGGGAAAGAAAATCATATTGGCCCTAGTTTCTGCAACAGCAACATTTTAGAACAAAAGAAAGAAAAGCAACAGCTAATTTACTCCAGGAAATAAAATATGAGTCAAAGATTTTATATGCTGCCAAACTAATCTTTAAGAATAAATCATATGAATAGTTATTATCTGCCATAACTCAAGAAAAACCATTTTCAGGTAACCAAAATACAATTGGAAAAATTATAGGTATAAAAACTAATGATAAGTATTGCACAGATAATATTCAGCCATATAAATAAGACCAAATAATGAGGATGAAAGTGACATTTTATATAATTGTTAGCTGCTCTAACAGTGTAGACATAACACAAACATCAACTATGGTTCAGGATGGAAGAAGTATACAGAAAGTAAAATATATCTGCTAATTATCTTATCAGAATCAACTTGGAAGAGAATATTTGCTAAGGTGAGAAAGGAGAGAGAAAAAGATATAAGACATTACTTGCTTGTTTCAATACTGCTCATAGCAAGAAGCAGTAGATAATATCTAATAAAAAGGAAATTAAGGGCATTACATAAAGCTATTTGTTGAAGACTAATGAGTAAGACAAAAATGAGCCTTCTAAAATAGCAAGAGAAATGTCAAAAAGAGAGAGAGAAAACAAATCAATGTTTCATGGTGCCAAGTATATGTGTGCACACACTTGTGTATATCAAACAAAACAATAAGGCAACACTCAGAAAAGATTTATCATTCTTACTGATAAAATCAAATAAGCTTAGCTTATCTACTAAAAGAAATTAGTGAACAATAGTAAACAGAAAAATCCGACTCAATGCTATATGTGGAGAGTCACCTAAAGCAGAGAATTTTAAAGATTGAAAATAAAAGACATACTGGAAAAATGAAAGTAAAAAGAAAGTTGATAGCTTGGTATTTTGTATGGTAGAATGCAAGCCAAAATGCATTTTTCAAAAATTTACATTTTATAAGATATTTTATATGATGTAGTTCATAATGCAATCATAATTAATGTCTATGTGTCCAATTAAACTTGCATAAAACAAAACCTATAGGAGAAATAGAAATGCGCAAATAGACAGTGTTAACATGTTTTTCATAGTCCAGGATAAATGAGAAAAAAGTTTAAAAGGATGGAAGATCTAAATGACATAATAAGAAATGTAGGTTTTATGGTACATATCAAATTCTGAATTATAACAAAAAAGAATAAAATTGACATGTATATTGAAAATGTTTTAATTTAAATGGGGTGGTAGCTATCTGATGACTAAAGTACCTGAGAAATTTAGAGTTAGTATCCCTTAGGCACACTTAAATTGAGATGTCCAAACAATGTCAAGAACTTATTTTTTCATTTGGCCCAGCTCTGCTCTGTTTTAGCTTCATTTTCAGGCAGGCTTTCTTTTCCAAAAGATAGCCAAGACCATGAGAAATTGTAGTTTGCATTCCATTGATAGAGAAGATGCTGCCCTTTTATGTCCATATCAACCACTAAAAAGAACTCTAGTAGGTCATTTATTCATGTACTCATCACAACCCCATCACTGTAAGTGATGTACTCTAACTGTTCAATCTTGGTTTGATGCCAATTTCAAAAATAAGAAGGTAAATCCAAACTAATGAAGCTTTTCTAGCATTGTGCATATTAGGAAAAGGAAAAACAAGAGCTGTCTTATTATAAGACAGAGAGAGAAAATAAGAATTGTCTGCTTCATTTATAATTCATTGTGGCAGAGCAGCACTATGTGATGAAGAGCCAACTATGGAGAGCCATGCCACATTACAAAAACAGTGTGAGATTTACTTTGAAAGTAACTACATGCCATGATAAAGTTGGAGAAGAAAAACAATGCTGTATCCATCATTTTGCCTGAGAGAGTTTTATCAGGGTCCATATTGGAAAGGGATTGTTTAAGATTGAACCACTGAACAACTCCACTTTAGGGTTTCCAGGGTTACCCTCCCACAGTGACTTGGTGAGACTTAGCCATGGAAGACAGTCACAGAGAAGGTTCAGGCTAGACATAGCTCTCTTAAGAGTTTAGCCTCAGGCAGAGAAGGACAGGGGCCCTACCCTGCATAGTGAGAAACTAGGCCAGGCAAATGTGGCTTTCAGAGGAGGCAGGATCTGAAAAGGTTGACATTAAGTCCAACAGTCTGCTTGAACCCCTAACCTGCAGTCTACATCCAGAAGAGATCCCACAAGGCTAATTGTTTTTGCATCTATCAATATTAACAAGGGCACACCTCAACTTGAATGATTGCCACAATTAGGGTATATAGACAGAGGTGCAGGGAGGGCTCCTCACAAGCCCATAGGACATAAAGCTATACAGAGAAAATCATAACTTGCTGGATTTCAAGACTATAGATCCTGGAAAGAAAACACCCATTCAAAAACATAGATATATTATTGTTTGTTTTGAATCAATATTTTGTTTCTTTTTCTTCATTTGATTTTTTTTTAGGATTTGGAGTATTTTCTCCTTTAAATTCTTTTTCTGTTTCTTTTCTCCTTTAAATTCTTTTTTCCTTGCTATTTTTCCCCCTTTTTTTTCTTTCTGGATCTTTTTAAAAAATTTTTCTGTCACTGTTTTTGATACTATTAATTTCCTTTTACTCCTCAATAGGATATTCTATTTTAATTTTCTTTCCTCCTCCTCATCTTCCATTGGTTAATATTTGAAATTTTACTTTCCTCTTCCCCTCCCTTCACTCCTTCATCTTTGGACCTTTTTTCCTATTTCAAATTATTCATTATTCATTTTAATTATTTTAACCCTTGTTTACACTATCAGTTTCTCATAGTAGTGACATGATTCGGTATTTACACATGTGTGTCAAGAGGGAAAGGAAAAACTATGAGAAAAGAAAAAAAATGGAAATGAAATCTATGTAAATAGGGAAGGGCAGAGGGGGTGAAGGGTGCACAGGTAATGGGGGAAAAAAATAAGAACCAAGATATGTCATGTACAAGTACAAACACCCAATGATAAATGTAAATGAATTGTATACCTAAAATTTACCAATAAAAGAACTAAAAAAAAAAATTTAAAATTTTACTTTTTTCAATCTCTGGTTTCTTACCCTCTCCATCTTTACTAGCATATCCATTGAGCTTTATGAATCTTTAGATTGTTTAGTTAGCTCTATGCTATTTCTATTGAATACCATTCTATTATTAGAGGAGATAAAGTTGTTCCATTTAGTAGATTTAGTGTAGGTCAATATTTGGATTATCTTGTGTTTATACTATGAGTATAGATCTCTTTTCTATGGTTAAAGGTGATACATTGTTGGTTCTTAGCATAAGTCAATATTATAGTTCATCTTTGACACTATTCTTGTTGCTGATTTTATTACTCTAGCCAAGGTGATACAGTTGTTGCTATCAGTTTATTTTCTCTGTATGTCAATATTGGTATTGATTTGGCGTCATTAACAATACTGTAGCCCACTCCTGGAAAACTGGGTACTGCACCAAGTATCCTGAAAACTTCCCTATCAAATAAATGGAGACAGTGGAATTCTGGGACAGACGCAAAGGCCTATAGTTAGCCACGCCCAGAGTGCATCACTGAAAAGTAGACACTAACTAAAGACATCTCCATACTACCAAAAAAGTCTTCCACAAGTCTCAGGACAAAAAAACAAACAAAAAATAGAACCATGAGAAGACATGGCAATAAAATGCCTCCAAATATCCCTATCTCCCCCAAAGCTGATACAAAGAGAATCAAGAGGTAGGAAATTAAAAACGACACAGTCAAATTATTGAAAAGGAAAACAAAGGAGATAAGAAACATATCAATAAGGTGCTTGGTGAGTTTAAGCAAGATACAACTAAACAGAATAAATAAAATAATCAGCGAGTCTACAGAATACACTAACAAAAAGCTAACTGAGTTAATAAAGTGATACAAAACAGGAATATCCAGTATAAAAAGAATTAGAGTCCATGAAAATGTACTAAACAGAAATCCAGGAGATTAAATATTCTATTGAAAATATGGGAACCAGAAGTGACCAATGTGAGGACAAAGAGCCAGAAATAGAAGTCAGGGTTGTTGTCAGTGACCAGTTGTTGAGAGAAACCTTCAAAACAACAAAAGAATATAAAAAGTAGATCCAGCATCTGCTAGATAATTCAAAGAGGACTAATGAAAGATTATTTGGGATTTGCAAAATCAGAAGACAGTACAAATGGCATTTAAAAACTCATTTATAAAAATAATAGAAGAAAAATTTCCAAGTATAAAGAATAAAACTAACAGATAAATGAGGTATGTAGAACCCCATAGGGCCAAAATCAGAAAAGAACCTTTCCAAGACACATCACAGTCAAAATCCTATACTTCGAATACAAGAACAAAATCTTAAAAGTTATTAGAGAAAAGCAACAAATCACTTTTAATGAAAAACAGCAGAAGCAGGTGTGGTGGCACATGCCTATCATCCCAACACATGAGGGCTGAGGCAGGAGGATTGCCACAAGCTCAAGACTTGTCTTGGCTACATAGTGAGTTCTATGCCAGCCTGAACTACATAGCAAGACCCTGTTGCAAAAAAAAAAATAAATAAATAAATAAAATTACAGCAGACTTCTCAACACAAATCTTTAGGGTGTTTTATGCCCTAAAAGAAAACAACTCCTGACCCAGACTGATATATCCTGTAATTTGTTGGAGAAATAAGATATTTCCATGATAAAAAGCCTCTAAAAAATTCATAACCACCACATTAGCACTCCAAAAAATTCTTAAAGAACCCCCCCCCAAAAAATAACAAAGTGAATTATGCCAAGAGGTCTAATAGAATGAACACATCAGGTAGGGTAGACAGTCAACTTCAAGGGAAGAAATCAGTGACAGAAAAATAATGCAAGAACAGGAATAAGTCAGTACCTTTCAGTAATAATGTTTAATGTGAATGGTCTCAATTCCTCAGTCAAATGACACAGATTCAAAGAATGGATCAAGAAATTAAATCCAGTGCGATCCTGTATGCAAGAAACACATTTAACCCACAAAGAAATTCATAGTATAAAAATCAAAGGATGGAAACAATAGTCCATGAAATGGTAACTCAGAAAACAGTAGAAGTAACTATCCTAACTTCATTCAAAGTGTACATTAAGCCAAAATTGATCAGAAGAGGCAAAGAAGGTCACTAAATATTGGCTAAGGAAAGAATTTAACAGGAAGAGATAATGATTATAAACATATATGCACTGAAAAAATGATGCATTCATCTTCACAAAATAAACACTACTGAATATAAAAGATCAGATAAAAATCAACACAATTGTAGTGGGAACCTCAAAACACACTGTCACTAGTAGACAAATCAACTAGACAAAAACCCAACAGAAAATATCAGAATTGAGCCAAACTTTCAAACAAATGGACTTAATAGATATCTACAGAGTGTTCCACCCAACAATAATAGAATGCACATTCTTCTCATTAGCACGTAGAACTTTCTCCAAAATAGACCACATACTAGCCCATAAAGCATGCTTAAGTAAATGTAAAAGAATAATAATTATCTCATGAATATTATCAGATATACAATGAAACTAGCACAATGAAACTAGAAATCAATGGCAAAAAACCATAAATTATGCAAATGCATGGAAATTAAACAATATATTCTTGATAATCAATTAGGTCACAGAAAAATATCAGGAAAAAAATAAGACAGTTCCTGGAATTGATTGAGAATACCAGAACTTATGGGATGCAATGAAAGTAATTCTAAGAGGTAAATATATAGTTGTGAATGCCCTCATCAGAAAAACAGAATGAGGGGCTGGGGATTTAGCTCAGTGGTTCTGCCACCTGCTCCACAAGAGCCAGGACCCGAGTTCAATCCCCAGTACCAAAAAAAAATAAAAATAAAAATAAGAAAAGAAACAGAATAGCCCAAATAAATAACCTAATGTTCCATCTCAAGTTCCTGGAAAAATGAGAACAATTCAAATCAAAAGTTAGTTCAAGGAAGAAAATTATGAAGTTCAGAGCAGAAATCAATTAAATTGAGACTAAAAAAAATACAATGAGTAAATGAATTGAAGATTTGGGTTTTTTGAAAGAATTTTTTAAAATGGCAAACCCTGTGCAATTCTCACCAAAAAAGGAAAGACCCCAATCATTGAAATTAGAAATGAAGAAGGAGAAATCACAATAGATACTGCTAAAATCCAGAGATTATTATCAGCCACTCTGCAAAACTGTATACAAATACCCTGGAGAATTTGGAAGAAACAGATTCCTAGAGACATATGAACTACCAAAACTGAACTAAGAAGAAATAAAAACCATGAATAATACAATAACAGGCAATGAAATTGAAGCAGTAATAAAATACCTACCAACTAATAACTTCAAGGAATATTTAACACCAATAATCCTCAAACTCTTTAATAAAACCAAAAGGGAAGGAGTAAAGGGAAGTCATTTCTGGAAACTAGTATTACCCTGATTCTAAAGCTAGACAAGGATCCAAGCAAAGAACAAAACTACAGGCGAATCTCTTTAATGAACCTTGGCATAAAAAGTCTTCAACAACATACTAGAGAACAGAATGCATGAAATCATCAAAATGGTAATATATCATGACCAAGTAGAATTCATTCCAGGGATGCAAGGATGGATTAATGTATGCAATTCAATAAATGTAATATATCACATAAACAGAAGCAAAGATAAAATTACATCATCATCTCAACTGAAGCAGAAAAAGCCTTCGACAAAATCAAAAGCCTATTCATGATGCAAACCTTGAAGAAAATAGATATGGAAGGTCCTTATCTCAATCTGATAAAAGCCATTTATGAAAAGCCTATTGCCCACACATTTTAAATGCAGAAAAACCAAACACTTTCTCCTAAACTCAGAAACAAGACAAAGATATCCTACTAGTACCACTCCTGTTCAGTATAGTACTAGAAACATTAGCCAGAGCAATCAGACTAGAAAAAGAAATAAAAGAGATATGTACAGGAAAAGAAGAATTCAAATTATCATTATTAGCAGATGATATGACCCTCTACACAAAAGACCCAAAAAAATCCACCAAAAGACTGCTAGAATTAATAACCAAATTCAGCAATATAGCAGGATACAAAATCAATACACAAAAACCAATAGCATTCTTGAACTCACTTAGAAAGAAATTAGAAAAATAATACCATTTATAATAGCACCAATAAAAATTAAATACTTGGCCATTAACTTAACCAAGGATGTGTAAGACAATGAAAACTACAGTATTCTGAAAAAAGGAGATTGAAGAGGACATCAAAAAATAGAAAAATATCCCCTGTTCATGGACAGGCAGAACCAATACAGTCATAGTGGCCATACTTCCAAAACTAATATAGCGCTTTAATATAATCCCAATAAAAATCCTCACACAACTATAGAAAAGAATCCTAACATTCTTATGGAACAAGAAGAGACCCAGAATAATAAAGCAATCCTGGGCAACAACAACAAAGCAGGAGACATCACAATCCTAGGCTTGAAGTTATATTACAAAGCTATAGTTATAAAAAAGCATGGAGATAAAAACAGCATGGCACAAAAAACAGACATGTGATTCAGTGGAACAGAATCAAAAATGTACACTGGAGGAAAGATAGCCTCTTTAATAAATTGTGCTGTGAAAATTGGTTATTCACATGCAGAAGACTGAATCTCCATACATCTATCTCATCATGTACTAAAATAAAATAAAATGGACAAAATGTTAAAACAGCAACATTTAACCTGCTAGAAGGTAAAATAGATAAAATTCTTTAAGTCATAGACATATGCAAGAACTTTCTGAACAAAACCCCACTGACACAATAAATAGTACCAAGTAACAACAAATGGGAACATATCAAATTTAAAAGCTTTTGCATAGCAAAGGAAACAACCAACAGAGTAAAAGATAATCTATAGAATTGGAAAAAATATTTGCCAACTATTCTTTTGATAGAAGACTAACATCTAGTGATAAAATTAAAGAAAAACAAAAGACTAATAATAAATACACAAGTGAAATGAATAGACACTTCTCACATGAAGTACAAAAGGCCAATAAATACATTAAGAAATGCTCAAAATCACTGGCCTTTAGAAAAATACAAATTAAAACAATATGAGGTTTCATCTGTCTCCAAAAAGAAAGGGTATCATCAAGAAATCAAATAACAAAAAATCATGGTGAAGATGCAGGGAAAAAGGTACCCTTGTACATTGCTGGTGATAATGTAAATTAGTACAAACACTATGAAAATCAGTATGGAGATTCCTCAGAACAGTAAAATAAGAAATTGCATTTGATCCAGATATTCTCCTTCATATCTTCCCCAAAGAAGATATCATATTACACTGATATATGCACATCCATGTTAAGAGCAGCACAATTCATAATAACTAAATCTTGGAAGCAGCCTATATGTCTAGCAACAGAAGAATGGATAAAGAAAATGTGGTATTTATTTGCAATGAAGTAGTAGTATACCATAATGAAGGATAAATTTGAATCATTTTAAGGAAAAATGATCAATTTTGAGACCATAATGTTGAGTGAAATGATCACACATGCTTAAATTTTGCATGTTCTTTGTTATATGAGAGACCCAAAATATAAATAAAAAGCAAAATAAAAGATAGATAACAAGTAGGGAGTTAGATCTTCTCCAAATGGAAAGGGGAACAAGAGTTGCAGAGAGTGGAGAGGATGGGAAGTGGAAAGGAATTAAAAAAGCAGTGAGATGTGTTATGTACTTGTACAAAGTTCACATAAGGAATGCCATCATTATGTACTGCAAACATGTTATAGTAAAAAACAAAAACTGGAAAATGAGTGAAAAAGACAAAAAAACATAATTCAGTGGGGCAAATTGTAAGGATATCATATGCATTGATAGAACATATAAAGTGGGAAAGGGCTTTTGGGCCACCATCTGTCCCACCACTCCCAGCCCAGAGGAAGGGGCTTCTGAGCTGCTGTCCCACTGCTCCTCCCCCAGAGGAGGGAGCTTCTGGGCTGCCATCTGTCCCTCTGCTCCCAGCCCAGAGGAAAGGGCTTTTGGGCCACCTTCTGTCCCACTGCTCCCAGCCCAGAAGAAGTGGTTTCTGGGCCACCATCCCTACTGGAGGTCCCGGCCCCTGTCCCACCTCTCCCAGATCAGAGGAGGTGAGCTGCGCCAACACCAATAGCACCCCCCTGCCCACCCAGACGAAATGAGAACACACATAAATAAGTCTCAAAACCAGACTTTCAAATCACCTACAGCAACCCCAAAGGGAAATGAGATGGAATACTCTGATACTCAACCACCTGGACCCACTGAACTGGTAACAAAAGGGGATCTGGAAAAAATGAAATCAGAAATAATTTCTCAGATAACAGGAGAAATTGTGCTCCTAGTGTAAGAC
>NW_004624732.1:26794306-26829450 GCF_000247695.1 Heterocephalus glaber
GGACAAAATGGAAATAAAGTCTTTGTAAATAGGGAAGGGTGGAGGGGGTGAAGGGAGGGCTAGGAATGGGGAAAAAATAAGAACCAAGGTGCATCATGTAAATGTACAAGTTCCCAATGAGAAATGGAATCATGTTGTATACCTAAAATGTACCAATAAAAGAGTTGAAGGGAAAAAAAGTACATATAAAGTGATCAGCTCTCTTTTGGAGAGATTCAAGGAAAACATTAACATGGAAGACAAGGAGGTGAATTTTGAAAGATTATTCTAAATTTCCTAATCATATTAGGGAGAAGATATTAAGGATATTCTAGGTGGAAGGAAGAACATGTGAAAATTCACCTATAAAACTGCATAGTTCAGTATAGTTGAGGGGGAAGGAGAGTGGGTGAGTGGTAAAATGTGGGGGTGAAATGTCACTAGCATTAGCCTATGAAGTTCTTAAAATGTCATTGTGCTGGTCATTTTCCTCTGCTTTCAGTAGCATTGCTAGCCTTCCTTTGATCTACATAGTAAGAGCCTTTGCCAAATGGCTTTCTGGTTTGAACAATGAAAGGTACAATCAGAACACTGAAGGGTGGACTCTGTACAGAAGTCAGTGTTTCTCTTATTCTTCTCTTCCCTTTCCATCTCCATTGTGGCTGAAGATACTGATAGAGACCCTTCCTACCTGATTTCAGCTCTATTCTCCTTGTGAATACCTGCATTGCCAGCATCCTCTGATTTCTTAGCTCTTCCATTAGCATCAATTCTCTCTGAAGTTTCATTTATTTGAAGTACCTAGAATAGTTTCTATTTTCACTAGACTATGACTGATCTAATAATACTATAAAATTTAGACATTATTATGTGGGGATGGAGAAAAATCCTATGCAGGACAGTGGTAGGCCAGATTTGTGCTTTAGAAAAGTCCCCAGGCAATAGTTGGGAAGAAACTGTAAGAAAGATGAGTTGGGGAGAAACTGTAAGGAACATGAGTCTGAAGATAAATATTATGTAAAGGGAGATGATGAGTAACTGCTCAGAGTGATGACTGAGCAAATCTGTTGGATTAATGATGTACAGTAAAACCTTGGTTTGCAAGCATAACTCATTCTGGAAACATGCTTGTAATCCAAAGTACTTTTATAGCAAGGCAAATTTTCCCATAAGAAATAATCGAAACTCAGATGATATGTTCCACAACCAAAAAATATTTGTACAAAAATGATTACAATACTGTAATATAATACAAAATATAAAGAAAAATAAATTAACTTGCACTTACCTTTGAAAGTCTTTGTGGCTGGTGTGGGGGAGACAAGAGAGAGGAGGGTTATTGTGTAGGATGACTTTCACTGTTACTAGCAGAATCACTGCTATCTGTTGGCTGAATGGAATCTTTATCTTTTCATGCAACTCTAACAAGAAACCTCTATAATAATACTTGCTTTTGCCTCCTTTTGAGGATTTCGAGGCAATGTAACATTACATTGTGGTTAAACAGATTTATACTCACGCTGTTATACCTTATGTGGATTATGCTTTTCTACAAATTTTGTATTGTTTCTCATATTTTACACATCTCCCCAATCTTATTTGAATTGAGGGATTCCTCTCCCTTTATCTCCTCCTCCACCTTCTTTTTCCTCCTCCTCTACAGATGAGATCACTTCCATAACCTTTTGCTGTTGAAAGATGATCATCCACAATCCCACAATGAGAGAGACAGAAAGGGGGGACCATTGGCTCAACTGTGATCATGCGACGTTTGGCATCAAATACTACTCATATTGCAAGACACCACTTGTTTATCAAATTAAAATTTATTAGAAATGTTTGCTCATCATAGGGAACATTCACAGAACAAGTTACTTGCAATCCAAGACTTCACTCTATTTAGAAGATAGTATTGCCAAGTTCTAATGCCCAGTTGGATAATACAATTTGCATATAAGCAGTCACCATTTTAATATGAGCAAGTGGGGTTTGTAAGGGAATGAACGGCTCATCCCTAGTCTTGATCCATACCGAAGTCTAGGCTCACTTGGTTGAGGCTGGAAGCATAATAAATAGGTAGGTCTCAGAACCTTCCAAAGGAGTTCACTCCTGATAATATATTCTTGGATGCAACATGAACAGAGATTATAATATAGACAGAAAAACTGGAAGATTAATGAGAGATAAAATTGAGGGATGTGATGGGTCATCAGACTACCAGTCAGTGGTCCTGAATAGGCTGGATCTTAAAGGAAATGAACCAAGTAATTTAGATATTACAATAAACAGCAATCAATCACAACTACTTTAACCTTCCTAGACTTGCATTTCTTACTGTCATTTCTTTTTTCCCCCCATGTTTATGGGGACATTAAAATCTTAATGTTTCATTCAACCTATGACTATGTCTTTAATAGAAGACCCTTTTGAAGAGCGAGACTGAGGTTGACTCTTTGATGTTTACATCAGAGGATTTAGATTATGCAGCAAAGGTAGTTGTTCTGTCTCACCTTAGTACACCCAAACACCAAGCAAGAAAGGTAAGGTATGACACCTCAAAGATGTCCTTATTTCTATTTTGTTCTTCCTATGATTTTGTCACATCCAAGGTGTGATCACCAACCTTGACTCATTCCTGGATCTGGACTCTCAATGAAGTATAGAAATAAAAGAACAGAGTCCAGAAAAGTTCCAAAGCATAAAGCAAATTTTATTACAAGATGCAGAACAGACTTCTCCAGAGAGGAGGGGCCCCAGAGCTGGGAGTAAGCTGCTCCTGTTGAGCAGTGCTCATTTTATGATGGTTTGGGCAGTCCTCACCCCTGGGTTACGTAGTCTGTTCACGCAGACAGATTTGGTGTCGGACTGGGCCTCCTACTCGAGTCCACAACCATAGAAGGCCACTGCATTCGGCTAGTGTGGTGTTCACAAGCATGGACCAATATTTCAATCAGATTAACTCAAAGTCTTGCACCAGCGCCATCTTGGGCTTGGTTCTGTTGTTCCCAACCTTGCCACTACTCTAAGTAGGTTTCATATCCTTCTTGAGGTCCACTTCCCTGTTCTAGCCCTACTTAGTGGTTTCTGTCCCTACGATTTTACTTTTGCTAACCTATAACTCTGTCTACCAAGCCTAATTAACATACTAATACTTGGGAAAACTCCCTTACTAAGCTTTTCTAGTGGGGCTCCTGGCCTTACTGCTTTGGAATGTCTCAGAAAAGATACTTGAAATTTTGGAGGCTGGGGATTTAGCTCAGTGGTTCAGCCACCTGCCTGGCAATCCCAAGGTCCTGAGTTTGATCCCCAGTATCAAAAGAAAAAAAGGTTTTTTTCTTCCACACCCAAGAATTTAACTATCCCTGTTGGAGTAATCTCTTGCTATGTTACAAACTAACCCTAAACTTAGAGGTTTAAACAACTATCTGATTGTTTCTTACTATATTGTGGGTAAGGAATTCAAGCAGGGTTCACCTGAGTATTCTTTTTATTCTACATGGTATCAATGGAAGTCTCTAGGTGGAATTCAGCTGGTATATAAGCTGGGTCTACTGCATCCAAGATAACTTACATGCAGACATCTGGAGGAGATGGCTGGACAATTTGACTTTGCTGTTGACCAATACATCTTTATGTAGCCCTGACATGTGGTAGTCCCAAGATAGACATCTATATGGTGGCTTAGAACTCCCAAAAACAAAATTGTGGAATTCACATGGGTAGTGTTATTGTTTAGATCTAAAATGTTCTCCAAAGTCTCATGTTTTCAGATGTGGAACTATGGAAGATTATTAGATCATGGGGTACTATACTTAGCAGTGTAATAATCCATTGATAAATTCATAGCCAAATGTGTTGTTAGGAGGTGGGGCCCAGTTGCAGGAGGTGGGTCCCCAGAAGCATGATCTGAAAAGGTATATTCTTGTCCGTGATTCTTTCTTCTTTCTCCCTTTGTGCTTGCTGCCTGCCATGGGTTGAGCAGCTGACTCCCACCACACCATTTTATCATGCTATTTCTGCCTTGGGGCCAGCTAATAATGGACGGAATCCTCTGAAACTGTAAGGAAAATAAAACTGTCCCCTTGAGTTGCAGATTTCAGATATTTTGTCCCAGTGATGGGGAGTGATTAATACAGGTATGTTCTATCTCATTGTACATTTCTGTGGTTCTCTAGTGAATGAATGAGTTGCAAGCCCACCCAGATTCGAGGAAAGTGGACACAGATACCAACTCTTGAAAAGAGAAGTGTCACAGAATTTGAAGCCATGTTTTAAAGCTACTGAACTTCCATTACACACACAAACTTTATATTTAAATTCAGTTCCAGAAATAACTATTGAACACTTGTGCCAAAGGTATCCTTTTGTGTGGTAACATGATTTTGACAAAATGCAGTTACACAATGTTAAATAGTTTTTTTAACTGCTTACCTGCAGGACTCTTAGGTCCTTTAAAAGGAGTGGGAATCTCTAAGAACAGGATACACAGGATACACTGTGTGTCATTTCCCTTATTACTTTGATATGGGAATGTCTTATTACCAGTGTTCTGCATGAGATGTCCTGAAAACACTGATTTAGACAATACTTAAACAAAAAAAAAAGAAACACCCATTACCTTTTATAATCTAGAACTTTGAGGAGAACAGAGAAAGAGTAAAATGTTTTTAGTATTTTTTTTAATTTTTATTTTTATTACTATCTGTTGGCAGTACCTAATGATTGCATTCCTTGTGTGGAGTTGGTGCATGGACATAACACATCTTCATTCTTTTCTTCATCCCCTTTCCTTTACCCTCCCTCTTCCTGCATCCCTTGGTCTCCTTCCCTTTTGCAAAAATCTCTATCTCCCTGTTTTCTATTATCTATCTTGTATTTTACTTTTTAAGAATAAATCAAACATGGTTTTCTAAGATGACTTCAGTATAACTAGAAGACACTCACAGACTTGTAGCCATCACGAGTATAATCACAGGTTATTGAAGCATACATACAGATATCCTAGCATTAAGATGGAAGAAAAAATAAGTCTCTGCTTTAAGAAATATTAGTCATAAACTACCTAGAGTCTTTTATAGGCTTTTCATTCTTTCTGAACATCTTAATTAAAAGTTAAAATGACTGACAATGTTGGCTTCCTTGAGAACTAAAGGAGCATCCACAGAAGTCCATGGAATGTGCAATGTCTTGCAATCTTTTTGGAGGGCAAAGCAACCCCATAAAACAGTAAGTTATTAATTATTTATTACAAGGCTATGGAAGAAATCATGGTATAGGGTCTCTTTCACTTTGGGACTTTGAGTTTGCAAGTTATAGGACAGAAAGAAAATAGTTTTGAAATTACAGAAAATTGGAGACAGAAAATTTTAATTTTTTTCAAAAGCTCTAATATCTTTTGGCAAATGACATTTGATGAACCTCAACAGTCACTGGAGGGGGTGGAGAGCCTATTAAGCTGTTTCAAGATCTCGATACATTCATATGGAGAGATATATGGCTTCATATTACTTTCAGCATATTAAAGTGCCATTCATAAACACAATGATCTATGATAGTCATCATTCACAGCTCACTGCAGATTGGGAACAGTACCCCACAGTATCCTCCAATGCAAAATACAGAGATCTGAGGGGTCTGGTTTTGATTTGGGAACACAATGAGACTGCAAAAGCTGCCCTGATGCTGCAAGGACCTCTCGGCTCTTGTCCCCATCTTCATAAAGACAGGTAAGGAAGATGAGGGAAGGGAAAGGCCAGATTAGCGGGGATCATGGTAAAGCACCCAGGCCATCAGCCTCTTTTTCTCTTCATTCTCATTATCTATCATGGACAACTGTCTGTTACTGCACCCACTCAAGCAATGTGTAGGGAAGGGAAGTAGGAGAACAAGGACAAAGAGCCCAGGGGCCTCTTGCAAAGAACGTATTGAGTTCACAGCTTTCCTTTTGCCACTAGGAATGACTTCTACATGGTTTCTTCTCAGCCATTTGTCTGCTTTCCCTCTTGTTGTCAGCCAGGTCTTAAGGGATCACCTAACCAGGGCTTCTTGGATATAGGACAGTACCTCCAGTGCTTTGCAGGGGGGTGGGGGTTGTAGGTGATAAGTTTGCAAAGCATGAGACCACATGGGATTGCCCAAGGAGAAAGTGGGTCTCTCTTCAATGCTTCTTAACCTGGTCACATCAAGAGAGTTGTGGTATCTGCCTGCACATACAACAGGGTCCAACAGAATGGAATAACATTGTTTTGTTCACATTGTGTTTGTCTTCTATATGTTGCAAGTGATTCTGACTTTTTAGTTATAGTAATAATATAATGTCTCTTTGTGAAATAAAATTAAGTTTAAAAGGGAACCAATTTAGATACAAAATATTTAGTGTAGTTCAGGTGGCAGGAATATATGGCAGAAATCAGAAAGAGGAAGCAAATGATTAAAGCATGGGATATTCTGCCCTCGCATGACCCTCCAAGTTAACAGTTAGGGAAATTGAAGCCCTCAGAATTTAGATAAACTGAACATAGTCACATAAGTAAATTTCTGTCTTCGTTCACCCATTTGTTTATCTGTGTGTTTTAATACGAAAAGGCCTGACAGTATGCTGTATAGAATGTTGGATATCAGGCCTCCTGCCTCCCTGCCATGGCTCCTCTCCATGGTCGGGAGACTTTCCTGCTCCTTTCCAGATGGAGATAAAGGACCTAAGAGGGAGAGGTTGCCGTTTCTAACCAGAATTGTAATATGCAATTAGATTGCATGCGGTTGCAAGCAACAAAATAATCAATTAAAATCACCTAAGCAATTAGGTTATTAATTTGTCATCTAATAAGAAGCCTTAGCCAAGAGTGGTAAATATTGACTCAAATAAGATAATAAACTTAAAAAACTTCTGAATAAGACCTTAAATGAGAGATTGTCCATGGCATCTTGGGATTAAGTCAAATGAAGTAGAAGCCAATAGCTCTTCCCTCCTCTTTCCCAAGGATACTGAACACATAAATACAGGGGAAGAGTCTAATAGGTGGTAACCCTCGGAAGTACAGTGACAAAGAGGTGATTGCCAGGGGCAGATGCTGAGAGAAAATGCTGCCTGCAGTCAGAGTGTGTGAGGATGTAGCCTCGGGCAGAGAGTGTCAAGGATGGAAATGCTGATGAGACCCATGAGGCCTCAAGTTCCTGGGTCAGGGCACAAGTAGGGTAAAATGCAAACCTTAGACCAGATCTGTAAGGTGCCTGCCTATCTATCCAGCCTGCATTTGAACATTTTATAGAAGAAGAACCTACATAGATTAAAGGGCCTAAGTCATAAGTGTGTAGTTTGATGAATTTTCCCGCACTGAACATACCCTTGGAAAGAGCACCTAGATTCCTGAGCCAGGATACTTACTACTAGCACCAAGAAGCCCCCTCATACTAGCCTTCTAGTCCTTAACTTCCAGAGAGGAACCACAACCCTGATTTCATACCTTCTAAGGAAGAACACAGTCATGGAGTGCTCCTATTCTGATTTCGTCCACCATATATTATGTTTGCAAGACTCTATGTTTGGGTTGTGGTTCGTTCATTCTAATGGCTGCGTAATTTTCCAGTGTAAATGTATAACACTCCATTTATCTTTCTTCCTACATAGGCCTTTGGAGTTTCCAGTTTGGAGATAATACTGACACTGCTATTTGGGACATTTAAGTGCCTGTTTGTTTGTTTTTTCTCAACACAAATGTATGTTTTCCTATGAAGCACTTCCTTAGTAGGACAAAGGTGAGTCACAAAGTCCAGCCAAACTTTACCCTGTTCTTACCATTTTTTACATTATAAGGCCTCCAATGAGCATTCTTATGCACACCATTTTTCTTTCTGGAACTTTATGCCTTTATACCCCTCACTCTGCACCTGGCTAGTTCCCACTTGTCATGAGATTTGGGATGAAATGTCACTTTGAGGAATCCCTTCCTTAACTTCCTATTGTGCACACTCCACTTCTTGCTAGGTTTTAGCTTTGCCAAACTTAACACAACTTTAACTGAACAGCTACTGTGTCATTCCCTACTTGATGTAGTAGGATACAAGTCCTACAGAGAAGATATCTGACTATTTCACATTGAGTCCCCCCAGGGCCTAGAATAGTAGGTGGCATGACAATGACTACTAAATAATTATTCATTAAGTGATTGGGCAGCACCCAAGGCTAGTCTCTAATAAGCCACAGCTTTAGTTAATGGGACACATGTAATTGTTCAAAGGGAGAGTCTAGTGTCCTCATGAGGCCAAGTCCCACGTTGAGGTAGTTCCTCAAATGCCCCTGATCTGTGACTAAGCCAGGATGCAGGCCGGGGTCAGGTGGCCCTTGTACAATGGGAGGTCTGACCCTGGGGACATGAGATAGCTTGAATATGCTCTAAAGGTGGGTAGGGTGTCTCCAACTCTCTCCTCCTATTTTTCCCTTTCTTCTTAGGACACTTTCCTCTGATCAATATCTCTCTGGGCTCTAACAACTGGGCAACCTCCAAGCCAGCATGTATCAACATACCCCTACCTCAAATCATGGCCAGCTTCCATTTCTTCTGGGCATTAGGACACTAACTTGTAAAAAGATGTTAACATTTAATAGCCCTTTCATGTGTACAGGAACCAAGATGCGATTTCAGAAATTCCTTTTTGAATTACAGTGCCAACTTCATTTCTAATAGATGTCAGTGATTTGTAAATGCAACAAAAATACTAAAACCATACTATATGAATGTTAAACAAAATATTTTATAGTATGCTACATTTCCCAAGACAGTCATCATACTCACTCCTTTATCAAAAGATTCTCCTGAGCCACAAGGGAGCTGATGGGACAGAGAAGCACTGGCGAAGGAAGGAGGAATGGAGGATGATGAGCATTGGTTTGAGGCATTGCTCTTGGTTACTCAAAACCTGAGCATTATGGGCAGAGAGAGGTGCTGGGAGTCAGAGAGTTCAACAAATGTGAAAGTCGGGGTCGACCTCTTGATCGTTTTTTTCCCAAACGTGAAGGTGAAGGTGACATTCTTCTATTGACATTCACCATGAAGAACGAGGTCATGGATTAATGGATGAAGATGAAGGCATAATTGATATGTTTGAGAAAGATAATGCTATTTTTTATTAGCAATCATAAATATTCAGTTAAGAAAGAAAGTTAAATGTCTAGAATCCACATGTATGTATGATAGCACTTTTTAAAGTGCTAAAAAATATTATTTTTAACTAAATAACAATAGACCAAAGGTAATAAAGAGAATAAAGAAAAATTTTAAAGTTGAAGAGTAAAGAATTCAGGTCATTTGACCAAAGCTGTCTTTTTGTTTTTCATCTCAGGAGATACGAAATTGATCAGAATCAATTTATTGACCTTTCAAGAAAATGCGATATGGGAAGACAAACTTCCTTCTTGTCCATTTGTGTGTGTGTGTGTGTGTGTGTGTGTGTGTGTTTGTGTGTGTGTTACTAGAGATGGTTTTGTACTTGCTAGGCAAATACTCTACCACTGAGCTCTACCCTCATCCCTTTTATTTTGAGACAGGGTCTCACTAAGTTGCCCAGTCTGACTTTGAACTCTTGATTCTTCTGCCTCAGCCTCTTGGGTAGCTGGAATTACAGGCAAGCAGTACCATACTTGGCTTCTTCTGTATCTTAATATATCTTTCTCCCAATTTACATGAACCTATTAATCCATGTTCTGTCTATCCCATCCTAGTTTTCCATTAAAGTAAATTTTTATAATATTGTAATTTTTATTTAAAAATACTTATTTGACAAATAAAGTTGTATATATTCAAAATGAAATACCATTATTCATAGGAGCCAGAGAATTTATTTCTAAGGTGTTTCACAGGGAGGTTTTCTAAGTCACGTATATGGTTTTATAATCCACAACCAAATCTTTCTGGTCTCCATATGACCCTTAGAAACTTTAGCAAAGACTAAGACTTATATATATTAAATTTAGGAAACTTGATAAATATATAATATAAGAAAAATAGTATATCAATGAACAGAAAAATATTGGCCCATCAAAATGGAAAATTTCTTTTTAGTGTTGAATATTTTGAAATAATCAGCTCGAAATTTGACACTTACTAGCAGTTTCTTCACATTATCTACATGTATTGAAATATCACACTATATGCCATGAATGTGTAAAATTACTATATCTCAATTAAAAAGCCTTCATTTTAAAAACTCTATTTTCTCTCTCCTTTTATTAATGTGTTCACTTACTCATTCACTCATTCATTCATTTCTTGGTTCTTCCATTCAACACTCATTGAGATTTTCCTATCTGCTTGTTAGCCCCTATGTGAGGTGCTGGATATAAAGAAAGGGGTTTGATTTTTACCCTCAGGTTTCTCACAATTCTTTGCTCTTGAGAATTATTATTTTTGTTTTATCTAATTCCTCTCCTTGAAGCAGTAAAGGGAATTGAACTTATTCCTATTCTTTGCTTCAGTCTGGTTAATAAAAGAATCATGACCTTCTTCTAGTACTTGCCTGCTCTGGGGTGTGATACCAAGCTCAGGATTCAAAATCAAAAGAAAACACATGAAATTGAACACAAAAAAGTAAATATAAAACAAGAAAAGAGTGCAGTAACCATTGAAATGTGAGAGGGCTTTCATTCCTGGGTACATTCTATTTACTTGGAACTTCACGCACAATTTCACCCATGTGCCTAACATCCTAAAGCCCAATGAGGTAAAGCAGCTTGGCTGATGTATCAGAGCTGATAGGCAGCAACTAGAACGGTAATCCAACATAATGTGCTATACATTTCACTCTAATGGCTTCCCACTCAAAGGGTTGACTAGACAACTGGCTTGGGGAGTTAGGCTGATTCAGATGTATCCTTCCTCCACCATCTCCTACCTTTGAGACATTTGTTAGTAAAAAGGGCTTAATATCTGCTCAAAGCCAAATAGGATCAGGTAACTTTTGGCTCTATGAGATATCACTAGGAAAGAGATATTAGTAGTCTCTAAAAACTTTCCCTGGAAGGGTTATAGTGATATGCCCTCTTATGGCTTATATCTAGATGCACACAACCCCCTCCCAAAGCCTTGTGCACTCATAGGTGGGGCTTTGGGAGGTGGCTGGATAGTGGATGAGTGATTAGTCTGGGATTAGTCCAGTAATTGGTATAGTGTAGTTCTGGGTATGGCTGAACGGATTTACTGAAGACAGAATCCCCACCTTGGGTGTTGGTGGCAACAAACAATCAGTTTACAGCCTGAATGGAATAAAAGGGAAAAGGAGGCTTGCTGGATGCTGCTTCTTGTCTGCTCTGCCATAGTCTGTTTCTCCTCTGTGATGCCCCTCTGCCATGCTGCCTGCTTTGGAGCTGGCCGATTATGTACCAAAAACTCTACAAAGTATGAGCCAAAATAAACCTTTCCTCCTTTAACTTGTAGGTGTGGTGTATTTTTTTCCAGAAGCAAAAAACTAGGACATCCCCCTATCTCAGTTGTTGGACCAATATAGATTTTATAGACATATATAGAAGGCCTAAAAGTTATTGAACTTACCTCCTGTAGCTGTCTACTAAACCATAAATGTGCCGTGGCTGTTAACCCATTGAGCCTGTGCACACTCTCCAATCTGGAACACCTACTGCCATCATCCATTGTCCTAATTTATTTACTTGTTTAAATCCAGTTGTTCTTTAGGGTCAGACAATGGTCCTCTTCCACAAAACCCTTCATAACCATCATCTTTCCCTGTCTGACCAAGACCTTTGAGTTGGGTGGGGCCCATTCTCCAATTTCATCCTGTTTTGAAGCACACCAAAGACGGTTTCATGTATGTCTCCAGGACTTGACTGAGAGTCTCAGAAGGCAGGATCCTATCTCACTGGACTTCCTTTCCTAGGATCTAACCCCAGGTCTAGTACAGGTTGGTTAGTAAATATATATTTTATTGAATGAATGGGTCTGTGGATCAGTAAAGGAAGGAGTCAAAAATTATTGACTAGGCCAGGTGTGGTAACTCATACCTATAACCTAGCACTCAGAGGGCTGAGGCAGGAGTATTGCCATGAGTTTGAGGCCAGCCTGGGCTACATAGTGAGTTCAAGGCCAGCCTGAATTATAAAGCAAGTGAGAGCCTGTCTCCAGAAAAACAAGGAACAAAAAAAAATGAGTAATTCAATGAGTAAATAAGTGATTAAAGGAGTGAATAAGGTGTGAGCTAAGGCCATCTGAAGTCATGAGGAACACTTATGACAGTGACCTATAGTAATGATGTGGAAAAGATAATTTTACCACAAGTGGTTCCTTCTTCTCTCCTCTGTCTTCAAAATTATTTATTACTTCATTTATTTATCTTACTGCACTCATGTGGTGGGTTCTATCTATCTGGAAACATGGTAGTGGGGGAGGTACACAGTTTCTTACTTACAGCAATCAGCCAGGAAGGGTTTCTCAGGCCAAGAAGATGGTCCCAAAATGCCTCATATCCTCTGCAAAACCAAGCTGACAATACATTAATTTAAATTATTAAAATATAGATATCATAAGCATTTCTAGATCTAAGGCAAGTAGAAATACATTTATCAAGTCCAAGGATGAGCTATTACAGATCCACTGTCTCTTATTTACAATTCCCAAACTAAACAATCTGAAAATCAAGTTTTACCATAACTCATTTGGCAACTTGGGTATAGTCTTTATTGACTCCACTTAGGAGAAAATAGTCTTATGTTTAGCTACAGAAATAATTTCACACCCAGTTGAGGATGCTGTCCAGATCCTACTGAGGGTGTTACTTAAAATGAAATACTATATGAATGGTAATGTTTTCCTAAAATCCAAAGATGATTTCTTTTTTTCCTTAAATTCTTTTATTGGTACATTTCAGGTATACAATACATTTACATTTATCACTGGGTACTTGTACCTGTACATGATGTATCTTTGTTCTTATTTTTTCCCCATTACCTGTCCTCTTTTCTACCCTCTACTCTTCCCTATTTTCAAAGACTTTGTTTCCATTTTTTCCTTTCCTCATGATTTTTCCTTTCCTTTCTTTCCTTTCCCCTTCCCCTCCCACTTCCCCTACTCCTTTGGACCTTTTCTTCCTATTT
This sequence comes from Heterocephalus glaber, assembly GCF_000247695.1. The sequence goes on from NW_004624732.1 coordinate 26,807,385, forward strand.
CAAATTATCAGTTATTCATTTTAATCATTTTAATCCTTATTTACACTTTCAGTTTCTCACACTAGAGAAACTATTCAGTATTTACATGTGTGTCCTATTTATTTCACTTAAGAGTATCTCTTAATGTGCATCCATTTAGCAATGTCTCTAATTTCTCATTTTTTATGGCTGAGTAGTACTCCATTTTAGAAAAAAACCACATTTTCTTTATCCAGTCACCAGTTGATGGGCGTTTGGGCTGTTTCCAAGTTTTGCCTATTACCAACTGTGCTGCTATGAACATGAGTGCACATAAATCGCTGTGGTATGATTCTTTTAATTCTTTGGGGAAGATCCCCAGCAGAGGAATAGCTGGGTCAAATGGGACTTCTAGTGCTAGTTCTTTGAGGTATCTCTATACTGATTTCCACAGTGGTTGCACCAGTCTACACTCCCACCAGCAATGGAGAAGGGTTCCTTTCTCCCCACAGCTCCACCAGCATCTGTTATTGGTTGATATCTTGATAGCAGCCATTCTTTCTGTGGTGAGGTGGAATCTCAGTGCAAAGATGATTTCTGAAACACTTCAAGACATAAGGATTAAAGACAAAGGACAAAACCTGTCCTATATCCAGGAGCCTAGTTATCAAAGGTCATTGGATGCTAAAAGTTAAAAGATTCCAAGCAGAATGTATTAAAGATCCAGGTCCATCTCAAGAAAGAGGAATGAAGAAACAAAAGCCCTCAAGTTAGATATATGAACCATATCCCTTCTCAGAAGACTGTGTTTCTGCTAATAAGAAACAGCTGTCCTCATGCTTTAGTTTCCAAGTCACTATTTGGGCCAGGGTCCGCAGATGGCCAAGCACCCTCATTATCATTGCTGACTTTTTGTTTTGAAATGACAAAAGCTGTCCCTGGGAATGCTTGGCATGTGTGTCATATCCTAAGCATCTGTGTCCTCTGCCTAGATAAGAGCCTAGCATAGAAGAGCCACTAACATTACTCTTCACAATATACTTCTATATGCACAATCTCATTTAGTCCTTACAATGACCCAGTGACTCAAGAAACTGAAGAACATACTAGGGAGTTTAAGGCACTTGCCCAAGATCCCAGATAATTCCATTGAGACTTGCACTGAAGTGGCACCATTGTGCCTCCCTTCTATGTAGACTGGACCCAAATATTAAAGATAAAGTAAAAATGTTTAGCCAAGAGAAAGGCCTGACAATTAGAAAGGCAGGTTAATGGAGGATAATGGAGAAAGCAGCGACTACTCTGCTTAGGTAATAAGAAGCAGAGCTTGCAGCAAGAACTTCATAAACATCTGCAGCAGGTGAGCCAGCCCAAGGTGAGGGTGCCACCTCCCCTGTGAGAACAATCTCCAAGAGAGATGCTAACGCCACATGAAGTAACCTGACTGTCCTCCTAGTGAGGGATGATTCAGCCTAGTCCCCATTATCCTCCATGACCTCCTCCTGACCTCTGGAAGACAGGTGCTGGATCAGAGTGGAATGAGGTGTGAGAACAGGGTGGGACCAGTGTCCAGGGATGATGCACTCTGCATAGCAGTGAACAGGACCTCAGGAGTCACCACTGCCCATGACTTTCCACATCAGGCAAGCGAGCATTTCTCACACACTCAATAGGTCTGTTTTCCAGTGGACACCTCCCTCACCAAGCAGCTTGCAAGCTGGTCAGAATGTGTCCTGTGAACTCTAGGCCAGGCTTCTGATTTCCTGGTGGCAACACCAGAAAAACCAGCTCAGGCCTCCACCTCCTTTCTTGTTCCTGGCCTGGCTCAGATCATTAGAGATGCACAAGGGATAGTTTTGTTTCCTTGCTGTTTAGAGATCCCTTGTCCTGCCTCTTTACCCCAGGACTCTATATGGTGTTTGTTCACTGGAGCCACACTAACTACAGGTTGTGAGCTTTGAAGAGGTGGTTCATGTGGTTTAGTGAAGTAGGTGTCACCTGATCTCGGTAGAGCTTGTTAAACGCAATCTTAGGCCCCATCTAGACTCCGTAAATCAAAACATTGGCATGGGACCCAGGGATCTGCATCTTAACAAGTCCTCAGGCAGACTCTAATGTAGATGATGCACAGAACACTTTGGGGAAGAGCCTGTGTAGGCTTTGAGAGTCAAGCTCAAGTTCAAACACTATCCCTATGGGTGCCCTTGAATGAGTTACAGGGGCTTCCTTTATCCAAGTGAGATTCTCTCCAAGATGCTCCAAAGATGCCTGAAACTGTAGATAGCATGAGCCCTCTATGTGCTATGTTTTTACCTACACACACATATCTATGATACAGAAAGAAAGGAAAGGAAAAAATATGAGAAAAGGACAAAATAGAAACAAAGTCTTTGTAAATAGGGAGGGGTGGAGGGGTTGAAGGGAGGGCAGAGGAAGGGGGAAAAAATAAGAGCTAAGATATATCATGTAAAGGTACAAATTCCCAATGATGAATGTCATCATATTGTATACCTAAGAATGTACTGATAAACTTAATGAAAAAAAACTTAAATTAGGAACAGTCAGAGACTACAATGACAATTAATAATGAACTGGGGCAATTATAACAATAATGAATAATAAAATTATTTTCAATTTAAAAATTGTTTGTCTGAAATTTTCCATTTAATATCTTCAGACTACAGTTGACCCTGGATGCCTGAAACCACAGAAAGTAAAACTGGATAAAAAACGCCTATTGTCATTCCTCTGAGCCTCAGATTCCCTGTGTAAAATGAGCCTAATGACACTTACTTTACATAATGGTACAGATAAAGGAAGAAGTGCAGAAAGCATCTGGCAGATAGTTGACAATACACAGTAGCTGAAACTCTTCTGGGCTGTGAACCAGTTTGCCTGGCCCAGTGGCCTTCCACATCCCCTCTTCCTGACAGCAGCTCCTAAGGTGTTGGACTTTACTTCAGCCTTTCACTCAGTGAGCAGAGCTTGTGCACCTGTGACAGGCAGACAACCCAGAACTTGCCTGTTGCTTCCCAGACAGCCCATGATCTCCAAGCTTTCATGGATAAAGTCTGGGAGGGCTAGACACTAATCAGACAGTACTTTGGAGTCCTGCTGTTGCCATGGTTGATGGCATCAAGAAGAGAGAAAATTTTGGAGGCCCAACCTTAGCATTTTTCAACTGGGAAGTCATTTCGGGTTGCCCCATTTTCTGGAGAAAACACAAGCTAGCAAGGCTGGGGTCTAGGGTCTTCCTCTCCATCAAGCACTGATGTGTTGTGTGACCTTAACACAGGCTCTTGACCTCTTTTCATCTTGCCTGAGAATACGACCAATTGCTCCAACATTTCCCATCCCACCTGGCTGGTGTGGAAATCTAATGAGGTCATGTTTCTGAATGTAATTTTGGATTGCAAAAGCAGCACATCTTTGTAGAGTTTTAAGAGGCTATTATTTAAATTTTTATAACTCGAAATAATTATGGTTCATTATTACTGTGAGTAGTAATAATTAGTGTACCAAACCACACCAGAGAAGAGAATGTTCACCCATTGGCTTCTTTAGCAGGATCTATTGTGTAAGCATTTCTCAAAAAAAAAGAAAAAAAGATCCACAAGGCTGTAATGTTCTGACACATCATTGTACGCAACTTCCTTTTCACTTTTGAAAAAGAAAGTGCAAAAAGATGACACCTCGAACATTAGGTTAGGATCTGCCACTAATCAAAAAGGATTTTATTATACAAGATTCTTTCAAAATGGCTTTTCACTGAGGGGAGCTAAAAGCTCAGCTGTAGGTGATTCTAATGGGAAATGAATGGCAGGCTCATACTAGAGAGCCAGGTCAGCACCTAGGAAGGACCCCAAATGGAGGAGGACTTCCCCATCACCCAGATGGTGCAGAGCCATTGCCACCACGGTTTCACCAGGAGCCCCTGGGATCCACTTCAAAGCTCTAGACCCAGGAGGGGCTGTTGTCTACCCAGGTAATGGTGTCTCTCCTGAGTATCAGTCTCTGCAACTTTGCCATCACTAGGAATTCAGAACTATGGGTTTAGCATTTGCTTCTCCCATTCCATACATGAATTACCACATGAGGTCTCTGGGAAGATTCTAGCCCATTATTTCTTCCTTCCCTCCCTTCCTCTCTCTCTCTCCTTTCCTACCTCCTTTTAACCAGTCCATTGACAACGTATAGTAAGAGCTTAACATAAAACCAGGCATTTTGCACAGAAGAGCCAAGTACTCTCCAATAGGGCACAGATCAGGAGGCTGGTGCTCTGGCACATGGGACCATTTTGTAGCACAGCATTAAGTGCAGAATGCAGGGCAAACAGAAGGAGGCACCGAGCTAGCCAAGTCAGGCAAGGATCTTCAACAATGCCATGAAGAAATGCATAAAACCACGGGGAGGAAAAACACAAGTTTTGGGTGAGTTGCATTGAAATCAAGTCTCAGGTCTGACTGCTGTGCTTGCTGTGTGACTCTGGGTCACAATGACCTCAAGAGTAACAGGAGGGTAAAGCTTGTGTCATGATACTGTTGCAAAGGGCCTGATATAATGTCTCATGCCTTAGCAACACCCAGATAACACCTAGATAGGGATGCCTAAAGCGCACACCCTGTATTCATGCAGATTTGAAAGGCATATGACTATGGATGGACTCCCTTGCTGCCAGCACAGGCTTGCCCTGGTCATTTCATAAGCCTCGCAGTTATGTGACCCCTCACTGTATTAGACAGGAACCTTAGGCCTTTGGTCTAGTACTATGACCACTGGGGATAGTTGAACTCACAATAGACCAACAGTGATACTACTCTGGGCTATGTCCCTCTTAATTGTTAGACTTGTATTTGAAGGCAAATGTCTTTTGTTTCTCTTGACTTCACTGACACAATGACAGGGCAGCTCTTTACATGTTATGTATGAGTCTTACAGTATTTCAGAACCTCGTGAAAATTTTTAATGAGCATGTACATGTTTTCCACCAACCTTTCCCTGGGCAGTTTTGAGTGAATCATCAAGAGAATTCTACATTTAATTCAAAATAAATGACCTAATAAGAATTTTTTAAATTCTAATATCTATTGTTGGTGAATATGTGGAGAAATGAGTCTCTTGGTGGACTGCTAGTAGGAGTAGGCTTGGTGTAACTGCTTTGTAGAGCAATTTGGAAATCTATGTCCAAAGCCTTACTGTTTATGCTTTAAACTTAATCTAGTGAAACTGCTTGTAAAAATTTACCCTAATAATCGTGGATGTGTACAAAGGATTATCTTCAAGGATATATGTTGCATAATCCTTTACATTAGCGAAACTTTGGAAACAATCTATTGTTGTACAATAATAATAAAGTCTCATTAAACATATTATGATGCAATCAAAATGGAATTTTACTTGTAATCAGTATCATTACCTTGTAGATAAATATGTAACAACATAAAACATGGATAGAATATATTTGTGGATAAAAAACAGTTCAAAACACATTTTGTACAGTCATTTTGTAAATTTTTAGAAAAATGCGTAAAAATCAACTAGACGTAGCTAATCCAAAATGTTAGCAGAGTGATGTCCCAGTTGTGGGACTGCTAATGATTTCTCTGAACACATTCTTAACCTTTTCCAAATTTTCTGTAATCAATGTTTTTCTTTATAGTAGAAGAAAGAAAAAGAAAACCAAAATGTGGAGGCTAAAGCTTAAAATCAGTGGATTGGAATTCAAATGCTGTTCACTGTTTTTTTCCATTAATAAAAGGTAGATAGTATCTATCTAATAGGGTTGTAGGAGAGTTATATTAGATAACACATGTACAGTGCCGTGCACAGAACAGGAGCTCAGTAACTATGTGCTCCACTTACTTCATCCTCCATAAGCTCAGTAGCAAGAGTGATGACATTCCTAATTATCACAGCTATTAGTTTAAGCATGGATTCATGAGCAAAGGAGTACCAGAGCTTTAGCCTAAAGCTAAGTAAACCAGGTGAGATGATGGCAGTTTAGGAGTGTGAAAGATGGGAGGGCTTAAACAAAGGCATGGACAAACAACCTAGGGCATTATTCTTCTCTGCTTCTGCTCTTACTCCACCTTCCAGGTCCAAAATAGTATCCAGACTCGGACCTCTCATCCTATTACTGCTGCCAAAACACTTCATTTTACTACTATATGAATTATCTGAGTAACAAATTACTCAATGACTTGGTGGCTTCATCAAAATTGACATCAGTATCCATTATCCCAAACAGCTTTTGTGGGGCAAGAATTTGGGAGTATCTTAGTAGGGAGGTTCTGGCTTGGAGAGTCTCTGATAAGTCATAAAATGTCAACTTGGATAGCACTCAACTGAGCCAACTACCTCATTCTAAGATGGTGCACACAGATGGTTGGTAGGTTGGTACTAGTCATTGGCAAAAAGCTCCAGTTCCTTGCCATGTGGACCTTTCCAGAGAACTGTTTGAGTGTCCTCATAACATGGTGGTTGTTTTCCCTACAGAGTGGTGGTTGGTTTCCCCCACAGAGTTAAAGAGAAAGGAAGCAAGCTGCCAATACTTTACTGGGGGCTATCCAAAGACAATGTTCTTGTCTCTCTTGCTCAACACACTGTCAGTTCTAATAGTAGGCAATATGGAAGGAGAGTAATAAAGATATTTGGATGTGGACAGAGCAAATAAAACCACAGAGGTAGAATTTAGTATACATTTATCACATGCTAAGCATGATTATAAGCAATTAATGTTAATTAGCTCCAACACTTATTTTTCACAACCATCTACAAGGAGGTTACTATTATTACACTCATTTTGTGGTGAAGGAAATTAACTCAGAGAGATAAGCATGCAGGATTACTTAGGTAAGAATTGATATAACTACTTCAAATTTGGGAGTTGGGTTTGGAGTCTTCTCTTTATTCCATAATGTTTCCTTAAGGTCTTCAATAATCTACAGATTCATGGAGTCTTGGGAATCAATGTCTAGTTGTTAGGACCAAATGAAAGTTCCCAGAGAATTTTCTGTGTATGAAATGGCCACTAGAGAACCTTTACTCACCCTTGGAGACCCAAATTACTTCTAATGATTTCTATGAAGTTTTCTTTTATGTTTTTATGTCAACACTATTTATAAATCATCCTATTATTTTGCTTACCAGTCCATATTGCAGGTTTGTGTTTTCTTATGGTTCTTCATTACTGCAAGGGGAGGAAAGTCCTGTAACATTCTCATTTTTTAATCCTCACAGCTTAGCAAATCATATGGATAAGATAGCTGAATACGTAAATATTGTCTGCTTTCATGATACCCTTCCTCAGGTTAATTTTAAAAACCTCTCAGAAGTAGCCTAAATTATACTTTGTTTGTTGAATGGATAGTTATAGTCTTAAGTAGGGACTATAATCACATCAAAATGGAAAAGTTAGGCAAATGATGGCTTCCCAGGAAATTCAGCAGTGAAATCTCCTCCATGGACTGTGCTCCATGAGTAGTTCTAGCCCTGAGAAATGAGTGTGAGCCTCCAGCTCTGTTCTGGTAAGTTAATGAGAAACTGTATTTAAATACTGCTCTCACTATGGTATCCCCAAGCAGAGTTTCTCCACCTACTGAGCATATGAATCATCTGCCTCCAGCCCTTCTAGTTTCTTTGGTAAGAGGAGGCTTAGAGAAGCTCTTTGAGAGGTCACAAAACTGACATGCAGCAAGAAATCAGCATTAACTTGCCCTAGCCTTTTCTAACCACAGGGCTCTGTAGGGCTCAGAAATGCTCACTGGCTTGCCAGGAGAGTTGGACAGACTCGGTAATGCAATGGGAAAGCTGTGAAGAGTGCGATTTACATCCTTTTAAAAAGTAGAAAAGGTTTCCAGACTTTCTAAAAGAAAGTAAACCTGGAGCATAAATGAATACAGAATTAGTGCCAACTTGCCCAGGATGGGCCATCAGGAGACAGAGGTTGTATCCTGAAATTGACACCTCTGTAGAATAAAAAGTGCTGTGGTCTAGGGGACAAAGATGTGACCTTCATAAGGCCCTCCTCATGTCAAAAACTTGGTTTCCCTTTTGTGAAATGAAGAGATGAAATTGCCTTGGCCCTTCTTCCTCGAGTGTTCTGACAATAACAGTACCCAAATGAGGGGTCAGGTTTTACCTGCTACTTTTGAGGATGAAAGTTGAAAATACCATCTTTATAACAAGATTTTTAAAAAGCAATGAATTTGATTCACATGTTTACTTTAGCAACAGAGAGTAGTGGAAGCATCCAATTCCTAGTGAAGGCTTACACACTGAGAAGTTGGTTATTTATGAAGTCAGAGCTACAGTTCCAACTGTACCCCTAATCCCAGCTTGGCCCAATTGGGTCTGCATCTCCCTGTTCCAACATGTTCGTTTGACTCAGCTCTGTGTGTATCCCTTATTTACCTTGGGCAGTGCCTGGCATAAGATGGGTGCTTATTAGATAAATAATCAATTGCACTGGATCGAATTAAAATCTGTTTGGAAAACATAGCATTTTTACATCGGCCCAAAATCTCTGTAATAGTATGAGCTGCCTCCGAATCATGAGGTCAATTTGATGGGAAAAGATGGGGGGACATTCTGTTTTTCTCAGAATTATACCATTAAGAGTGTCTATCCAGTAAATGATAGAATAGAATTTAAAATAATGTTTTCAAGCTCTGAGACCTGTGAGTTCTTTACTGCACGAAGTTGGTTAGTCTCAAATACTCAATCAGTCCAGTGTTCAATGTACAAATATTCTCCAGAAGCATACTGACAATGCCTAATACTTGAGCAACCATATACATGAGTTCTCAACTAAAATGTAGAACTGTACTTGACAATACTAAAAGGGTCATAGAGAGCAGAGCCTTGAAACTCTGAAGAACTTTTTTAGCATCCCCCCGTGTGAATATATTGAGCCAGCCTCCTCCTCTACATAGGTTTTCTCTGATTTCTCTTGTGATACAGAAAGGCCAAATGCATCGACTCCATGATAACTATTTTTCAGTAATAATATCAACATAATAACCTGTGGACTGATCATTTTTTCTGTGCAGAATGAAGCTCACTGGGCCATTGGTTGGTGCAGATGGAAGCTCTGTGTTAGAACTTGATGAAGAGTGCTGGTTGTAGTAAAGTATGTGACATTGAGCAAAAGCAGTATAATAACCCTCCCTAAAGTTACAAGTTCTGAACATCTTCATTATCATAAAAGTTGAACCTTGCTAGAACAATGGTTTCAACATTTAAAAAAGTTGTAGTGCCCCTTTTCAAATGAAATCAATGAAACCCTAATATATAAAGATATATACAAGTAAACACAGTTGAATCTAGGATGGGGAACATGTGGCCTTTATTCTCACTGTTAGAGGAAAGCTCAATGAATTTCTTCAAAAACATCAGTACCTGGCCAAATGGGCCAGCCCTACTTTTTAAAATTAATTTTATTGGTATATTTTAGGTATACAATATAAGACATTCATTATTGGAAATTTGTACCTTTACCTAATCTCTCTTGGTTCTTATTTTTTCCTCATTCCCCTACCCTCCCTTCAACCCCTCCATCCCTTCCTATTTACAAAGACTTTGTTTCCATTTTTTCCTTTTCTCATATTAATTCCATTCCCTTCTTTCCTTTTCCCAACCATTCCCCCTTTCCCTTCCCCTTTGGACCTTTTCTTCCCATTTCACAACATCTATTATGCTTGTTGATCCTTATTTACACTTTCAGTTTCTCACACCAGAGGACTTTGAAATGATTTCTTTCCTTATTAATACTTAATTACCTTTTGACCATCATAAACTTAGAGATGTGTTTTTTTGGTAAATTGATACCAATACTGAAAAACATCATACTTACAAATGGATTAAACTTTTTCTAATCACATATTGAAATAAAGAAATGTGAAACTTTAAAAAAGTCCTTGTTAAAGTGTCTGGGAATATTTTTCTGGTGGCCAAGATTTTAGACATCTAAGCAGAACAGGACAAGGCCAGTGTGGCTGAGGCCTCCAACTGGACAGGAATCCCTTGGCATCCAGCCATCTCTCTGCCAAACATTCAACGGGAGAGTAGTATGGAAAGCAATCTAGTAAAGTGTTGACAGAATTAATTTGGCTCCATTTTCAAGTGTTCTTTTGTTCTCTTGGCTAAGAAATTAGAAGGCTCTGGCTAAATCAGTTACACTTTGAGATTTCCTCTGAAACACAGTTTTTCTTGGAAAATAAAGCTAATGATAGGAGAGGTTAACTATATTTGATTTCCTCAAATCCCATTGCCTGATTTTATGTGAACTGCCTGATTTCTTTTAGGCCTTAAGCTCGTGGCTCAGTAACATCACATTTATCAGTGGAAAGGGTATTTCAATAAATAGTAAAAAAATCTGCTCTTTATTAAATTTTTTCTCTAGTCTTCATCATATTAGGTGAATTAGACATTATCCCTCAATTTGGCTGAAAAGGTAACAAGGCAGAAGAAGAACAGATGACTAGCCCATAAATGGTGGACTTTGATTCTGAATTCATAACTCTGATATCAATGTTTCAAATTTGCTATGCTGGGTTGCTTTACAAATCTATGTCCTTCCTGGCCATGATGACACATTACGAATCACCCTGAGAGCTGTGGATTCGGACATAGTCAAGTCAGATTTTTTTCAAAGAAGAAGCTGAAGAAGTGTGTTGATCTTCGGCACTCAGATTTGGCAGCTAGTGAGGGGGAACCTGGCAAAGATAAGGTGAGGGGCTGCAGGGGCAGCAGTCAACATAAGCTCATTTCAATTTTAGGCAGAGTCAAGTGACAATGTTGAGGATGGATGAGACAGGAAAGAAACTAGAATCAGAGTAAGGAGAAGACTGTTGCAGTCAAAGACAAATGATGAGTGAAGTGATTAGCCAAAGGAAGGCAGCTCCTAAAGGCAGGTTCCTGAGATATATAGGGGTAGGAGCAGCAAATGAAAGAGAAAATCACCTTCAAGGAGCTCCAACCTAGTTGCGAAGGTAAGTGACGATGTGGTTCCTTATGCAAAAGGTAACATGGGCTCTGGCCAGGTCAAGAGAGGTGCAGGTTGAAGCACTCAAGCACTCAAGCACAGGTTGAAAAACTACCAGAGGCCAGGCCTAGGAGGAGCTGGTCATGTGATGGGAGGAGAAGTGGTCTGAGCTGTACATGTTCTGGGCCCAGCTCAGAGAGACTGCAATGGGCCACTGTGGTGGTGGAGGTGGAGACGGGAGGCCAGACAGGGCCCTGATAGGATTTTCATCACAGAGTTTCCATGATACTCTGCAGGCATGAGGGGAACATAATCTTCTGTAATGTGTTAGAGGTAGGAATCTAAGGTCCAGTATAGATAAATATCTTGTTCAAAACCTCTCATCTCAATTCTGTCTTCTATCTTCAATCTGAGGCCCACTCTCCCATTGCATCCACACTAGCAGGTTGGAAGTGCAGAAACTCAAGTTCCCCCCACACCTCCTACCTCAGAAACTGATGTGAACATGATCCCTGTGATACCTGGATGCTCTAAGTCTGAGAACCGCTGCTCTGAAGGACGCACACTTTGCAGGATGCTGAACTCTGCCCAACATCTGCAGAGCTGGGGTTCTTGGAAGTCCAAGAGGCACATGTATGGAAGAAGGGAATGTGAGGTCTCACTCAGGGGGGCAGTGCGAATGCCCACTCTGTCCCCACCCACCAATAATTATCAGCACCCAGGCAGGTGGAGCCAAGTCCCCCAGATTGCCTTGCTTGTGTTACAATACACGTGTGATTAATCACTGTTTCCAGAGATGCCTCATCAATCATCACCTCTGAGTACCCTGGAGAAAGGGGTCATGGTAGAGGAGCACTGAGCACTGAGAAGCAGAGGCTCCTGGTCAGCGATAAGATGGGCGCATGGAGTTAGGGTGAAGGAGATGGCAACTAAGGAGCATTAGGCATTCAGCCTGGCTGGTCTGATTGGTAATTAAGTGACTCATCTACTGGCCGACAGTCCTGCATGTTCCCCCAGGCATCTGTTAGTTCTTCGAAAACCACTACTGACAAAATGAGGTTTGCCCTTGGTACACAGATAATGAGACTGCGCTTGACAGGTGTGGCGCGATTAGAAAATTTCTACATGAAGCTCATTCTGCTAGCCACTCCACAGTAAACAGACTCATTAGAACTTGCAGGTCCCTGGAGGCAAAGCATGTTTGACATTATTAATTGGCTTTTCTGTATAAGGAGTCAAATAGATGAAAAGGTTTATCAAGCTGAAATAATTAATTTTGCCTGAATTCGCTGACAGTTCATTTCTCCTGTAAAAGACCATTTTAAGGTCCTTTTTTTTTTTTTTCAAATTTTAAAGTTCAAAAGACATAATACTGGCAAAAGTGAAGCTTTTTAGTAAATTATAATTAAAGGAAATTTAATTAACTTAGACCTGGGGAAGGGGAAAAAAAGGAATTGCTATCTGTGTCTATACAGAGGTCTAGATGGTTGAACATATCATGACTTAATAATGCATTAATTTTAATCTAATCAAAGTATAATAAAAGAGGTAATTATATGTTTAAAAATTACCAGGCTCCAATGGTGGGATTTTTAAACACTTACTACTTACCCAGTTTCTCGTTAGTGAAGTTATAATTGTTGTTCTCAGATTCTGCATATTTAAACATGGGGAGTTACAGTCAAGAGGTTAATTGAATAAAGCATTGTAAGAACCCTTGTTGAACCTATGATGAATTACAAAGTTTGCATTCCGTGGTTGCAAAAGATATTTCTTCCCTTTGACTCTTATGTCTGTCTATGTCTCTAAAAATAGCAAATTACTTCCAGCATTCCTTTATACATGCTCCTGAATGCTCTCACACCCACTCATTGTCATCCAAAGCCAAAATCTAGTTCACATGAGATTCTACAAATTATTCTCTCATCTTCCAAAATTTACCACTTTGATCTCCAATAGAACATTCCATCATGAGCCCTTCCAACCTGAAACAATTGGTGGTGACCAGGATTGGGGGCTTGATGAAAAGAACCATGAATAGCCATAACATAGTGGGAGTTTGATTTCCATAATGGCAAAATTTCTGGCCATTGCACTGATGAAGGATTGAGACTTCTTTAAAATGTTCTAAAGGACATAGCTGTTGCATCTCAAAGAAGCACCTTGACTCAGGCCCATATATTAACTTTATGGTTCAAAGATGGCCCAGTATTTCCCAAATCTCTCTGGCCTTGCTGAAATACAATGCGGGGGAGGGCCAAAGGAATTATGGACAGTGGCTCTTCTATACCTAGCAATTAGTCTTGATCCAGTCCCTTTGGGACATTACCTCCTTCCAGCGCAAGTTCATCTCAGGCAATATGAATGCCACCCCGGTATTGATTGGCTTCCTGCAATCCTAATGACAATGATATGTTTTCCAATCCAAAAATACCATCCAATGAAACAGGCAGTAGAATTAGACCTACCTTGTAGCTATTCTCCATCCTAGTGGAGGCAAAAGCTTGGTTCCCTGAAGCTCATTTTTAATCATCCTTTAAGTTCTTTGAAAAGTAACCTAATTCAAGTAAAATCCAATACAGAAAAATTTACACACTCACTGCATTATTTTGAAAAACAAAATCACTTCTACTCTGCAAAAATATCCTTAGTTCCTCCCATTTGAGTAAACCAGAGGCAGGGCACATATTCAGAGTCACTTTATATACAGCATCTCAATCCTCAGAATAACTCAATGAGATCATCCCCTAGATAAAGATGGCAAAACTGAGGCTCAGAGACAAAAGTTTACCTAAGGTCACACATTTCAGCAGCAGGGCTGGTCCGCCTGACTTCAAAGCCAGTGACATTTCCACTAGAAAAAGAGCAATTCAAAAAAGTAACAGATATCAAATTCCCAAACCATAAATACTTGTAACATTTACCAGAGAGTTAACATTTGGGGTAAGAAATGTCATAACCCAAAAAGCAAATATCTGCTTCCTTGCAGGGAGGAATGCTCGAAAAGATATATTTAAAAAAAAAATCCTGGGAAACTTGAGACCTTCCAGTTCAGCACTCACAAACTTATTGTTCATCATATTTTCCACTCCTGCTTCCTTATATTATTCCTTAATTAACTATATATTAGTGTCCAGGGGCCATTATGATTAAATAAAAGCTAAAGCATAGTTAGGATGGGAAAGAAGAGAAGGTTCCTCATGCCAAGATTCAGGCCTGGTGCTGTCATCACTCACTAGTATGTTTTCTTCTAAAGTCAATACGTTGTTCAATTTCAAACATGCTTAAAGAAAACACAAATTGATTTATTTGTAATTCTGAACTGCTTATCAAATGGTAATGATCACTGTACAACAAAACACAGGCTTAAAATATGCCATGCAATGCTTAGTCATTCTCTTGTTGGAACTAATAATGCTCCTCTCTTTCTCTTTCTACAATTCTATGAGACTTAGCAACCCAGAAAGGGTCTGTGTAAGTGTGGTCAGTTCTGAAGACTCCAGAAAAACCCTCCCCCACTCAGCACCTCTCTTTTATTCATTAACCCACCAGGGGCCAAGACTAATTAGATCAGCCTGCTCATTTTGAGCTGATAATTGATTTAAATAGGTTGCTCATTTAAAATAGAAGAAAAGCCTGCTAAACATTTGGTGCTTGGATCTTTTTTTTCTTCTTTCCCTGCAACTTTCAATTGCTTGTGCAATGTAGCATAAAATGTAGAGGGCTCCCTTTTCTTTTCTCTCTCTCTTTTTAAAGGGGCCATAAAATTAATTACAATAAGTAGGCAATGGGCAGGGGCAGGGGGTTAACTGATGGCTCTAATGAGCAACTCAGCTTTGGGAAGGCCTGGCCACTCATGCTGTTTGCTGGCTGAAAGGGGGCCATGGCTTCCAAGAGGAGCACAGCCCCAAAGCCTGCAACAGTCCTTCAAACTGATTCTGTCTTCATGGCAACCAGAGTCACTTTGCTAAGCTTCTAACAAAAGGCGCCTTCCTTTCCAATGGCGGGGACATTTTGAAATTGTCTTCTTACCATTAAGTAAGACCGAACTTTCAAGAGGCCATTTCATAGTATCGCCATACATTATCATCCCTGATTTTTATACATTTGGGGGGGCGGGGGAGTTAAGGGAACACTCTGGCCCCACTCTGCATTCTGAAGACCTCTCCCTTCTCAAAGGGGTTTTCATGACCCTTCCTGCATCAGATTGATTTACTTCAAGTGTGGATCAAAAAAGTTTAGACTGGCTCCTCTTTGGAAACTAAATGGTCCTGCTAGTTTATATTGTTTGGCTGACTGTATCCCTTTGACACAGTGAAAAGGGCTTTTGTCTGCAGCCTGGAGGGCAAGAGGTGGAAGCAATATTTGTAATTTGCCCTGTAAAATTTTCTTGCAGTGTTTCCTGTCACTGAGAAAAGAGAGCACAGGGCCTGGTGAGGGGAGCTGAGGGATGTAACCAGATCTTTAAAGGTAAATAAAATGACTAAAACTAAGAAAATTACCCCAAAACTGTACATGCTATATTTCTGCAGTTCACCAGTTCCAACCCTACAAAGCAGCACAATCAGCATAGGAAAAACACGATGCTTGGGGTCAGAGAGAGCAATGTGTGTTTTCACCTGATTCAGTCACTTCCTAGTATGTCACTTGCTCTCTCTAAAACTCAATTTCTTTTACCTGCAACATGAAGTCACTAAAGTCTTTTTGGAGGTGAATCATAAGAGATAGAGATCATGTAACAGTCTGGCATGAGGTCTAGATCTAATCAGCACTCGACAAATGCATAGCACATTTAGCCTTCTGTAGCCATAGGCTCCAAATCTGGAAATTTACCCACCTGAGAATTTAAAATGGTAAAAAAGAAAAAAAATTGTCTGTATTGAACGTGTACAAACTTTTCTTCTTGTTGCTATTTCCTAAACAATACAGTATAATAGCTACTTACATAAAATTTACACTGTGTTGGATATTTATTATAAGTCATCTGGAGGTAATTTAAGGTATATAGGAGGATGTGCACAAGTTATATCCAAATAAGATAATTTTACATAAGGGAGTTGAGCATCCATGGATTTTGCTAGCCTGAGGTGGGGGTGTCCTGGAGCCAATTTCCTGGAGGTACTAAGAGAAGACTGACTGTATAATACAAAATGTGGCTTCCTAATAACCAGGAAAGATCATTCATCCTGAGGTGGGCATCTATTTGATGTAGGCAGTTAGGAAGAGAATCATCAGTGCTTTATGGTGATGGCCAGACTCAAGGGCTCAAACCTGTGTGATGTCCCAGAGCCCCAGACTCAGAAGGGCCCACAATCGCTGCATTAGAATTGTCAGCTTTTGGATAAGGGGCCCAGCATTTTCATTTTGCA
Organism: Heterocephalus glaber; assembly: GCF_000247695.1. The sequence goes on from NW_004624732.1 coordinate 26,823,696, forward strand.
CTAGGTTCTGTAAACTATGTTGTCCCTCCTGCATGTACATCCCACTGCCTATGTTGTAGGAGCCATTCTTGAGATGGTGGTGAGCTGCTTAGGTGGAGTCATGTCTGTGTTGGTGGCACAGTGCTGTCATAAATAAATCATTTCTTTCATCCTCCAACAAATTAGAACCAGAAGTGTAGCCTTTCCAGGTCCTGTGGGTCCCAGGCCTGATTGCCATGAAAAACTATTCAAGAGCACATGCTAGTGGCCAAAGGTCAGAATCGCACCTCTGTGGTCCCATTTGCAACCTCATTGTGAGAACCTTTGCCTTTCTGGTAGATGTTGGAGGCCCCACCTAGAGATTACAAGGAGCAGGGAGCATCCCTTTGTTAATTCTGAGTTCATGCGGCAGATCATTTTCACCATTAATGACATATGAATTCAGTCCCAGGTAATCTTTTTCAAAGCAACCGGTTGTGAAAAATATTGAAAAAGCACTGCTAATTTCCCTTCCTAACGACAAAGACATTGAAGGTAAATAAGATGAATATTTATGGGATACCTGATTGCCTAAATGAGTTCCTAAGGTATGAATAATTGAATGTGCATATGCTAATTAATTGGGAAAAGCCAGTAGTAACCCCTTTTTATTTACATTAGCTTCATTTTATTTCATTTCTTAGAACTATTACAGTTCCTATTTCCTATGCTTCAGTAAAGTTGAGAGTCATTGAGAGAATTTTTAATAGACATCATGATTCTTAATTTCAGTGGATGCATGAGCCAAGGTAGAGTATGTAGAGATAGTTCTTAGAATATGTTACTCCGTTTTGCCTAATAATAAAAGTTATCATTCGTTGGTGCCTACTACCCCTAGTCTTTTATATACCTCTCTTCTATTTAATCTTCACAAACCTTATGTGGTAGGAAACTGCAAAATTATCTCCCTTTTACAGATGAAGTGACTGACAGTAGTTAAGTGAGCTCCTCATGTTCACATGACTGTAAGTATTAAGGCACAGATCAGTGCTGTCCTGCTTAAACATCGTCTTTCCAGAAAGAAAATCTAGTTTTTCACTTTGACTGTAATGTTTGAAAAATAGTCTTTTCCTTAACGTCTTCCAAGCATGGTTCACCAGAATTTCAAAGGACTGTCTGTAATCATTCTCAAATAGCCACCCAACTCAAAACCTAGTCAAAACATCCATATATTTGATTTTTTTAGTGTCTATGTTTTATGAGGTAGATTTTATTTTCGGGGTGGTTTTAGATTTCCTGAAAAAATGCACAAAAAGCACAGAAAGGTCCCAGATGCTTACCCCCACACTTTGCTCTAACGTTGATGTCTTGCGATATTCTGGCACACTGTTGTAATCAATGACTTAACATTGATACATTATTATTAACTAAGGTACGTGGTTTAATTCAGTGTTCACTTTTTGCATTGTACAGTTCTGTGGGGAAGGTTTTTAGTTTTTTGCACTGCTAGTGATTGAACCCAGGACCTTCCCATTGAGCTACATTTCCAGTCTTTTTTTATTTTTTATTTTGAAACAGGGCCTTACTAAATTGCCCAGATTAGGCTTGAACTTGTGATCCTCCTGCCTCATTCACCCAGAGTTCTGGAATTACAGGTGTGTGCCACTATGCTGGGCTCTATGAGTTTTGAAAAATGTAAAATATAGCCTATATACTATTGTAATATCATACAGAACACAATCCTGTATCCTGTATATTTGGAATCATACAAGATACAATCTTTTCAGATTGTATCTTTTACTTAACAATATGCATTTGAGTTTCCTCCATGTTTTGGGGGTGGTTTTGTTTTGATTTGTTTTTTGCTTTTGGGTTTTTATGGCTTGATAATAAATTTCTTTTTATGACTGAATAATATTTCATTGTCTGGATGTACAACAGGACTTCAAAACCAATATAATGCTTAAAATGTGACCAAAGAGTTACTGGGCAAAGTCACTTGCTTAAATAATACTAGCAACAACAATAACAATAATTATACAAGTCTAATTCTTACTTTCAGATAGGCTCATGTTGTAAGTCTGCCATTATCACTTCCTTCTTTTGGGCTCTGAGAGCATCTCAACATCTAAACCTCTTAAAAGAGTCTTCTCTAATTACTATCACTTGTATGCTTAATGGGTACTTACTGTGTACTTACTGTGTACCGTGAATTGTGCCTTACATTTTATACACCACAAACAGTTGTATAAATTGTGTTCATCTATATAAAGGGACCCAATTCCCCATCTTAGCATACCTCATTCCCCAAAATTCCACACCAGAATTATTATCTTCATTTCACAGGGCAGCAGACCTTGGCTCAGAGAGATAAAATTGCTTAGCCTGGCCTCATAGTTTGTAAATGGCAGAGATAATTTAATACCCAGAATTTTATATCCAAAATATAGACCATTTCCTCTCTAGAATGTAGGAATTAATGGAGAAAAAGAGACATGGCACATAAAGAGTCTCATTACAAACAGTGGCATGTACTTACAAGAAAGAGAATTTCTTGTTGGTACTCTTTGAAAATGATCTACCGCAGCACAAAGTATGATAAAAGAATACAGTGAATGATTAAATAAAAAATGATTATAGTAAGAGACACTTTGCCATTAATCCCCCTCAAAATACTTCTCACTTTTAACATAATTATTCCATCATTCTTGGCACTTTTTGAAGCAGTTTTGGAAGCCCTGAAAGTGTCTTTAGTCACACTAAAGTTGTAGCTGCCTTGTTGCTCTTAATTAACTCAAAAGGTTTACCTTTCATGGGGAAATTTTGACTTTGGGGAAAAGCTAAAAGTCACACAGTGCCAGATCTGATGAATAAAGTGGATGAAGACACACCATAATGTTTTATTTGACAGGAATTGCCATACCAGAAGCAATGTGTGATATAGAGTATTGTCATGAAGAAGGATGAAACTATTTGGCTATTTCTCAGTCCATTTTCTATCCATATCCTTTCTTAAATGATTTCATAAGCTCTTATATTATTCAGAGTTCACGATAGTGTTCTTGAGTATAAACTCGGCTAGCACTGTTCCATCAAGGTCAAAAACACAATCAACATTATTTTGGATGTTGGATCTTGATTGACATGATTTTTCCCATGAGGAGAACTAGGTGATTTCTGTTAACAACTCTGAAACTTGGTCTCAAGGGTGATAAACATAGATATAAGTTTCATCTCCCATGATGACTTTTCTATAAAAACTGGATCTGAAGTGGATGATTGCACAACTTTAATGAAATTGACACAATTTAACGTAAATGAGTTGTTTGTGATCCATGATTTATCAAACACCTTACAATTCCCCTTCTCTTAGCCATAGCTCACAACAAATTGACTGCACTGAACAAGTTGAAATTTGTCACACACTGTTACTAAGGTTTGGTATGCTGATTCTTGTATTGAAAATCCCTGCCTTTCCATTAGAGGGGACACAGCAGCAGCATTCACCATATTGATTTTTGGCATACCTATCTCCCCAGCAACAACATTTCATCTCTTTCATATACAAGGTACATGAACCCATCTCTCAAAAGTCTCATTCCATTGTGGTGATAGATCAAAGTTCAAGCCTCATTATTGGCATCAGATATATATGAGGCTCCTTAATACAACATTCTTGACTTAGGTTTTTGTAAACTTAAAAAACAAGCTAACTGCCCTGAACTGCTATATACAATAGTGAGGCATAAATTGGATAATTTCACTTAGATGCTCTCATTCAAAACAGGAGGAAATAGAATCATGCAGAATAGTTGACTAGGAACTTCCAAGCCCTTGTTTCCCTTGGGAAACATTAAAAAATAGCCAGAAACTGGATGAAATGATAAGATCTGTAGAAAAAAGGAAAAAGTCTACAATGACCAAGCAAATGCCTAATAAAGGAAAGTTCCATTCAAAATGGTAAGAAATTGTATGGAATTTTTATTCAACCTTGCCTTAGTCTTTCTCTAGTGTGGCGTAGACTTGGTCATAAGAAGACTGTAGCATAGTTCACTCCCTTGAGCTAGGGGGTTCAAACAGACCATACTTACACTGTTCTAATTTATCTGGGGGCATCCTAAAGAACCGGGTTCTGTCCTGCCAAACTCAGATATCAGGTGTAGAAAAGCAATAGCTACTACTTTAAAAAGCTTCAGGGGGACTGTCAGCCCACAGATTCCTAGAGAAAGTACCATGGGTGGAGGCATGCAGTAAACAATCTGTGGTCCCAAGGAAGATCTGAGCTGAGTATCTTTGGGAAATTAGGCACTCAAAAGCAGAGGTGTATTCAGGGAATGGGAATAGCATTATGTAAGCCCAGGCAAAATATATGCTCAGAAAAAATGGGAAAAACCTGAAGATTTCACCTCAGGTTGACCTCTAATTGAGAGCACATCCAGATACTAAGTGAATGTTTATTCAGGCACAAAGACAGCCTGCAAAAACTAGGAAAATGACTGCTTTTTCAAATATCCAATTTTTAACAAAAGTAAAAAATCAAAAGGCAAACAAAAAATACACAGCAAAGCATGGCACACTCAAATCCATAAAATTAATGAGTAGGAGTCATTTTTTTAAGAAGGAGATATTTATTCATGTTTTTTAAAATTCTTTTATCAGTACATTTTAGGTATACAATACATTTACATTTATCATTGGGATATTGTACCTTTACATGATGTATCTTGGTTCTTAATTTTTCCCCATTCCCTGTCCTCCCTTCACCCCCTCCAGCCTTCCCTATTTACAAAGACTTTGTTTCCATTTTTGCCTTTTCTCATTATTTTTCCTTTCCCTTCTTTCCTTTCCCCCTCCCCTACCACCTACCCTACCCCTTTGGACCTTTTCTTCCTATTTGAAATTTCAATTGTTTGTTTTAATCATTTTAGCCCTTACTTACACTTTCAGTTTCTCACATTAGAGAAATTATTCAGTATTTACACATGTGTGTATTATTTATTTCACTTAAGAGGACGGCCTCAATATGCATCCATTTAGCTATAAATGTCTCTAGTTTCCTGTTCTTTATGGCTGAGTAGTACTCCATTTTAAAAAAAACCCACAACTTCTTTATCCAGTCTCCAGTTGCTGGGCACTTGGGCTGTTTCCAAGCTTTAGCTAATACAAACTGTGCCACTATAAACATGGGTGCACATATATCGTTGTGGTATGATTCTTTTAATTCATTTGGGAAGATGCCCAGCAGGGGAATAGTTGAGTCAAATGGGACCTCTAGTCCTAGTTCTTTGAGGTATCTCCATACTGATTTCCACAGTGGTTGCAACAGTCTACACTCCCATCAACAATGGAGCAGAGTTCCAGGAGTCATTCTGAGGAAGCACAGACATTGTACTTACTAGATAAAGACTTTAAAACTGACATCTTAAATACATTTAAAAAGCTAAAGGAAAGTTACATGGAATCAATAAAGGACTAAGAACAAAATGAAGGTATCAACAAATAGAAAATATTAAAAGTAACCAAACAGCTCAGCTGGTCTGAGCACCTGGAAGGAAGCTCCCCGCCTCCATCCCAGGCTCCTAGGGCAGAGAAGCTCAGCCGGTCCCAGAACCTGGAAGGAAGCTCCCCTGCTGCCATCCCAAGCTCCTAGGGCAGAGAAGGTGGGCCGCATGGGTGGCAGAAGCACACCCCCACCCTGGGGAAATGAGAAGATACATAAACAAGCCACAGAAACAGACTTCCAGATCACCTACAGCAACCCAAAAGGGAAACGAGATGGAACACTCTGATACTCAAC
>NW_004624732.1:26846368-26910786 GCF_000247695.1 Heterocephalus glaber
GGAGGGATGGAGGGGTTGAAGGGAGGGCAGGGGAAGGGGGAAAAATAAGAACCAAGAGATTATATAAACATGCTTATCGCATATCTCCAATCATGAATGTCATTCTATTGTACACCTAAATTGTACAAATAAAAGAATATACAAAAAAAAAGAAAGATAGACCAAAGATTCAGTTCCATTATTAGTATACTATAAAGGACATTTATGATAATAAGTTCATATATTCATGGTATGAAATGAAGCCAATGTTTTATACAAATAATACAAAATATATATATATATATATATATATATATTAGTCAAAAGTTTGGTTGTACAAGAAATTCTATATGAGACTCAATAATATTTCAATTCAAGAATTCAAGCATTATTTTATTTCTGAAAGAATTTTATTGCCCGGTGCATTCTCTTTATGTCCTCATCCTAAAATTCTCATTACAGCTTTCAACTTCTCTTTTCTGCTTTATGTCTCTTTAGCTCTTTATGCTATATTTTAAGAATTTCTTAGATTTAGCTTTAAAATCACTAGTTCTTTGTGATTGAGATTCCTTAAATTTCAATGCCTTTATTTTCAATTTCTAAAATTTCTATTCAGTTTTTGTTCAACTATCCTTGTTATTTTTCATGATATGTCATTACTGCCTTACAGATTTAATACTTTCTCTAGCTTTTAAAAATATTTTAAACATGCCAATTTCAATGTTCCTTTATTTTTTCTCTATTGCCTATCATTTTGAGCTGTGATCTCATTTTTATTCACTACATGTACTACAAGCCATACATTGGATTTCCTTACGTGCTTTCTGATTCTTATCACTCCATCCTCAGTGACAGAATGTCGTGTGTGCCCAGACTCATGCTGGCAGATCCATTTGCCAATGTCACGTCAATGTGTGCAGGAATTTAAAGTTTTACCAATGTTGGCCAATTTTTACATTTTTTTTCTACTTTAGGAGTTTTCAAATCATGCCCCTAGGATGAGAATCAGGCTCCCACAGTGCTTAACCATGAATGCATGCCTGAGACCTGTGGTTTGCGAGATTCACTCTATGGCTACCCACAGCCATAGATTACTGATTAAGATTAGTGGCCAAATTTCAGGGTATGTCCTCCAGTCAATGGGTAGAATTTTTCTGATGGGATCCCCTTTTCCATTTTTCTGCTTAAGTCTATCCCTGCATGATCTTCATTTTCAGTCATTACATTGGTGTGTTTTAAAGAATAACCATCCATCATCTTTCATGACTGTGGGTTGACTAGGCTTAGCTGAGTGGTTCTTCTGTTCCTGGAGGTGTCAGCTGGGGCTGCAATTATCTGGACATTTGATGAGTTGGTACATCTGAGAGGATTCTCTCATATATCTGATATTATAGGCAGAATTGTCTGAAATGCTGGGCTCAGCTGTATCATTCTCTGCTTTGACATGGAACTGGCAAAGCCTACTATAATCTAATGGCTTGACCAGGTTGGAACCTTCAATACTCTGCTAGAAGGAAGCACTGGCAACCAGTTGGAGTAAAGCTGGATCTATTGAGTATCTCAGTTTTTCTAAGTCTCATTATGTGATATGGATTCTTCACAGCACAGTGACTGAGTTACAAAAGATGCCCTCAATGGCAAACATGAACAATGCAGTTCCCTTATAAAACAAACCCTTACAGATAGACTGCATAATTGTTGCCACATTCTGTGTCAAAACAGGCCACAGGTCTAGCTCAGACTTTAAAACAGGGAAACAGATTCTATCTCTCTATAGAAAGAATGGAAAAGAGTTTGTGGACATCTTTGAGCTCCTGCAGTTTTTATAACAAATGACTCTCAAAATAGCTTCTTAAAGATAAGCTTTTTTCTCAGTCTTATAATGATAGGTTCAAGGAGATGTTATCCATGACTAGATTGCAGCTTCATAGTGTCATCAGCAACACAGGCTCTTGATTACAGGGTGGATGCAAACATTCCAGCCATTATCACCAAGTTTCAGGCAAAAATAGAGAGATGGAAGAGACAGGCAAAAAGGTTGTAACAACTCAGTCAGCCCTTTGGAAGAACTTTTCTCGAAGCCTCTATGACTGATGTTGATATATCATTGGTTTTTCCATATGCAGTAGAAGATAGAATAGTAATGTCAAAAAGAAAGCATGCCTTCATATCACAAATTCTTTTTAAATGTTTCTTTAACAGGAAATAGATTTGAGTGAAACAAAGGAATGCAGTGGATCCCAAACTCACTCACTCACTCAGACACCTCACCTTCTGTGCATTACCTTTTGTCACACTTGGCAAAGATTCTAACCACACACAGTGCAAGGTTATTTGCAGTATGCTCGTGTTCATGTTCTGTTGAGACAGACTGTAGAGCATTATGGTACAAGGAACATGCTTTCACCTGCAGGTAGTTGTCAAGATGGTTGCAGGGTACTACTTAGAGACAGATTTCAGTCCTTCTTATTAATAAAGGTTGTTTTATATGCCTAATTACAGCCTTGCCAAATAACATAGTTGACTTTTGTGTTGTTTCCGCTCCAGTTTAAATTGGCATTAATATTAGCAGGTTTGAAGAGTCAGCCAAGTTTGTGTTCAAGGCCCTGGCTGCACACTTTTCATGGTCCCTTTCTCCCGGTCTGTTTTCCCTCATCTCCTTATCCTTCTAAGTTTGGTGACAACAGAGAACCAAGATTCTCTCTAATTGGAGGAACCCATTGAAATGTAGGGAGCAGTCACTGATAACAGTGACTTCTAGCCTTTTTGTAGGAATCTGCTCTTTGAAAGAAATCATTGATCAAAGCTATATTCCTCCAAAGGTGGCCGTTCCTTGGTGTTATTGCAGACACCACATCTAGCCTCTGAGGCTCCTGCCACAATCCCATGGGTAGACATAATGACCTCTGCATGTATGAAGGTGAGTGCCAGATGTAAGATACAGTAAACAGTGTGGCATAATTAAAGAAAGTGGTCTACTTCTGCTTGTTCATTCTGTATTTCCTCCATAGCAGGAGTCAGGAAGCTATGGCCCATGAACTAGCCTGTTTTTATAAATAAAGTTTTAATGGAACACAGTAAAACTTACTTATTTATGTGTTATGTATGACCATTTCCAGGCACCAGCAACTATGAGAACTACAAAGTCCAAATTACTTGCTGTTGACTGTCTAAATTATTTACTATTTACAAGTCAGTGTTCCCTAGTTCCCAAGAGAGAAGTATTTCCCTCTAAGGCTATGGTTCTCAAGGGGACAGTTTTGCCTCCCAGAAAACATTTAGGAATGTCTGGAAATATTTTGTTTGTGATGATATGGGGACAAAGGATGTGGGTACTGGCATCTAGTAGGTTGAGGACAGGGATTCTGCTAAACATCCTAGGCTGCATAAGTCAGGCTCCCGCACAACAAAGAATTATCCAGTCCAAAATCCCAGTGGTACAAAGGTTGATAAACTCCTTTAGATGGCAATAGGTGTCCTATAAGATATTATTAGATTTCATTCATTTATTCAATAAAGACTTATTATATGTATACTCTGCAACATGTGTGGTACTGAAATAGAGATATAAAAATGGTATTATTTAACCTACACAACAGCTTATGACATTGGTACTATTATTATCCCCATTTTGAAGATGCCCATAGAGGTTCATTTACTTACAATCATCTGTTCAGTAGTAAAATGCGATTTTAATCCTGTGCTTGTCAAATGTTCTATATTTTAATGGAGAAAAATGTAGCACTCGGAAGACAAACAAAAATGCTTTCAAGTGCTGGTTTTCCAGTTGTTTGCATGTGAGATGGAGACAATCACATTTTTCCTGAAGGAGGTTAAGATTGAAGGAGACAGTATGCTAACAGCGCTCAAAGATGGAGTCTATATTATGCAACAAATGTGCAACCTCCTATTATTTTATTTCCAGGCCTTAACATGAATATCATTGAAGTCTGGAAACCACTCAGCCAGCCACAGGTTAGCAGGAGTGCCAAATGGGGTTTTAAAAAAAGTTCCATTGTCTCCACTGAAACCTGGGCCAATTTCCTCAATTATTTCAATCCTACCAAGATGGGTCTTCCCCAGTGTCAAGACCCCTCCTCTAAAGTGGTTCTGGGATGTGGGCCTTGCTGCTCTGTCCAGCACAGCTCCCCGTTCAGAGCTGCAGAGCACAGGATAAAGGCACTGACAGTCTGTCAGCCAACAAAGTGAGGCCTAATCGCCCACCTGCACAGCCCTACTCCTAAACCTCCCGCAGAGCGCTCACAACTGTCAAGAAGGTTGCTCCTGACAGGAGAACACAATTACACATTTTCAGAGTTGAGGCATAAATGCACAAGGCAGCTGGCGATGGGGAGCCAGATGCCCTCAGAGCAAGAGTTCACAGCCCATCAGTTTCGGGACCAACCAGCTTTGTCTTTTTATTTCTCCTTTTGCCCCAAGAGCTGACACTTTACAAAGTTTAGTCTATTGCCTTGGCCATATTATTTCTAGAAAAACGGAACAACTCTGGCTGAGAGATAATTAGACCATCACAACTTCTCAACCTGGACCTCCAGCTTGGCAAGGAAGAATTCATGGCAGTTTTTACTAAATTCTTCTCCAGCATATTCCTCAAATCTCTCCCCTCCTCTGCTGGCCTCCTCTTTGCTCACCCATGCCATAATTGCCCAATCCTTTTACCATCCCTGCTCTTCTTGGCTCTCATGCCAAAGTGTAGTTTGACATCAGTATCCTTGATAGACAGAAATGAAGATAAAGAAAAGAGTCCTTAACCTTGGGGGAATCTTGTCATCAAAAAGAGTTCAGGCTGTAGACAAACCATACAATTCTCACTTCTGTGCAAATGGATGTTAAATGAGGACTGTTCTTATCATCTTTATTTCACCTGGGGCACTACAGCTGAGAGCAAAGGTACAAATCTCCTACACTCCACAGAGAGAAGCTAGGTCACCTACTGATAAATTCCTGAAGGGTAATCCAGAAAAATGTCTATCAACTCCTAATCCATCCCCAGAGGGAGGAGATTTTGTTAGTGTAACCAGAATGATACCAATAAACTGTATATGCAATGACTATGTTAAAAAGCATTTTCTTTATTCCTCAGTTTCAAGTACACAAAAAGACTGGGAGAGGCAGTGCCAATCCCCAACACAAACCAAATAGCCATCTAGATATGGAAAATATGACCGGGCCAAGCCAATGACCTCAAGGGATATGTCACTGCAAATATCAATATATTATTATGACTTGTGAAAAGAAGAAAGATCTGCTCCCACTGCGAGAACCCCAATGTGAAATCTGTTATGCACCTGCCACATACACACAAATCCTTCCAAGTAACCATCCTACCTGAAGGTGAACAATGTGTCTCAGGGCATGAGACCTACGTAACAGAAGCTTATGCCCACCATTTATACTATACATCTCTGTGACTATTTACAAATATGAAAAGATAATCCAGGTACAGCAGATGTTTAAGAAACCAGTACTGTAGCAGGGGAAAACCAGAGAATACCTGCTTTCAGAAGACAGAGAAATTTAAGAGTAATTTTAAAAAAGCTTTTCTTACTCCATTTTCTGTTGCTACAACTGAATGCCACAGACTGGGTATAAGAAAAGAAACTTACTTAGCGCAGTTTCAGAAGCCCAAGAGCTTGGCACCAAACTGATTAGCACAGGTGAGGACCTTCCTGCTGGGTCATGCTGTGATGGGGCAGCATCTGGTGAGGCAGGGTGAGGGTGCCAGTTCAGGTTTCTCTTCTACTCCAACTGTGAGGGCCTCATCCTCATGATGTCTTCTAATCCTGATTTCCTCCAAAAAGCCCCATTTCCAGGTATTATTTACTTATGACTTTAGGGATTACAGGTTAAGTTTCCATATGATTTTTAGCAGACATTCAAATCATGGAGATTCTCAAAGATATTTAGGTCTTAAATATTATGATCTAAGAAGCTAAAAGATCTAAACATAATGTCAACAGTGGTATAACTCCCTCAGAAAGGAAAAGAAATAAAAGAAACAAAATGCAATTACAAGTTTTGGTCAAAAAAAAAAAAAACACAAGAAAAATGTGAATCAAAAGCAAAACACTAAAATATACAAGACTTTAAACAATTTATGGCACAGTGAAAAAAGAAAATCTCATTGGCCCCAGGATGTGAAACATTACTATAATAGCCATGATTTTAATAGCATAAAATTACATTTATTTTCCCTTCAGATCTAATCATAATGTTTGGTTCTATAGAATATATCATATTTTACATATATTACATATCATAATGTAAAATATTTTAATAATATAAACTACATATTTATTAAAACAATTATAATTATTAACACTATTATAATTACATTACAGAATATCAATGCCAAAATCTTGATGGCATTAAAAGATAATAAAGCTGATGAACAATAGAAAGTGGACCAGGAGAAGAAAAAATAGAAAATAATATGGAGATTATTGTTCATTTCTGAATAATGATTAAATATCAGATAATACCTGAAGTGAATGAAACCAAAAGTAGATGTTTCGGTACTATTTAGAATTATAGAGATACCAATAAATCAAAATAATAATTTAGTCAACAAGTTCAAGAGAGGCATAGAAAGGAAGGTGAAATTAGTTTGTGCAGATGAGTTAAATTTGTCATCTTCCAAAGGGAGACATTCATAAATGAAAAACTACTGATCTATTATTCAGAATTATAGTGGTGATCAATGGAAAAATTGAAAATTTAAAAGAAATGAGAATGGAGCAAGATTGTTTTTTCAATCAGCATATCCTGTACTATTATTCTAATTTTTGTTTTTATTTAGTGTGTTATTTTTACAATTTATAACATAGTGACAACAAAATAAATGTACTTCCAGAAGTAAATCTATAAACATTCTGGATTAGTACAAGAATTAGTCCACCTACCATAGTTTTATCCACGTATACATTCAATGCAGACTTTAACTAAAATTGTGATATTAATACAGTAACAAGATACCAAATTTCTGTAGGATTAAAACTAGGACCTCAAGTAGTTATAATGTCATAGCCAAGAAATGATACCAGGATTTGCAAAGTTATATAGATAGCTTTCATTTTATAAGTAGGCTATGAAACACTGGCAAACACAAAATAATCAACCCCAGTTACAGATCCAGATATCACTTACATCCATAATAGGCATAAACTAAGCATTATTTGTTGCTGACACCAGCAGGCATCTAAATCCCAGTAACCTCTGATTATTCCCTTCCTCTGATCAGCTAATGCCCAGATTTATAACAGGTGCTGAACACCCTCTGCGTCTGATAGTGCTCAACCCATCCAGACTTATCCCCTGCTACTCCCATTCCCAACTGGAGGTAAAACTAAACCAAAGCAGCTGTATCCAGAACTCTGGGCAAGAAAAGAACACAAACCAGGCCATTTTTTATCATTCTCCATTGCCTAGACTGTGGGTTATAAATACTACTTCCCACCAAGGCGAACTAGAGCTTCTCAGAGAAATGACTGATTCCAGGTTTAGGGCCAATAACACAAAAATGAGCTAAGCACAACTTGTCATGCCCCATTTCTTTTTCTCTAACATGGAAAATCTTGACTCCTGGAATAACTTGTTTGCTCTATCCAAAAATATAATAAACACTTTTCAAAATGATACAATTGCTTTTAACATCAAAATGTTGAATACAGACAATTCTATCTGTTCTTTGAATCTGTAGCAGTATGTAGCTCAGTCATAGGACAGTGTTCAAAAATATCTTGGGACAATTATTTTCACTAATTTCATACATAATTTGACTTTTCCCATTTATATTCAATTTTGAAGTTTTCTTTTCTTTAATTTAAGACATTTCAAATTCAAAAGTCAAAATTATCCAAAAAGATATTCTAGTTTCCATCCCTCTGTCTTTCCCTTCTCTCACCTGTCCTACCAAAGCTTTGATTGGGGCGGGAGCTAATTTCTGTTTTATCCTTTCAGCAGTTCTTACTTGAAAGCTGGAAAACTACTATGCTACTTTGCTTTATTCACCTAGAAATGCACTGTGGAGATCAGTCCACATCAATTCACAGAGACCATGACATACTACTTTTCAGAATTTTTTAATAGTAACACGAATTTTATCAAAATAATGCTACCATATTTAAATATACATCACAAATATTTCTCCTTTTTAGTTGTATCTTAAAGTCACAGGAATTTTTGCATTGGACTCATTGTTTCATTAATCCACAGATGAGGACCCTCCAGTCAGTCTGTTCCTTATATACCATCCTCAATACCATCCACATACTTGAGACGTAGTCTTTGTTTTTCTTTTTTATTTGCCCTACAATTGAGAGAACATCAAATTCAAATCCTATGAAGATTTACAGAGGCATTCTTCCTCCAAGGAAACCTTTGCATTTCCCAGTACCTAATATAATGGCCAGAACATACTAACTATTCAGCAACTGTTGAGGATTATTGAAGGGGAAAATAGAAAGATGATAAGTTTGCAGTTCAGATAAGTTCTCAGTTCAAATTGCACCTTAGCCACTTTATAAATATATTAGTTATCTGCTGCTGTGCAACAAACTATACCAAAGCATAGCCAATTAAAAAGACATGCATTAATTATCTCAGTTTCTTGTGGGTCAAGAATCTGGCACAAGCTAGGCATAGTGGTGCATGCCTGTAACCATAGCATCCTGGAAGACTGAAGCAAGAGGATTCTAAGTTCAAGCCCGGCCAGAGCAGCAACTTAGTGACTTATTGAGACCACCTATCAAAACAAAAAATGAAATTGCTGGAGCTGTAGCTCAGTACAAAGGCCCTGGGTTCAGTCCCCAGCAACACACACACACACACACACACACACACACACACACACACACACGCACACACAGAATCTGATACAGCTTACTTAGATTCCTCTGACCCAGGGCCTCCTATGGGGTACCATCAAGGTCAACATGTTCTCAGATGATGGTTTGACCAAGGAACTTGCTTCAGAGTTCACTAATGTGCTTTCTGGATTAACTCAATTCCCTGTGGCTTGTGGACCTGTGGCCTCAGTTTCTAATGAGCTATTAGCTGGAGGCCTCCTTTGGCTCCTGACTGCATGAGTTGCTCCATAGGATGCCCAGCCTGGCATCTGGCTTCATTAGAGTCAGCAAACAAGAAGGTAAAAAAAGTACCAGAAAGAAAAATGGCAGGGGTAGAAATGACAGCCTTTTGTAAGGCTGTATTCTAATTGTAGAAGTGATATCCAACACTTTTGCCACAATATGAGCCTTAAGAAGCAAGTCACAGGTGCAGCCCATACTGAAGCAGATGGTCCAAACACCAGGAGAAGATCATTAGATGCATCAGAAACTACCTGCCACAGTAACCTTCTAAAACCTTATGAGAATCACTCCAGCTCTCTTTCTTCACCTGCAAAGTGAGAATAATAACAGCAAATACTACAGTATCACTGTGAAAAACTAACATATGTAAATCATTTGTGGCTAGTAAGGAGTACTCAGTGCAGAGCAGTCACTGCAACAGTTTTGGCAGTGCTGTCCTATCACTGACACTCTCTAACTCAGTCTTTATTCTTTTTGCTTTCACTCATTTGAAGCTAAATCTTTTTATTTCTTTCTCTCCTTAATATTTCATTACCAACATGCTTCAAATGACCAGTGGGATAGGGCAATTACTAAGACAAAATGTGGTTTTTGTAGCTTATCTTCACCAGATTGGTGTTCTAAAGTTAATCAATTTTTGTGATTTCCTATTTGAATCCATTATCTTTAGTGCAAAACAAACCAAATTCACAGCATCCTAGGAAATACTGATTTACAAACTAGAATGGTCTGTTTTTCTTACAAACTTAGATGGAAAACAGATCCAGTATAAATCTTCTGGAGAGCTCGTGGTTTGTAAGATATATATTTTTTTATTAGTACTCATATGTTTGCAATACAAAATGTTAACATTCCTTTTGTGGAGTTAGTATATGTACTTAACACATTTTAATTCCTTTTTTTCATTCTCTTTTCCTCCCTTTCTTCTCCTCTCTCTCTCTCTCCTCTCTCTTTTTTGTTTTTTTGGTTTTTTTTGCTGAAGTTCTTTCATTGGTACATTTTAGGTATACAATACATTTACATTTATTATTGGGTGCTTGTACCTGTACATGATGTATCTTGGTTCTTATTTTTTTCCCCATTACCTGTGCACCCTTCACCCGTCCACCCTTCTCTATTTACATACTCCTCTCTATCTCTTGATCTCTTTCTCATTTGAGAAAGATCTCCCTACTTCCTATTATCTATCTTTTATTTTGTTCTTTATTTATAATTTGCATTTCTCATGTAAGAGAAAGCATGCAATATTTAAGTTTATGAGTCTGTTTTATTTCACGTAACACTATGATTTCAAGATGTATCATTTTCTCACAAATGACTTGAGTTTATCTTTCCTAATGGCAGAGTAGCACTCTACTGTATGTAAATACCACTTTTTTGATCCTTTCATCTGTTGGTGGACATATAGGCTGCTTCCAAGATTTAACTATTATGAATTGTACTGCTGTAAGCATGCCTATGCATGGATCATAGTAATGTGATGTCTTTAACTCTTTTGGGAGGATACCTGTGTCAAATAGAATTTCTCCTTTTAGAGTTGAGGAATCACCATACTGATTTTCATAGTGGTTGCACTAGTTTACATTCCCATGAACATTGTAGAAGTGTTCCTTTTTTCCCTGCAGACTCTCTGGCACTTGTTACTATTTGACTTTTTGATGATGGCCATTCTTTCTGGGATAAGATGGAATCTCAGTGTTGATTTATTTGCATTCTCTAATCCAGTGATGTTGAGGATTTCTTCACATATTTATTGGTCATTTGTACTTCTGTGAAGTGCCTATTCATTTTCCTTGCTTGCGTTTTGATACAGTCTTTGGGAGGGATTTATTTTTTGCATCTTTCATATATTCTAAATATTAGTCCTCTGAGAAATAGCTGGCACAAATCATTTTCTGTCCTTCATGTTTTCTTTTCACTCTTGTGAAATTGTATTATTTTCCCATTTGTTGAGTCTCAGTACTATTTCCTATACAATCGGGGTTCTGTTCAGAAAGTCCTTGACTATGTCTATGACTTCAAGAGTTTTATCTATTTTGTCTTCCAGCAGGTTTAGTGTTTCTGCTTTAACATTTAGTCCTTTGATCCATTTTGATTTTAGTTTAGTACATGGTGAGGGATATGGATCTAGATTCAACCTTCTGCATGTGTATAGCCAATTATCCCAACACCACTTACTAAAGAGGCTATTTTTCCTTCCCTTTTTATGGAAGAATTCTTTTTCCATTCAAAGTTATAGAAAACTACACTATCTGAGTGCATTCTTTTTAATGTGTTCTGAAACACTTTTCATTATGAAACACACAGGAAATAACTTTCATTCCAATTCTTTTTTGCTGGCTTCCTATGAATCAGGACATTGACTTAAGGAGTTGAGATGGGCAGGTTTTGTTCTGGTTCTGCCCTGGAAATGTGTGACCCTGGTCCACTCACAACGTTTCCAAATCTTTCCAAGCCCCCGTTTCCATTCATACAAAGGGTCTCATTATCCTAACTTCTGTGCCTTTCACTTGATTCCTTCACAAAACAGGCAGGACTTTTGGGATGCTTTAGACCCACCTAGGAGGTGTCCTTAGAGACCCAGGAGTGGAAAGTGGGTGTCGTGCTCATTTACCTGTGTCAGGGAGGCTGATTTTAAAACAATCAACTCAAGAAAATAAATGTCAATTTAGAGATCAGAGGGATTTGAATCCCTAATCCTTAAGAATAAGGGAGAAAGAAGGTAATTCCCAATGTAAAACTCACAAGAAAAACGAGAGACCAAAAACAAAAACAAAAAAAAAAGGAATGATAAGTCAGTTCTAGAACATCAGATTGGCCTGGAGCTGAAAAGCTGGGCAACTTAAGTGATTTCTCTCTTGTTGCTTTAGCTCCATGGGGGCCTGCTGGAAACATTAAAGAGAAATCCTTGGAACAGACATCTACCACCTGTGGCTATTGGAAAGATATATATCATTTAGATACCACTGAGTGGAAAAAAAAGAAGACTCAGAAAGTAACATCTTGACTAACAGCAAGGTGCAAAATTATTTCATATTGCTCTGCAGTTTCAGAAACTACTGACTTTAAGCTTCCAAAACTTCATGCCTTGAAGTCTCCATCATAGCTGTTGGGAAATTCATCATATTCTCTGCTATGACACTCAAGAGTTTTGCAGACATGAATGGACGCAAAAAGATGTCAATCATAGCCAGTAACGAAAAGTTCATTTCTCACTCCCTATTGTGAAGATGATGCCTTTGTGTAGCCCATTTTGTGAAGCTGTGTTCGAGCTCATTTACCTTCATGTATGGACTATCTGCTTTATATTAAAAGTTTGGACCAATCCCACTTAATGCCTCAGAATTGCACAACTATTATTCTCTATTAAATCTGTGACAACATTACAATATCTATGTCAGAAGTAATGAAGAGATTACTGTGGAGTAAGTGATCCCACTGTCACTTCCCCCTGCATTTCTATATCAAATACTGTTAGCACTAAAGCCAGTCTCTGTCAGCCAGTGAGAAGGGGGGATTTGACAATGGAAAATCCATTGAGAAATGTGAGGGTAATTTCCCCAGTCATGTAGACAGCTGCTAGAGTGATAATTGAATAAAAGTGCAAGTATCTCTTTTTTTCTTCTTTTCTAGAAAAAATCTATATTTATTTCCTTAACTTCACAGAACATACCCTCCTCAGGGGGTGGTGATATATGCCAAGGAGAGCTTATTTGAAGTGGTTCTTCCACAGCTGGATTTAAAGATGGATACAATAAAGACACTTGAGGAGACAAGAGTCAGCACTACACATACTGCTCCCAGACTGTCAAGCACCATCCCCTGCCTTAAGGAGCTAGAAACTGTCTACCACTCTGTTTTCTTTTTTCTTTGGGTCTGAATTATGGAACAGAGTGACAGGCAACCTGATCAACCACTCAACAGATGCATATTGCATAGTGGATTATTGTTCATTACCTCATAAAGCACTTTATGTATTTGACTACATGTTAACCTCACTACAAAATAGGAAGGGAAAACATTATCTTTATTTTACTGATGAAGGAACTAAGTCTCAGAATGACTTCTGCATACTTATGTATTAAAGAGTAGGAAAAAGACAGAGAAAGGAACTCTTTCTTCTGAGTTTGAGCTTCATTCACAGAGTCAGTGATGAATTGAAACAGGACCCCAGGATTGTAATTTCATTACAAATATTCTCTGTGGCTATGGAAAAGGTGATGAGTCTCAAGGAAGAAATACAGAAGGTATGAAGATGGGATGGAAGGCTGCTGCAGTAATCCAGGTGAACAGTAAGAGGGGCTGAACAAAAGAGGACAAACTAAAGATGTATCTAGGGAAAGGTTAGTGACTAGACAGATGTTGAAATTAGAGGGTGGAGAATAGGAAACTACCAAGGATGGTTTGGGTCTGTTGTGTAAATATCTAGATGCATACAAAATCTTGTTCTGAGGGGAAAGACGTGGGAGGAGAATATTGTGTATACTCTGAGAAAGATGGAAATCATTTGCTAGAAATTCAGTAAATGAGTCTGGACCTCAGAGAAGGGATCTTGCTTAGGCTGAGATTTAGGGACACTAAATAATCTAGGAGTAGAGGTTGATCCTAGGTGCTCATGGCAAGAGAATTTCCAGGTAGTAATGGAGGTTAAAGTCAGGATTCAGAAAAGGAAGAGAAAATAGATGAGAATACACAATGTAGACAACATTTTGAAATAACTATATGACTATGAAGGAGTGATAAAAGATAGAGCTATAGCCAGGGGGAGTGTGGAATATGGAAGAGTTGTTTTATTTTTTAATGAAAGAGATTTTTTTTAATGGTGATGGAAGGGAACTAATTGAGAACAGGAATATTAAAGAAAGGAAATTCACTCAGAGGGTAAGAGCTATTCAATGTTTATCCTGTGCTGAAGACTCAGAGGCAACAAAAATTGACAAAGTTATCACTTTGTGGAATTTACATTTTGGTCAAAAAATAAAAATAAGCAAAATAATAATAGCCTCAATTAAGTACCCAAATGTGGCATAAAGCTGTTGTACTTAAAGCTACAACATTGGCACAAGAATAAACAAATGCATGTACAAAACAAAATAGTCTAGAATCTATAAATATATGGAATGCATATGCTAAACTGGATATTTTGAGACAGTAAAGAAAGAATGGACAAATTTAATAAGTGCCATTAAGAGAAATAGAAAATTTTGCTTAAAAAATGCTAATCGGTTCCTCTGGAAGCAGGGGGAATTAGCATTAAACAGGAAGAGGGATGCATTTTCCTTTTTTATTGCAGAAGGGAAGGACAAGTATGGGTACAAGAATATTTGTGCAGTGCAAGAGCAGGGAGAGGGGGACATTCCACCCACCTTGTTTCTCTTTTCCTTCTAAAGAGCAAAGTAAAAGATTATTGGGAAAATTTGATACCTGAAGGAGATGGATGAAAAAAATGAAAAACAATATAATAATGAAATTCAAGACATAGCAAGGAACTGGTGTTGGGGGATAATGGAACTGGAGTATGGAAGTGGGAACAAGCTGAAAACTGCAGACAAATGGTAGGTAGCGTTCAAGGAGGTTAAAATGAATCCATAGCTCTATAGATCATAGGAAAAACAGACTGATGTTCCTAGCATTTAAGGCCAAGAAGGAAGCATATCCCCTAAAGTTCTGGGATACTAGGAAGTTTATTCAGGGAAGAGCAGATGTGCTACAATGATATGTCACATAGGAACTATCGAGGCACATGATGGGGAGCTTGACAGGAGCTGCAGACAATGAGGGTGAGTGGCTTCCCATGCTCAAATATGCCAGGATGGCCTATCCTGAGCAGTGAGGGTGGGCCATAGCCACTTCCCACTTGGAGACCTATTCTTGTGCCACCACAGATGGACTCTGGGCCATAAAATGTCAAGCCAGGAAGTACCTATTTATTGTCCTCTTTGCTTATAGAGTGGTAATCTAGCTACAGGTGGGCCAAAGAAAAGGGCAGTTCTGGGTACTGACTTTGACTAAAGAAAAAGATCACAGTTGCAGACATACCATACTGATAATAAATTATGAGGAATGTGAAAAGGCACCAGCTGCACCCTTCACAACTTTGGTGATTCTATAACAAAATATTTGATGAAATTCTATAACAAAACACTTAAAGTGGCTTAGTGGGTAATTATTCTAATGAATGAAGGCCAATATCCTGGTGATGGTCTCCTTGGCTATGTTACAGCATACATAAAGAGGAAAATGGCCATGTTCAAAAGGGAAGAAGCACATAGGTGGCCTTGCTTTCTAACAACTTGCTCTTGTGAGAACTGACTTGGTCCTTTGAGAACTACATTAGTCCTCATGTGAAAGGGACCCTCCTGACCCAAATACCTCCCATAAGGAGCCACCCATTAAAAGTTCCATCACTTCCCAGTATTTTGGGAACAAACTACATCAAAACCATAACAATAGGTTTTCTAGAAATCTCTAGGACTTACTAAGGATGGAGGGAAGACATCTTTGTGATTTGGGGTAAGAAACATTTCTCAGTAACACTAATTTTTCAGTAACGTAAGTATAGCCAGTCAGAAGTCTAACCATCACAAAACATTAATCCTAACACATAAATGTACTTTGTGGGGAGTGGGAGACAGGGAGTCTACATTTAAGAATATCAAGTAAGTATCTTGTCCCTTCTCACCATTCTAACTTTCAGGTGAACATTATTCTCCATGGTTTTCAAATACACCATCTTTATCCAACCTGATCTAATATCTTCAAGACTTTAATCCCATGAATAGGTGAGAACAATGACATTAACAGAACCCTTGACTCTCCACTTCTGTGGTTTATAAAGCTTGTCCAGGTTCCAATCCCTGAAGCCTCTCACCTCATTACCCTACATCCGGTCTTTCTGCACTTCCCTCCCACACTTGTTTTGGTTCTCTAAGGTCATGATGGGTCCAGCACATGAAGACTGTGTTTGGTTTTACCTTCAGCTACCTGATTGATGTACGCTGTGCACCCTCTGTTTTCCCAGCCCTGGATCCTAGGACCACTCATCCCCTACCTATGTTGGAGAAAAATTCAGATAATATTCAACACTCACAACCCTCCCCTGTGCCTTTTTTTCTCTCTCCCCTTTGCCTAAATTGCTGTCCAGCCATGAGTCACTTTTCATCAACTTGGGTTCCTTGAAGACTATTTAAGATGATAGAACACATGGGCCATGCGTGCCCTTACTCAACTCTCTTATACACACCCTGGCCAGCTGACCAGCCACTTCCCTGCTCTGAGAGAGAAAAGGAGGGAAAAAAGCAGCCTCTTCCATTTAGAAACTGACCTGGCACCCACAGCTGACCTGTGTCATCTTACCAGATGTAAGCAATTCACAGAATATCACCCTCAGATACAAGTACTCTGAGACCATGATAAAATGAAACACAGTAAGACACACTTTATAATTGCATCTGAGGACAGACAAAAACAAGGCAATTGCAGCATGCACAAAGCCAAACACTCCCATTTCTGTGCCAAAAGAAATGACTGCTACTAATTTACCAGTTCCAATTTTATTCTCATCTAGCCTCTCCTTCTTTAGAGTTAGATTTTCTTAACACTCAACATCGCATTAGCTACACCTTCTGACAGCACCCATGTCCTGAAATGGGCTCTTTCAATGCCTTCTTTCTGAGATGCCCTTGCATACCAAGCACGCTGAGTAATACATGCAACCTGCTCAGGTACAGGCCTGGTCCTGTGTCCTTGGGTGAAGAGCATTGCCACTAACCGGTAGGAAATGGCTTTTCCTGTATGCCAGGCACTGTACCGGGCCATGTGATCACAGGCGTAAATATGGCTCAGCCTTGCTAAATCCTTGGAGCAATTCTGTGAGATGGAGTTTGTAACCTTCCCTTTAACAAGGAGGGAACTGAGTATCAGCAGTGTATGTGCAACTCAGAAGTGGTAGGGTCAGGAATATCTTACTGATTCCTGGGCTTCCACTGCTTCTGTCTTCTCCTTGAGTGGAGCATCATCACTTCATGATTTTCTGTCAGTTGGAAATGATGGGTAGACCTCACCCACCACCTCCAGGATTAGTAAAGAGTGAGACCAAAAACACACATGGGGATAGCATGATGGCAGAGCCAGGCCAAGATGCACAGTTCTTGAGCCAAACAGTCTGAAAGACAGTAAAGATTTGGAACAATTTGCTATATCTCAGTTAACAAAAACAAAGGAAATACATAGACTGGCTCAAGACAGGCTAAGCTGAAGACACAAGGACACAACAGTAGCACAGAGTATTTGGAGCAGGGGAATTGAGAAATAAAATAAATATTGCAAGGGAAAAGCCATCATTCTCATTGGGTGATTGAACCAGTTCTCCCCAGGGAAGGGCATGAGCACAATTTTAGCCTGATGGCACATTGTTGAGTTACCTCATGCTGGTAGGGGACACCCTGTGTGCAGGTCCCTCCCACTCCTGCCTCTGGGGCGGAGGGTCCTGGAGTCTGTATTGGTTTTCTCCTGGTAAAATTTGGGTACATCTACTCTTACAAGCAGATGCAGAACAGGAGACATGGCCTACAAAACTTACTGCATGTCACATTGCTCTTAAAAATCACATTTTTATGAGTATAAATGAATCAGAAAAATATGGATGAAATTTCCTGGCCCAATGTAAGCAGCCTCATACCCTAAGCAGTGCCCTTGAAGATGCTTGGAATGTAAGTGTTGGTGCCAGAATCCTGGGTAGAAAGGTCAGGGGTCCCCCACCCTTGTGCCCCACCCCTGGAGCACAGCCTCCACATGAACCTCACCAGGCAGCAAGAGATTTCCCCATGCTGTCTTGTGAGGTCCACAGGCAAGAGATTTTCCCAGGACATTTCCCACCTGCTGTCCCTGCTTCTCTTCCAATAGCAAAGGCTGAGTGTGTGGACAAGCCCACATGTACATTTGCACATTTTCACTCCCCCAACTGTGGCTGTGAGCTCTGATACCAGCATGCACAAAAAGCTGTAGAATAACACTGTGGATTTCTGCTTAAATGATGAACTCTTTCAAAGGCAGATTAAGTTGTTAAGTATCGAGAGAAATATTAGCACTAATAGATAAATTGCAGACGAACTCAGCCACTTGGTTGTAGCATTACATTCGAGAATGCAAAAATAAGAATATTAACTGAACTCCTGTTTAAAGCTCTGAGAAGAGGCACCAATCACCCACATTTTTTATTTTGGACTTGTGTTTAGCACCTACATTTTAGGCCACAGAAAGAAATGTAACCTGGACCATGTTATATTCCTTATGTATGGATTAAGAAGTCAAAAGTCAAGATGACTGGGACAAAACTATGCACAGATGCCTCTCTCTCAACACAATGTCCAAAAATCCATACAGATAAAACCTGAGTGAGTCAAGGAGAATGGGCCTGAAGGTAGCTACACATGGACTAGGCCCCCATCTCACTATTTGCAAACTATTTGCAATCACTTTGAGCAAGTCATTCACTCTGTCTGAGATGTTTCCTTATGTATAAATGAGCGAACATTAAAGCTAACATATATAATTCACCCTGTATGTGAGTTTAATAAGTGATGGCTATCTGAATGAAAAGCCTCTCATTTACATTTTAAAACTGGACCTTCTGAACCAAGATTTTGCACTGAATTATTGACACATTTCTTGACACATTATAGACACAGTCCATCCAAGAGGGGAAGCTCAGTGTTGCATTCCTTGTCTTGGAACCCATATCCTTGGCTTAGCTGCTGTATCAGCTTCCCATCACTGTGACAAAATGCCTGAAGAAATCAACTAAGTAGGAGGAAAGGTTTGTTTTCATTCATGATGTCAGAAGTTTTAGTCCATGTTCAACTTGGCTTCATCTTTGGACCAGTGACAACACAGCACATCATGGTGAGAATATGTGGAAGAGGAAACTGTTCATCTCATCAATCAAGAACTTAAAGAAACAGAAAGGGGCCTGAGCCCCAGCATCCCCATCAAGAGCTACACTCAGCGACCTAACTTTCTCCCAGTAGGGTCCACCTCCTAAGGGTTCCACCACCTCCCAAAAGTCCCATAGGCTGGCCACCAATCGTTTAGCATCTGGGCCTCTGGAAGACATTTAAGATATGAACCACAACAGCTGCCAAACAGGCAATTAACAGTGATGCCTAAAAGTCCTAGACATGATTGGACATCTCCCTTGATTTCCTTCCTTGCACAGCCCAACTTTAGTCAACTTTTCTATGCCTTGGTTGTCTTCTACATCTAGCTCTTAATAGCTTCCAGCTGCCAATGAACACCACCACCACACACAGGCCCTCCCAGCAGGGTTCAGGATCCGTAACTCTGCCATTATTTCTCAGGGAGTGACAAGTCCAAAACCTTGATGCTTCATGTCTGGCCAGCAGGCTGCATCATGTTTGGGCTGACTTTGAATTTTGTTTGCTTACCAAATCAAATCCAAATTCTTTGTTCTGCCATGGTCCCATCCTCACTTCCTTTATCATCAGTCTCCTCCTGAGATCCTTTCAACTCCAGCCACACAAATTTATTCTTTTTTTTTTTAAGAGTCTTGCTATGTTGTTCAGACTGGCCTTGAATTCACTGTGTAGCATAGACTGGCCTCAAACTCATAGAGATCCTTCTGCCTCAGCTTCCCAAGTATTGAGATTACAGATGTGCACCACGATGCTCAGCCCTCAATTTATTCTTTTTTGTCCAAACACACTCAGCTCATACCTAGCCCTGTGCCTTTCTTGGGGCTTTTTTCTCTACCTCATTCCATGCTGGATATTTTCCTAAGTTCCAGCCTTCCTTCAAAACCTCAACCCCTCGCTTCCATCCCTGTATTGTCCCCTTCCTATTGTGCCCCAATCCACAATGGTGCACCTTCCTTTGGCTCCTCTAGCACATCCAGTATTCATGCCACTGTGTGAGACAGAGTATGCAGATCCCACTGTGGCCATGACTTCCTCTGTGCATAACCTGGCTCAGTGCAAGAACCTAGAGGGCAGGAATTGTACCTTAATATACAGACTTTGTAATGGGCAATCAGTCAATATTTTATCATCATAGACCTAAGTGGTAGGAAGTTGACATGAAATCTAAATTTACTTATAAAAATTTATTTACTTATTGCTGTAATATAAAATCTATTCTCTATATCTTGTCCTTCTGTTCTCCATAAACCACCTGGTTCTTGGAATCTCCATTGAGAAAAGCAGTAGCACTGTACCTCCCCCCGGCTCTGAGACAGAGGACTGAATGTACATGCTGTGCCTGTTGAAAAACATAATTCAACACCTCACCCCAAAAAGATGCTCTTCTAGACCATGGCTCCAGGTCATGTTGCAAAATGCTGCAGTCAAGGAGGTCACTGGATAGATGAGGGCTCTGGGTGACACAGGAAGCCCACTGGAGGGAGATGATGAAGAACCTTTGAAGTGGAGATCATGGAGGCCTGGTATAACATGTGTTGCATCACAGCTTCAAATCCAGTTCACTGTCTACCTGGGATGGACAATAATCAACTTAAGTTGAACAAAGAATGGAAAATACAATCATATCTCGGATTCCTTTCCAAAATATGACCTTTCTATATTAAGCTATGTAGGTTTATCAAATTATTAGAATTATTTATGGAGATAATAATTGTACCTACCTCACAGAGTTGTGGTGAAATTTACCTAAAATAAACAAAATGTAATAAGTCTTCATAATAGAATATTATTCAGTGATAAAAAGGAATAAGGGCTGATATGTGAAACATGGGTGAACCTTGAAAACATGATGCTAAGTCAAAGAAACCATTCACAAAAGAACACATATTATATGAAATGTGCAGAATGAGCACATCCAAGTGGCAGAAAGTAGATTAATATTTGTCAAAGGGATGGATTAATGGAAAGCAGTTGATAAAGGATGTGTAATTTTGAGAGGTAAAGGTGCCTGTGAAAATTGCTAGAAGAGGTAACAGTGATGGTCACATGACCCTGTGAAGGTGCTTATTTAAAAACAGGGAATTAGATACTTCAATGGGAGGTTTTTATTTAAATTAATCTCATTTTTTAAGTATAAGGAAATAATATCAATGATTGCTTTGGCACAAAGTCTAGTAGATATAAACGCTCTAGAAATGCTATTGTGATCTAGGTTAAGATTATTGCAAAGAGAAAGATAAAGAAAAGCATTAGACATGGGCTTAAATCCTAGCCATTCCACTCACCAGCTGTGGTGAGTGATCTTGTACCCGTTACTCTTTTTCGATTAATCTCCTGCAAAGATTAATTGGGAGTGAACATTTCTTATTGTGTTAGGTAACATATACAAAGCTCACACAGTGCTTGGCATGATTTCCATGCTCAGTAATTCAGGGTCCTCTTTTTCTTTATCTCCTATGAAATAGCTTTCCTGTAGTAATTCTCAGAAAACACCTAGAGCTGGCCAGGAGTTAGGCTTCTATCCATGGAACTAAGAACTCAGCAGGAATGCTGGTTGGGATCATCCAATATTTTCCTCAGAGAGCCCCAAAACAGAATACCTGGAAGCATGAGTGTGAGTTGCAGTTGAGAAGAGAAGTCAGAGGTCAGAGCCAGGGAGGCAAGTGCACAAACTAGGTCTCAGCAGGGAGGCTCCAGAGCAAGTCAAGGGGTCAGGGACCAAGCAAAACAAACAAGATCTGGAGCTCAGACAAACCATGCAGAATAAAGGGTGTAAAAAAGGCAGTGGTGTTAGGGCCCAAGGCAAAGCCAGGCCTGTTTATTTAAAAGACACTAAACTCAATTGGACCTAATACCTGATATCTGTTATCCTCAACTAGTCAGTAAATCATTCTCGCTGTCATAGAAGCCTATGAAAAGGGGAGAGAATGAAAAGGCCAAGGGGGAAGGGTAGAGTAGGTCCTAGGGAACTGGCCATGATTAATCATCCGCACCTCTCCCTGGACAATGCAGTTCAGTGTGCAGCAGTTGGGGGTGGGAAATCCTTTCTCGAGAATTCTTAGACTCCTTATCCCACAGTTCAACAATCCTGCCAAAATTTTGCCACAGGATAAATTTAAGGAGAAAATGTAGTGATTTGTTAGATGCAAAATCTTTGGAATGGAAGCTTTTTGCTCAAGAGTTGAAATTCTTACATTGATAAATGTTAGTGTCTACTGCTGCCTGCTATCTCAGGGGGCTGGGGAAAGAGGGAGAATTTGATCCCATGAAGAAATTCCTCCTAGCTGTCTCTTAATCTATTCTGTGATCAATATTAATGCTGTTGAAATACTTAAACTCTTCTTCCTTGTTGTCACCCTTATATGTATGAATTCATTACAAAGAGCAGATTCAGGACAATAAAGCATCTGTAGAGAGAAAGAGGAGGGATTATTTTATTATAACCCATGCAGAAGATACCCAGTCAGCATAAAAAAATGACAACAAACACCTTCTCTGAAAAGAGTGGGCCTAATAATTCAGCTTTTCTTCAGTCATTCTTCAACTGAGATCTGTTTCTGTAAAGGCCACTGGATTCCAAGGCAGAGGCTTGCACATGTGTTTTTGCTTAGGGCCTGTGTCTGCAGTGATGTCCAGGCTGTTTCTCAGGGACCTGACCAGTGCAACTTAGTAGAGTTTGGGCTTACAACAGCAGACATTCTGAATTTCAATAATTTCTCTCTTCAGGAGAGCATACTGTACCCACAGGCAGAGACTGAGATTTGGAGTCCATTGGGAATGCAACCGAAACAAAGAGTCTTAAAAGCCTTTGGCTGCTAGGACCACTAGGTCTTCTGTTGGCAGGGTTCCATTTACTGTTTTGCACATTTACCCACTCACTGACACACAGCCCCACTTCCCTATGTAAATTTGGATACACATATGCAAATGTATGTACACGTGAGTCTCCTACGCTGGCATGCATTCATACATACGTACACAAGTACCTTTGTGCATACATAGCAGAAAATATTTCACATGCATGCATAAACATTGCTTTATGTGTACAGAAGCATGCATGAAAACCCATGGATATACTTCTGCCCGTGTATACACACACACCCTTTATGTATATACCATGGCGAGAATGGTGACGATTTTGTGGTATACAAATTATAGGCATGTTTATAGTCTTCCAGAAAATTGCACCTCTCTATTGAAGTGACATTTTTAGGAACATAATGAAAACAATAACAGCATTTGTCCCACCAGAAGTCTATAAATCACCGTGCCTTACTCCTCAACAACAAGAAGGAGCATGGCATTGTTCAGAGAATAGCTGAAATGTGAGCAGATATTAACAGGAGAAAGATCTTCAAGCAGAATTATCAAGGCACCCTTGTTAACCCAAATGCTGCTTTGCCCTCTAGCAACTTCTGAAGCTGTTCTGAGGGGAAGGGAGAGAGGACCTGAGGGTGATGTTTCTGTTTGTCAACCCACACACATCTCTGTGGCTTTTGAACACAACCAAGCTTCTGAATTCTTTCTAGCTTGGGGATATTATTTTTATTAATGGTAATTTTAAGGGTCCAAACAAGTCATTCACTTACATAAGAAGTGCAATGAAAAGGTGCCATGTCTTTTATGTTGTCATTTTCCTGTTTGGCAAAATTATACCTTGGAAGTAAAGCAGAAATTCTGGAGACAGTTCACCTAAGACCCTAAACTAGATTTACAGACAGCAGTATAAATTATTTAATGGGGCTGTATTTGTTCCTAAATAACTGTTAATGGGAATTAAGATTTTATTAAATTCAATCCTAACAAGTTTTGACTCTTTCTTCCACCCATCTTCTCATCCCCCAGGGGACCTCTCACCTCCCACTGCCCATCTCAAACCCTAATAATCACATCCTTCTCTTCTATCATCGGCCTCAGAAAACATGAGCAAATTGTCGTGCAGTTCATAGCTGCTTTCTTTTTTCCCTGCCACCATAGTGTGAGGACAGCTGGGAATCCAGTGGACAGAGAAATAGGAGTGGGTGGAGAATAAGGGTAGGTTAGGATGTGGGGGTGGGGGAAAGTTAGGCAACAACTTTGAGTCTGAGAAATCATGGCCCTGGGTGCTGCCTGGAATTCCAAAATGGGAAAAGAGATCTCAGCTGCTTTCATATGGAAATTGGTTTGGAAGCCGACTTTGTCTGTGCTTGGAACTGAAGCCAAGACCAAGTTCAGTGAACCTAACACACCGTTCAATCAACCATTGAAACCCAGGAGAAGGGAAGGCAGGAAGGGAAGGGCAGAGGGTAAAAGAGGCTTGCCTTTCATTTGGACGCGGTTCCGGAGGTGGCAGTAAGGAGGAATTAAACACTGGAAGCAGCTTGAAGGCAAAATCTCAGAGATCAAGAAGGTGCATTTGACTTGGCTTACAGGGAAAGAAAAGAAGAGGAAAGAAGAAAATCCAAGCAAACAAACAAATAAGAGAGAGGGGGAAGGGAGAGAGAGAATAATGATAATTCAAAGCAATGATTCTGAAATTGACAAAGTAAATGCAAATTTATATGCTGTGTGTAACAGAAAGGAGGAAAGAACTTGCCCATAGTTAACTAAGAGCCATCCTCAACTCTTCTTTCCGCTTCGATAAAGGTTTTCAGAGATCCAGAGATTCTTAAAGCAGATGCCAAGTGGATTTCTAAAGATTTACTTCTGGACTTGCTTTGACTTTGTTTTGTTTTTATTGCATCTTCAAAGGAAAGTTGAAGTGGTATCTAGTGTTTTCAAGAAGAAGTTAACAAACTTTTCCTCAGATACTTTTTTGGAGACTAGTTTCCTGTCTTTTGTCCTTGATTTATTATTGCCTTTATTTGTTCTCCCCATTTGGTTCATTTTATTCTTATTTTGAAAGAACAGCTCCAAAGACCCTTCTATTTTCATGGAAATTGCTCAGAAGTAACAATTTCAGATAGCTTCAAAAAGAATAATCATCAGGCTGGCCGCTTCACCCAAGATGCTTTGCAGCATTTCACATAACAATTTACTAATTAATGACAAATTAAATGGAATTTGGTAAGAAGAATCAGAGGTTAGAGTCTTGGTGTATATTGTGTGTAAAAAGGTATGCAAATATCTTCAGCCCATTTGTGGTTCATCAGTGGGAAATAATAGCTATTCTACTTGAAAATTTCACATGCAAGAGGGCTACTGCACAGAAGCAGAATTTGAAAATTATACATCATTTTAATTTTTAACAATTTCTTAGACACTGTTCCTTCATTTTAAAGGCACAATGCACTAATTCTTTCTTATTTTAACAGTTTTAAAGCCCTGGAAATTTGCTTATACTTTCCTGCTTATATTAATTACATATTTAGAAGCAAGAAGTGATCTTGGAAATCAGTCACTAAAGTCTTCATCTTTCATAGGAGGAAAAAAGCCAATGACTGTAATCACTTAGAGCGGACATTGAAGAACTACAGCCTAGAGGCAAAATCCAGACAACCCCACCACCCTCCCCAATAAAATTTCATTGGAATGTGGCCACATGCACTGACTGCTTTGAATCTACTATTGCAGAGTTGTAATGAAGAGTTTATGACCTTCAAAGCTTAAAGTACTTATAACCAGGCCCTTTACAGAAATGGATTGCCTATCCCTTTCCTACAAGGAAGAGAAAATACAATAAAATGATTTAATGGAGAAAATACTAAAGATTACTTTAATGTATCCTACCACTACTTATGTCCACAAATAGTCATCATTACTCCAGGTGCCACAGAAAGTTGCTGAATATTCTTCCTTGCTCAATGCACGTGTAAGGGGAAGTGCACTGCTTCATTCTGGATTAGTTCTGTAGCTCAATGAAAAGGCAACTTACTGCCAGGAAACACTGGCATCTTAAGAAGCAAAGGATTTACAAAAAGGGAAGTGTGTCTGCCATCCGTGGAAGTTCTTGGAAACACAAGGTTCCTCATGTCAAACGGGATTGCTTTGGACACATGTCAATTAATTCCTTTTTACTGTTTCTAATTTTGAAAGTGAGATAAAATGACTTTACTTATCTTTATCTTTCATCTTCTATTTATCTTCTTTTAAAAATTGTTAATGTCCAAAGGTTATCCTATTATATTTAATACATTTCACCCCTGGAATATAGGATGCTACAACCACACATCCACTCAACTCCTGAACATTCCATCTGTGTGAGTGGGGCAGAGTGATAGGTTTCCCACTACCTCAGCAGCTGTTAAGTATAGTAGCTGCCCTCTTCCTATCCTCCCTTGCCCCCTCCCCTGTGTGACGTCATGCCAAGATGGTTGCTCCCACCAAAGAATAAACCCTTCTTCCCAGCATTCCCCTGTTCCCACCTAGAAAGTAACCTAATACTTGCTCACCTCCTACCACCTAGTGACATCACTGACTCCTCCATTCCCTAATCACTACCTCACTCAACCCCACCTCAGCCCCTACAAACCCCACCCCACTCTATAAAAGACTCTCCCTGCCCCAGCCATATTGCTTTTGTCTCTCCTTTGTTCAGAGACAACCTGGCAGATCTATTCCCCTAAAAAAGGCTTGTTGTGGCCTGGTCTGGTCTTTGTCTTCAGCCTTTTACCTGACACAGAGGTAAAGCCCAAGACAAAACACACCTGTATACTCATATCTTGGTACTGCCCAACATCACCTACCACTTCATGGCCAAATGTCAGCTTCAAGTGACAAAGTTTATAAGGAAACTTGTCTAAACAGTGTTATTTTTCCCCAACAGTGGTTTGATAATGTGTCTGAGTTGGCTGGATGCTCCCGCAAAATCTCAGACTGTCAGCATTGTTGCAGCCTTTCTTCTCCTATGGCCTCAATTATTAAAATATGTGTGTGAACACTGGTATTTTAGAAAGAATCCTGAAATAGGAGTTTGTAGGCTGACAGACTATCTGTCCGAGGAACATGTCCTAACCAGTCCAGGGTGGAGAAGAAAACTGGATTAACTCAAGGTGGTCAAATTTGATATCTATGCCACATCACAATCATTCATTAGATGAATAGTATTGAGTACCTACTATCCCCCAGTACTATAATAGATACTGGGCAAAGAGCTGGGGAAAATCAACATAGCCTTGCTCTCAGGAAGCCTGCTATTTTATGAATTTGTTGTGAAAAAGGCTAATTAAAAATAACTATGCACACATTTATAAGAGATGTTCTACTTTAGGCAGGGAAGGCTTCTCCAAAAAAGTGACACTAAAATAGAAAGCTGAAGAATGAGTCAGCTAGAGAAACAGTGGTAGAGAAGAGGAATTGCATTCCATAGAGTGCAGCACCAGGAAAGATGGTGAGACTGAAAAAGCTTTGCACATTCAAGGAATTGAAATAAGACCAGTACTCATGGCAGACATCACTAATCAATCACAGCATTCTTTTCTACTGAAAACAAACAAAGCCTTAGATTTCTCAACACAGCCCTCCAGCCCCAATCAACTGAAGATGGCAAACAATGAAATCAATTTGTTATTACTGAACTGCCTAGTCCCAGGTTTGGAATTTCTGATTCTATCATTCTCATTTTACTCAGTATTTGAATACTAATATTTTTATCTGAACATTCTTCACTTGCCTGTTTTCTTCCATTTTTACTGACTTCCTGAATAGAATGAGGCTTCTTTCTCAATCTATTCTATTTAATTCTTGCAGGAAAATTTCCTTTCCATGCCCTTATTTCAAAGGGTCTTCAAATTTCTTTTCCACGGTGAAATCAACACCTATATCAGTTATCTATTCCTGTGTAACAAACTACATTAAAATCTAGGGGCTTACAACAACAATGATTTACCTTTGGCAAAGGTTCTATGGTTAGTTGGCCAGTTCTCAGTCATGCAGCAGCATTCAGTGGTGGCCAGGTTTAGCTGGGTAGTAGAGAAAGCAGAGATGGCTGGGCTTCTGTCTCTACTTCGCTCTTTAATCCACAGCTTCCAGTATCCCCAGAGGAGAATCAGAAGAAGGTAAAGCAGAAGCTGCAAGGCCCTATAATCCTTAGGCTCATAATCCCCAGCACATTGCTTCTTCCCATTTGGTTGGTCAAAGCAAGTTACAAGGCTAGTCTACATTTTATGTCCCTCCTTTTACCTGGTTGGATGTGTTAGTCAGCTTTCTATCACTATAACCAATACTTGAGATAAATAAACTTATAGAGAGGAAAGGTTAATCTTGGATCATAGTTTGGGGGGTTCCAATCCATGATCAGATGGCACTGTTGCTTTTAGGCCTATGACAAGGCAATGTAAATCACGACAGCAGCTCAGGGCAGAGCCACACATTTCATAGTCAGGAAGCAAAAGGAGAGAGGAAGTGACCCACAATCTCCTTCAAGGGCATGTACCTAATTACCCAAAGACATCCCACTTAAAGGTTCTACCACTTCCCAGTGAAGCCAAGATGGGGATCAAGCCTTTCATACATGAGCCTTTGAGAAACATTGTAGATCCAACTACAGCAGCAGCAAATTATAGCAAAGACGGGAAAGGGAAGATTGCATGGCCATATCTCTTTATCTAGCTTAACATATATTTATTTCAAACTCGCTAGGTAGAACAGAGAGAAAGACTGCCTGATCCCTAACACACTCTTCTCTCTGCCGTTTAGGCCTTCAGTCCTGAGCTGTCAGTTGGCAACTATGAGGCCTAAGGAAACCATGAAAATCTCTCAGAAGGTGGCTGGCCCTGAGCTTGAAGCAGTAAATAGGGAAACAAAAACTTTCAGTTTGGAACTAACCTATTTGTTACTCTAGCGATAGCAAATCACTGATGTCAAGTGTCTTGATTAACTCATTCGCTAAAGAACGAGATCTCCACACTAGCGAGTAATTTTCATTCATGACTTCACTGAATATCTCTTTCTACCCTGTAAATGCTGCACTGATCTTTGTAGTTATCATAATAGAAAAACCTTGGGCTCAAGGTAGACAGACAGATTTGAATCCCAAATGTACCACATACTAACTAGGCAACCCTTAGCTTAGCTTCCCCATCTTTCTCATGGGCGAATAGTAATGTGCAAGACTGTTGTTGGAAGTAGTGAAAATAATGCCATGCCTCTTGAGAAATTGCTGACATACAGGGAGTGCTCTATAATTGCTGGCTACTACTGCTCTACCAGTGGGGTTTAGCCAGAGAAGATGCATGTACGTGGCAGCCTTGAAGGATGAGTACAATTTGAGTGTTGGGGGGCAACCTAATGTAGAAAGTAGCAACAAACACATGCCCTGTGTCATTTAGGTGAAGATAACTGGACATGCCTGGCTAGAGTGGTTTTGTCTTTAAAGTCAGCCTCTCTCCACCAGTTGAGGAAATAAAGCAGGGAAGAATGCTTAAGTCAGACACATTAAGTCTTCTGAATGTTCAGATAAAGAACTTGGGTTTTTTTCCTAACAGACAATAGAAGGACAGAGTAACAAAATAAAACACCAAAAAAATCAGTATTAGTTATGCAACCATGACATAGTGAATAGACTGGAAAGAGACCAGAAGAACTGTTGTCCAATCGGGAATGAGATGGAGTATGGGGAAAAAATGTACTTGATCACGTCTTCCAAAGGAATGCTTTCATCTCTGACTGCAGGTTGGAGTAGTTTGAAATTACATCTACAAATTCTTTGGTGTTCCATCTATAGAAAGATAAAGTCTTTTTCCCCTTGCCTTGAAAATGGGTTCACCTCAGTAACTAACCTCTAACAAACAGAATAGGGCAAAAGTGACACTGCAGGACATCCAAGGCTGGGTCACAATAAGCAGTAAGTTTCCACCTGGTCTTCTTTCTCTGAGACTGCTTGCCTTGGAACCCAGCCTCTGGGGCATAAGGAAGCCAAGTGGCCCCATGGGAAGGCCCCACATTGCAGCCCAGCCCCAGCCCCAGTGGTGGTCCCAGCTGACCTCCAGATGTGTAGGTGGGAGAGCCTCTGGGTGACACCATTCCAGCCTTTGATCCCACAGCCACTGCCAAGTGGAGCAGAGATGAACTGTCCTTATTGCACTCTACCGAAATTGCTGATTTGTAAGCAGCATAAATGCTGTTGATATTTTAGGTCGCTGAGTTTTGGGGTGTTTTGTTACACAGCAGTGGTAACTAGAACCAGCTGTTCTGGATGCTGACTGGGTGTCACACACATGCTAGTTGTTCTCACACTGTGCAGAAGGTCAAGTATCCAGAAACACAAATGTTTTTGGTGAAAGCTTCTCTATCACATCACCCTCTCCACTTTCTTCACAGCATTAATTACAATTTGCAAATACAATCTTCATTTGCTTCTTTGGTCTTTTCTTCTTTTGCCCCTCCCACTAGTGTGGAAGCTCCCTAGTTTCCCCGATTTTATTTTGATCACTGCTATATCCCATTACCTATCCTAGGGCTTGGCACATAATGAACACATTGTAAATTTTCATGGAATAATGAACAAGTAGATAAACACCAGGAAACTTGGATATCTTCAATTCCAGCACATAGGAACCACTTTCAGAAGACATGTGCCAAAGTTTTAAGAAAGGGCAAAACCATGTACGCAATTAAGAATTTTAAATGGAAGATATGATCTGCATATTTTTTTTTCTCTTACTGACTGGTACAAGCAGTGGCTCACTGTTAGTATGCCCACCTCAGCTGGGCTCACAGGAAAAGAGCCATCTATAGATGGCTCCTCAGAGAACCATTAACACCTCATCAAATCCTCCACAGGTCTACACAGCAGGTAACCTCATTCCCAGCTCAGTGCAGCACCTGCAAAACTCAGCTTGGAAGTAAACTTAGGTGTGACTTCCTTCTCTCAGGAGCAGAGCTAGCTGAGTTTGCAGGGACTTAGGAAGCCCAAGAGAATCTTTGTGTGAGGGCCGTTCAAGGCCTCTGTGTAGATGGGGGAGTAAGAATAAGAACTATTCCTCCCACCTTAGTCTATCAGGCTGCTGGAATAACACCACAGACTGAGTATTTTATAAAGAACAGACATTTATTTCTCACCATTCTGGAGGCTAAGAAATTCCAGATCAAGGTGTTGATAGATTTGATATCCAGAGAGTGTCAGCTTTCTAGTTCTTTCTGTGTCTTCACATGCCAGGGGGACCAGGGAGCTCCCTGGGCCTTTTTTAAAGGACATTAACCTCATTTGTGAGCCACCCACATGATTTAATAACCTCCCCAAATCCCCTCCTTAGTACACCTTCCCTCTGGAGATTAGATTTCAACATGGGGTACAGATATATTTCAGGCCACACTTAGCCTTCACCATTAGTCGTTCAACAAACTCTTATTGAGCATATACTATGCATCTATACCGTAAGGCCAGAGACTATCCTTGATACTACCTGACACAAAATAAACAGGAATCTGTTTCCTCTAGTGCAGTGAGGATACTGGTAAGGGGACTCAACCAATGCAGCCAAGGCACCCCAGACATGTAAAGGACTGATACGGTCCCCAGAGGGTAACCTGTGGCCCCTGGGTGGGCTTCGACATGAATCCCATCCTACATCCTGGCAGCTTCCACACAGGCTCTGGCCTTTCGCGGTCCATGGGACTTCTGAGGAAGTCTCCAGAGAAGGTCACTGGGACAGGAGCCGGTTTCTGCCCCCTCCCGGCACGCACCGCTCCGCTGTGCAGTGCCCAGGCCGCCCCTCCCGGGAGCTCACCCAGTGTCCCAGGCCTGGGAACCAGAAGACCCGGGAAACCCACAGAATCGATTTTAACTGGGTCCCCTGACAGGATAAAATGCTTTTGTTGTAATATTGTCTCGATAAAAGGTATGGTAATATTTAAAAAGTAGTATTGATCTCTCCATGAGCACCATAAATCCGGCCACGGAGCGCCAGCGCAAGGCAGGCCTGGGCCGGCAGCGAGGACGCGCCCTGCACACCAGGTCACCCCAGGAGAGGCCGCCGGTGCCCCCAGCATCAAAGGGAGACACGGGGAGAACTCGAGAGAAACTGTTTAACAGAGGAATCAAAATAGGAAACGAAATCACCTGCTCGTGTTTTATGAGGCCTGGTTCTGAATCAGCACAAGCCCCGGGGCCCGAAGCCTCTTGCTGAAAGAGAATACTTTCCCATCCTAAACCGGAATCAGGCCCCTTCAGTAAAACAGACTTCACCCGCCAGGGCCTGAATTCCCCGTCCCCTCCCCTTCTCCATTTGCCCCCAGCTGAGCCTCTCTCTGGAAAGAAGAGCAGGGAGCTGACATGTTGCCCGGAAACCCAAGTCGGGCTGGAAAATCCTAAGCCTTGGAATTTCTCCATCTTTCGCCCACAAAAGTTTTCTCTTCTGTTTACCAGGAGCGGGGTGAGGGGAGGCGGAGGCAAGTCTGTCTCGCAGGAGGATTTGAAGATACAGTGGCGACGTGAAAGGCGAAGAAGATTTTCATTTCCTGTGTTATGGGGTGCAAATAATATCAGTATGAAAAACCTGGCAGGGAGATGGGAGATAGCAGTTTTTACATTGATAAGTATTTGTTCATTTCCTGACAACAAAAAAATATAAATCTCTTCAGAAATTAAATGCCCGGCTTGTTGGAGCACTTTTGTGGCGCGCGGGGCCGGCTCCCTCTCCGGCGGGCGGGCGGGCGGATAATCGCAGCATCAGTCATCAGCGATCGCGCGGCCGGCGCGGCGCGCAGGGCCCAATTCGCCCACTTTTTGTGTCACTTATTTTCTCGGCGGGCCCGATTTGCATTTTAATGGAAGTAGTTTATAGACTTCTCCGCTGCCTTCAGAGTGCCACAAGTGGCATCATTAAGTGAGCTAAGCCGGATTAATGCTGATAGTAAAGTCAGATAATACAATAACAGAGGCCTCCATTCCATTTGCATTAGGTGAGCAGCGCGGGGCTGCCTGGTGCCTGGCGATAATTTGTAAGCGCGATATGTTGTACTTGAGAGGATAAGATTAAATTTAGTGGGTTTAACTGTCATCCCGGTAAGTCAATTACTTCATCTTTTCAGCCTTTGAATTTCTTTTATAAATAAAATAAATGGAATATTGAGCTGCTCCGCAGCCATTTCGAGCTCCCATGAAGAAGAATTACACAGGCTGGGCCCAAAAAATAAAAGGCTTCGGACTCGGCTCCATAAACAAAATATAAACTCCATTCAGGTTCCAGCATGGCAGCAGCCCCGAAATACTGTCCATCTCTCATATCACAAGCATGACAGATTCCATTGTGACTTTAGTTTCTCCATAATAGGAAATATTTATGTCGTGCCTGGGCCTTTTCTATTCCTCTCCTTCCCATTGTGGAAGGCAAACAGGCCAATACAGCCTTGTGCTCCCGGCTCCCTCCCACCCTTGCCTCTTCCAGCCCTGCCCAGCACTAAATATTTAGCGTTGGGGGCGGGTAGGAAGGAAGCCTCCAGGCAGAGGGCTCAAAAGTACTGCGTGCTAGTCTCAGATAAACAAAAGGGGCAACCTCTTTCCTGCCCTCTCCCCTTCCCTAGCCCTGGGCTGTTGCCACCGAAGATGGCTTCTCTGGATGAGAAGTTCAGCTATCTAGCATCTGCAGTGGAATCTTGATAGAGCTTGGACATCTTTATTTATTCACAAGGGAGGAAAAAAAAAGAAAGAAAATCAGGCGGTAAATCCTCCTAGGTAGTACAACCCAGCGCAAGTCTGTTTAAGGAGAACACAACTCTGCTGTCTTCTGCACAGATAAATAGGCATGCACATTTAAAAAAAAAAAGATAATTTGCACGACTGTCTTACTTAATCATGAATGGATAGATGGATGGGAGAGTGGGAAAAAAAGCAAAAAGACACGATTTGTCAAAGCCCTGTACACTGGTGCTAAGGAAGTCAGCGCAATGTGGAAAGAATAAGAAGTGGAGTCCTACAGGCTTGAGCTGTGCCCATTGCAAGCCCTGCCCTGTTGTGGGTCTTCTAGAAGAAGGGAAGAGCACAGAGGGCTGGCCTGAGACCATTAGCTAAGAATATTTTGGAGTGAGCTAGGACAAGTGCTCATCAAGCAGCTTCTAATAGATAAATCCACAGTGATGTGTGGACAAGAGATTAAAAAAAGTAACCCTAGTGCTCCATAACACATTAGGATTTCTAAAGTGGACCACAGCTAATATATTTTAAAATATGTGGTAGAGAGGATTTTGAGAATTCCCAACCCAAAGAAACTATACATGTCTGAGGTGATGGACAGCCAGGTACCCTGATCTATTCATTATGTATTATAAACATGTATTGAAATGCCACATTGTATTACACAAATATAAACAATCATTATGTCTTGATGAAAAAAGAATGAGGACATAAAAGACTGCAGAGTTTCTGCCATCTTCCCACCCTATCCTTTCCCTTGGAAATACTCTCTTTTAGATGGTACCTCTACATGCCAGGTGCTTGCACAGGCTATTGTTTCTTTTGTGGAATCCTTCTCTCTCTTTACCTGATTAAATCCTAGCTTTTTCATGACCTATACCATCTTTTCTTTTTTCTGACACTGGGAATGGAACCCAGGGCCCAGTGCATGCTGAAGAAGCATTCTACCACTGAGCTACAGCCACAGTCTTGCCCATTTCTTTTTCTCATACCCTTCCCCAGCACACACAATGCAGCAGTCTTTGCATTGTCTTCTCCAAGCATTTGTTGATGCACTGCCTCCCTGCCATAAGCTCCTTGAAAATGTGAGTGTGTCTCATTCATCCATTTATCTCTTTGTTCTTTCATCTGTCAAGTATTGAGTGTGCTTCTCAGTACTGTACTGAGTGTTTGGGACATAAAAATGAACAAGATGTAGTTCTCACCCTCAAGGAATTAAATCTAGAAGGGAAAACAAGCCTATCACCAATTTTAATACAATGCAAGAATATCTGTGTTCCTCATATTTGGCACAACTCTTGGCCTACAAACTGTGCTAAGCAAATGTTGGTTAAATGAATGAAATTTCAGTAAGATATAGAAATTTGGTCTGGAAGATTCGGAAAACCCTTAACATTAAGAGTGGTAAGACTGCCATCACTTCTGCACCTGCTTGGTCTCCAGCCCTCCTGTCTTAGTAATTTTTCTCATCTATGAGAAAAATATCCAACAGCCATGACTTAAAGAAGGAAAGCTTGATTTTGGCTCACAGTTTGTAGAGGTTTCATTCTATGGTCAACTGACTCCAAGGTAGACAAGGCATAGCAGAGGGGCATAATAAAGAGGAAGCTGCTTCCA
The DNA here is from genome assembly GCF_000247695.1 of Heterocephalus glaber. The sequence continues at coordinate 26,881,561 of NW_004624732.1, forward strand.
GGATGGTCCAGGAAGCAGAGAGGAAGGGTGGAGCCAGGGAGGTAAATAAACCCTTCCAGGTAATGCTGCATGCCCCAGTGACCCTCCTTTTGAGAGCAAACCCCCTTCCTAACACTGAGCCAGCTCCCCCACAATCTAACCACCTCTCCTGTGAGTGCATGAGGCTCTGGGGGGACATCCAGATGTAAACCCTTATACCTCCCCAGCCTTCACTGTCACTGTCAAGGGTTTCAACAAAAGAAGGACAGTGGCCTCTCCAGAAGGCAGAGGTTCTCAGGAAGGTCAGAGAGTAAAGCCATCTCACATGAAATGGGGCTGCTCAGGGATTTGCTGAGGGCACCTTGGAGTGGTGGAATTTATTTCCCACCTAGGGGACCTTCTCCTCCAAATCCAAATGCAGTATTCACCCCAGGTGGAAATCTCCCTGAAAGATCTTAATTCACATGGTCAATGTTTTGTGTCCAACTACTATGTGCCAAGCACTATGTTAGTTACATGCAGTAGAGGAATAAAAAAATTAATCATATTCTATCTTTGGCCTACTCAAAATTCCCTTGGGGCTGGGGGCTGTAGAGCAGCAGACAAATGCATGGTCATAGATGAAAACAACCTGTATTCTGATTTATTTCTTTAGTCATTTGTCAAAAATCTATAAATTTTAAAAAAATCTATAAATTATTAATAATAGTAATGATGATTTTATTTGTATGTATACATACAAATACTATCTATTAAAATATTAAAGATTTTACATACCTTTTATCTCCTTAATTCACACCCAGTTCTACTTCCCCCAACTCTGGCAGAAGCTTGCCCATGGAGATCCCAATTGGGAAGCTTTTGCCAGCATAGAAAAAGGGAGGTATGTGCAAGTGTGTGTGCATGTGCGTACGTGTGTGTTTGTGTATGTGTGCTTCTCTGACTTCATTCCAAAGCCAAGGATATAAATGACTTTTAGATTGTCCCTTGTTTTGTATTATCCATGCCTCTGCCCTTCACTAGTGCAGATAATCGAGAGTTCACTGTACTGTGATTAATTATACGGCCAGGGCTGAGAGCCAACAGTCACCCAGCACTGGGAGTTTCAGACACTTTAAGAAGGACAGGATTGTGTTCATTTGCTTGTTCAACTGTTTAACTTTGGTCTGGTCTGGATTGAACACCTACTCTGGGCCAGATACTCTACCAAGCACTGCAATATGCAACCTCTAATTCAGTACTTCCAGAAATCCTGTGATAGCCCCATTTCAGAGCTGAGAAAACAGATGGCCAGAGAAGTTATGTGACTCTCCTTAGTAAAGGAAACTAGTAATAGCTAGCAAATATCTTATAAAACATGATTAATTATTTATCTGTAACTGATGTTTTGTCTAAGTGTCATAGATATTAAATGCATACATCTGATTTACCATAATTATCTTAATAAATTGCCTTTAATAGCTTCAATACTGAACCCAAAGCACTTGTCAGGCTTCCTGAAAGTTTCTAAAGACCATTAAAATAACTTCTGACCACTCAGAACCATGTTAAAGGCACAAGCCTTACAAGTCAGACCTAGGCTAATTTCCCTTCTTTAAGTATTTTTCCCTTAAAGGAAAAGAAGAGGCACTAGTATGCATGTAGCACAAGATGCTATACATGCCTAGCCTCCTTAATCATAGCAATACTAAAAGTAACACTGTTACTTTCTCCACAGAAGAACCAGGACCCAGAAAAATAAAGTGGACACAAAGTGACACCAGCCAAACCCAACTCTGTTTGGCTTCAAAGTTGCTATTCCATGCAGCCCTCTGGAAAGTGATGCGTATAAACCTTAAAACAACACTATTAACAATATCACAGAACTTGACAAGACGTTAGCCTGAATCTATATAAAATAACACATTTCTGGTCAAAATGCTTCCAGGCTATGGTCCCTAAGAATAATGATTAACTTCAGCTCTTCTCATGTGAATTATTCTGTCTTAATCAAAACAAATAAATAAACCTTGGTATTATTCATCTGAGGCCTAAGCATTGCTCATCTCCCTCTTGATCACTTCATTGTTTTGTCCTTTTACCCTATTACAGTTTCTACTATTTCTAGATAGAATGTTTAAACCATCCTATTTCTATTTCCAGGCCAAATATGTCCAATTCCTCTGGAGAAGTTTTCTCCTAAATCATCTTTTATTGTCAATTGTTATGTCTCACTTTCCGCCCACAAATTTGTTTACATACACATTCCTATGTGCTTATTATTTTTTAAAATTTATTTTCCTACAACAAATGAGAAATACCTTGCCAGTATATCCCACATTGTATAGTCCTTCATAAATTTGAGAAACTCACTTTACTGATTTATTTTTACATTTTAGCCAAAAAAAGAACATACCAAAGGAAAACAAGCTTCAAATAGAATTCATCATTTCAAAGCACACTTCTATAATCAATTTGACTTCCACTTGTTTTATTATTCCAATTAATCTCTTTAAACCTCTCTAAAGAGTTGGCATTTACATTTCTCATTTCCATCGTTACGAACATTCTTCTAATAATAATATTTCCTAATGCCTACACTATTCCTGGATTTGATTCTGTGATATGTGGAAGCGTTAATCAGTAACCTAAGCCTGAGTGTTCTTATAGATATCAGTGTCCCATTTTCTCTAAAATTAGCAATGTCACGCAAGCTTTCAGACGCTGTAATTACAACCGCAACAGAGCAGAAAAGCTCCCCACAGCCACCCAAGCTCCTACAACTGCAGGATCAGCCCACCCTATCTGGAAACGCAAGTGTTCCTTTCACCTCCAGCTTTCAAAACTGCTCTCTTCTCTTTGAGTCTCCTGCTCCAAAACTCCGTATATAGCCCAAGTTTTGTCATTAGCTTCTCGCTGAATTTCCATGCATATTAGGGTCCAGACCAACTGTGGCTCTGTGTCCAAGGCCCTGGGTCACAAGACTTAGCCCTTAGATGCAATGGCCTGGAAAAGGCCAAAGTAAGCCTGAGGGGAAGCAGAGGCAGCAGCTGTCTGCAGAGATTATTGAGGGAAGCTGAGAAGCATCCTTGTCCTTGATACCTGCCTTGTTTCTCCCACCCAGAACACCCACATCACTGGCCCCATGGATTTCAACCAGTGGAGTTGGGGCTCTTGTCCCTGTGCTTCTTGGAGCCTTTAAAGCAGTGGGTGCACAGCATCTTCCCTGGTTAAATACCCGCCCAACTTTACCTCTGCTCCTTGGCAGGGAGCAATAAGGCATGGCCAAGATAAAGCCTTTTCCCTCCCTGATCCTTGATCCTATGACTCTTCCTTTAATGAACATAGTATAAGGTGGCTGTGTGACCTTGAGCACTCTGTCTTGACTTCCCTTGAGGTCCCTCCACAAGAATGAAAGCCCAGTGTGAACAGAAGTTACATTAGGTGCCATGTCTTGTGCAGCACCTGTACCCAGCATTCAGCATGAAGCTTGAAATATCATAAGCCCTCAATAAATGTTTGCTGAATGCATATAAACAAACTGAGCTACAGTGCCTATTATGGCCTAGTCCTGAAATATCCCCTGTACTGAGTAAATATTTGTTGAATGAAATGAATAAATACAACTTCAGACAATAGTTATGAGGGAGTTTTGAAGGCATAATTATAAGGGCTAAATAAAATAATAATCTTAATATAAACTTATTCTCACTCCCCCAAATTAAGAGTATCTTTTAAGCAAATACTGGAGAAATAAAGTAGGTGCCTTAGTCCACTTTCTATTGCTGTGTTTGAATACCATACACAGGTAATTTATAAAGAACAGGAGATCTGGAGTCTGGGAAGCCCAAGAGCATGGGCTGGCACAAGGTGAGGGTCTTCTTGTTGCATCCTAACTTGGCAGAGGGCACCACAGGATGAGACAAAGCAAGCATGCTGGAGAGACCTCACTCTTGTAACAAAGCCCTCCCTCTGTGGACAGATTAATGGCAGTTGCCTTCCTAACACAGTAATGTCCAAAAGCTCCCACCCTCAAAAAGGCTGCACTGGGAGCCAAGTTCCCAGCATGTGAGATTCAGGAGATATGCTCAAACAACTGCATTGAGCAGTGAGAGAAGATATGAAAACATAACAAATATTGTCCTAGCACTGAGGAACCCAGATGATCATGTGGTCATTTTAAATGTCCACACAGTCCTTCAGACTCCTTCCTTCAAAGGTGGAGCCTAATTCCCTTTCCCTTGAGCATCCCAAGCTGTATGACTCATTTCTAACACAGTGAAGCAGAAGTGGAGCCACTAATTAGGGAGACCAGGTTATAAAAGGACAAGCTTCCTGCCTGTCCTCTTGCATCCCTCTCCTGGGGAAGGTTATGAATGGAAGATGTACAGCATCTGATAAAAAACTGAGGCCTCAAGCGGGGATTTAGCTCAGTGGTTTCACCGCCTACTGCGCAAGCACATGGACCCGAGTTCAATCCCTGGTTCCAAAAAAAAAAAATACCAAACAAACAAACTGAGGGCTCAGCTAAAGCCAGAGAGGAAGAACTTCCTCATGTTAGCAGCCACATGAGGGAGTGTGGACATGGACCCTCCAGCCCTGGACAGTCTTCCAGTGACCACATGCTTGGCCACACCTGGTCTGAAACTAAGGTAACTTCACCCAGAGCCATTCAACTAAACTGCTTTTGAATTCCTCACCCCACAGACTCTGTGAGATAATCACTACTTGTTTTTTTAAGCCACCAAAGTTTGGAATAATTTATAACTATGAAATAGACACCCAATAAGCTCTGTAAAACCTCTTGCCCAGAGGCCTGTCCAGCACTGCCGAGCTCATAATTTCTCTGCTTCCTCTGGCAGGTTCAGTTCTGGTCTGCCAATGTCAGGCTCTGGGCAGGGAAACATCTACTCTCCTTCTCCCTGCAGAGTGACCATTTCCTTCCAGTTTTCTCTCACTTCTATTAGCAACTCCAGTTTTCATTGCTATGCTGGCATTATCCTTTGTGTCTTTTTGTCTTCATGTTAGGCCCTTAGCAGAGATAAAAAAATACCCATAGGCCAAAGAAGACCCTACTTGTTCTTTGTTTCACTTGCATTTTTTAAAGGTGTGAGCCATGATTTGAAAACTGGAAGGATAATTTTATTGTTCATTGATATCTTTACCTTCATTTTTTGTACTTTACTTCCATTTTTATTTTCTTCCTTTGTGGTTATGGCATTTTAAAAACTGCTTTATTGGGCTGGGGATTTAGCTCAGTGGTTACGCCGCCTGTCTCAAGAGCATAAGGACCAGAGTTCGATCCTTGGTGCCAAAGAAAAAAAATAAAAATCTTGAGACTATGAAAATTTTGGGCCAGGGATTTAGCTCAGTGGTTTTGGCTGCCTGCTGCGCAAGCGCAAGGACCCAAGTTTGATCCCCAGTACCAAAAAACAAACAAACAAACAAAAAGAAAGTGCTTTATTGAGGTATAATTGACATACAAAAATCTAAAAATTTCTGACATATAGCTAACTTTATGTGTTTAGAGATAAGTATATACCCATGAAATCAAGTCATCATCATTATCAATGCCACAAACATTCATTACCTCCAAATGTTTCCTCCCACATGGAAGTATACATCTAATTTAATGCAATTGACTGGCAATATATATTTAGCCCTTTCCCTTCCAATAAAAATCCCCAGCAAAATAAAATATAAAAAAATATCAGGTCACAAGACCAAAATAACTGGAGGGGAGAAAAAAGGTGATAAAAGATTTTAATAGACTTTAGGAGACAGGTAGAAGTGTGATAAGTAGCAGGGTGGGAGAACATCAACTTGGGTTCATAGAGAAAGATCTGATTAAAAGTAGCCTCAATTTTCCCTGAACACCCCCTGGAAAATCTCAGGGCTTCTGAACATAAAACTTCATAAGGAAGACATGAGGTGTGTATCAGGGTTCTCCAGAGAAAGAGTACCAATGAGATGGATGGTTGGATGGATGGATGGATGCATGCATGCATGGAGAGAGAGAGAGAGAGAGAGAGAGAGAGAGAGAGAGAGAGAGAGGAATTTACTATGGGAATTGGCTCACACATGTGAAGTTTGGGAAGTCTTATGATACACTATCTGCAAGATGGAGAACTAGGAGCTGTGGTGTCTAAGGACAGGAGAAGACTGACGTCACAGCCTAAGTACTGAGTGAAAATATACCTCTCCTCTCTCTTTTAGTTCTGTTCAGTCCCTCAACAGATTACATGCTAATGACAAACACAGGTGAACAGGCAATCTTAATTCAGTTTACTAATCCAAATGCTAAGGTCTTTTGGAGACAATCTCATAAACATACCCAGAAATGATGATTTACAAGCTATCTGGACATGTTTTAGCTACATCAAATTGACACAAAATTAACCATTGCGAAGTATAAGGCTGAAGTACATGGAGTAGCTGGAGTCCCTGTTCTGCAAACACCCTGAGAAGCCAGGCAACCAGCCTTACCTTCCTGTTAGGCTCTTATAAGGAGAAATGGCCTTTTTTTTTTTTTTTGCACTTTATTAAATTCTTTTATTGGTACATTGTAGGTGTACAACACAATTACATTTCTCATTGGGAATTGTACCTTTACATAATGCATCTTGGTTATTATTTTTTCCCCATTCCTAGCCCTCCCTTCACCCTCTCCACCCTTCCCTATTTACAAAGACTTTATTTCCATTTTGTCCATTTCTCAGCATTTTTCCTCTCCCTTCTTTCCTTTCCCCTGCCCCTCCCATTACCCCTACCCCTTTGGACTTTTTCTTCCTATTTTGCATTATCAATTATTCATTCTAATCATTGGTACATTTTAGGTATACAATATAATGACATTCATCATTGGAAATTTGCACCTTTACATAGTCTCTCCTGGTTCTTATTTTTCACCCTTGCCCAGCCCTCCCTTCAACCCCTCCATTCCTCCCTATTTACAAAGATTTTGTTCCTATTTTTCCATTTTCTCATATTAATCCCATTCCCTTCTATCCTTTCCCCTAGCCCTCCCACTTCCTTCCCCTTTGCCCCTTTTCTTCCTATTTCACATGACCTATTATACATTTAGTCCTTATTTACACTTTCAGTTTCTCACACCAGAGAAACTATTCGGTATTTATACATGTGTGTCCTATTTATTTCACTTAAGAGTATCACCTCAATGTGCATCCACTTAACTATAAATGTCTCTAATTTCTCATTTTTTAGAGACATGGCCTTTTCCCTGGGGGACTTGAATCTGAGAACCTCCAGACTTGGGGACATAATCGGAGTTCAGTATGGGAGATACTGGGACATAAGAGAATTGAACAAGAATCTGTCTACTGATGAACGTGCCCTCAATACTTTTCTGTTTTGTTTGTTTGTTTTTGTTTTGGTACCAGGGATTGAACTCAGGTCCTTGTGCTTGCAGGGCAGGTGGTGGAACCACTGAGCTAAATCCCCAGCCCAAAGACATAGTATAAGTACATAATATAATGCATTCTTTTTTTTTGTTTTGATACTGGGGATCGAACTCAGGACCTTGCACTTGCCAGGCAGGCAGTGGCACCACTGAGCTAAATCCCCGGCTTTTCTTTGCCCTCTTTAAAAAATTTCAGTAGCCTGACCTATGATTGCAAGGCAGGAGGTTGGAGGACAATTCTTGAAATAAACTCAATAGTCCCATGAAAAAGACATCCCTAAAGGTTAACATTAGGCACTCTCTCCAGACAACAAAAATATCAGCTTATTGCTTAGTTGCTCTTCAGAGGAACGCACTGGGTTGCTCAGAATTGGAAGTGCCCCATTTCCAAACATTCACAGCCAGTCAAGGGTCACAAGCAAGTTGATGAAAATCATCAACAAATTCAGAGATGAAAAAGAGGAAGAAGAAGGAGGCAGGGGCAGAGGAGAGAAAGCAGAGGAGGAGGAAGAAGACAAGGAAGAGGAGCAAAAGAAGGAAATAGAGTCATTAATTCAAAGAAAAATTAAATGATAGAATCAATAACTTAGTAGTATATGAGAAGATATGAAACAAGAAAAAATACTGTATTAGTTTCATAAGGCTACTGCCAAACATTACCACTAATTGGATGGCTTAAGTCAGCAGAAATGTATTGTCTTTCAACACAAAAGTCTTAAATTAGGTGTTGGTATGGTTGATTCCTCTGAGGGCTACGAGAGAGACTCTGCTCCAGGACTCTCCTCTAGCATCTGCCAGGTGCTGGCAGTTCTCAGCATCTCTGCCTTTGTGGCCACATCTCTCCATTCTCTGGCTTCACCACTGTTACCTGGGCTTCTTTCCTGCCAGTGTCTCAATGTCTTCCCAAGACCTTCTCTTAAAGACACCAGTCACTGGATTTAGGGTTCATTCTACTCCATTATAACCACAAACTGATTGATTACCAAGATCTGCCAAGACCCTATTTCTAAATAAGCTCACATTCTGAGGCTCCAGAATATGAGGGAGAGGAAGACACTATTCAAACCAGTACAGCTGCTGCTGACAAAAGCAGCAATAACTGCAAAGAAACTATTGCTATAAGAAAGCATACATGGAAACAACTTAGAACAGTCAATATGAAAAAAATTAATGTAATATTCTATTAGTCAAGGTTCACACAGGGAAGTGGAACTACTATGAGTATTATAGAACCAGGAGTATTTTTAAAATGGGAGTTTATACCTTACACGCTTGTGGAAGAGGCTGGGGAAGTAAAGTCTCTAAAGGGAATTAGAGGACCTAGGAAACACTCCTCACTAGCCCTCATGAGGCACAAGGACAGGTGAACACATTGGAGATTTCAGGGACATTTTCATTCCAGGCTCATCAGCAGCTGGGACAGGACTGCAGATGGTTCTGGGGTGCATATCCAAGGAAGGCTGCTCCCCCTTCATAGCTCCTGCTGCTGTGTGCAGGCATCTAAGAATCTCAAGGCTGGGATGGTGGGGTCAATGATAAGTAGCAGGGCCAACAGAAGAAAAAGATGGAATGCAGACAGGAGAACATGTGGGGACAGAGGAGAAGGTCACCTGGAATTTGCCAGCACCTCAGAGTCTGGCTCCAGCCACTCACCATCTCTAGTTACGATACCATCCAGGTTGTTGTTTAATGCCCACTTCCAGATCTTGCACAAATTTCTCTTTGGAACAGCTCTAATCATACAGAGAAATCAATTTGGAGAAGTGCTGTTCAGGGTATCCTATTTGACCCAGAAGAAAATCAACACTGGAAGCACTCAGGACGTGATTTTAGGAAAAATGTTTCACATTAACCAAGCTGCTTCAGTACACAATCATCACAGAGTGTGTGTGTGTGGGGGGGGGGTGCTGTGTAGCACACAATACAACAGGATAAAGGGAAAAGAGAAAAGCTAAAGTTGGAGATTTGCTTGAGGTTCAATATTCAAATGATAGAAATGCTTTAAAAGGGTAACAAACTAGAAGAAAGAAAATTATCAAAGCAATTAGGAAAATGTTTCAGAAAATAGAAAGAGATAGTTTTAGGAAAATTAAAAAGTACAATGAGGGCCGGGGATTTAGCTCAGTGGTTTCGCCTCCTGATGCGCAAGTGCAAGGACCAGAGTTCGATCCCCAGTGCCAAAAAAAAAAAAAAAAGTACAATGAATGTAGGAAAACCAAAGCTCATAACTGAAATATTGGAATATCACAGGCAAAACTGTGATACAAGTCTATAGGAAGACAAATATAACAGGTCACATAATAAAGACAGAGAATTTGAAATGACAACATTGGAAATTCATTCAGACAATTGAACAATGCCTCCAATGCTCATAGAAAAATTATTTTGAATTTTCAAAATAAAGTCCTATACTTAGCCAAAATAATCAAGTGTACAGCCATAACAAAGACATTTTCTAGACCAAAAAATTTACTTTCTGGGAAAGCTACTGGAGTATGAACTCCAGAAAAACATATAGGTTTCCTGAATCAGGAATGAAGAAAGAGAGGAAGGAAGAAAGGGAGAGGGTTGGGGAGAAGGAAAGGAGGAAGGAAGGAAGGAAAGAAGGAAGGAAAGAAGGAAGGAAGGAAGGAAGGAAGGAAGGAAGGAAGGAAGGTAGGGCAACTAAAGTGTAAGTGGGGGTTATAGGACACCAAGACAACTAGCCTTAGGTCTGGAGTGTTGCTCAAGCAAAGGAGCCCAGGAGACAGGCTGAGATTCAGAATGGAGTGTTAAGCATTGGCCCTTGCTGGCTGCTACCCAGACAATAATCAACTGTACTGAGTTGAAATGCTCCTATGGAAAAGTAGCCCATGCTATGCTTGCTCCAATAATTAATCAGCTTGTGTTTTTATTTAGTCTTCATCTCTAAACCACACATCTTCTTGCTAAGAAGTAGAAGGCAAGGATCTAAATATCATCCCAGATGTCTGAAGCATGCAAAGTATCTCCCAGCCTTAAGAGTTGCTTAGAAGACAAGCACTGGGTGGGCTTTGCAGACCAGATGTTCAGGAAGGCCCAGAGTACACGTCTCATCCAAACCACTCTGGGAGCCTTTGTCTGCTGTAAAGCATCCTCTTCTCCAAAAGTGATGCAAAACCATCATTTTGTGCTCTTGGCAGCAGCACAAACCTTTCACTTAGACCTGATATAGTGTGTGAAAACAGGAGCCTGCAGGCCATTCATTCCCAGCCTTGTCAGGCAGAAGAGCAGCATTCTCTCCAGAACCATCTAGGAGGAAGTGGTATGTTCAGTTCACCAAACAACACCAATTCCCCAGACTTGACCCTTCCTGACAGGGGTTGGCTTGTTTCTTTTTAAGAGTGGCTGGTGTATTCTTTTCTGTCCCTGGATATAACCAAATACACACAGGCTAAAACTGCTGTGTGATACACAGAGATACTGGGCCTCATTTTTTACAAAATCCCCTGCCTTGTTTTTACAGTAAGACAGGGTCTAGCAAAGCTGCAAAGATCATAGGGCTCAACCAGACTGAGGACAATGAGAAATATCTTCATGCCCAGCATACATAACATGTTGAGTGCTTTTACAGAGTTTTGCGGGGGGAAGACTTTGCTCAGAAAATGTTGCAATCCATATTTTTTCCAGATGTGAGGATGAGCTGGCTCTGACATCTGCCACCCAATACATAAATGTAATGCTTTATGACACTTTCTGTTTACAAGCCTAGTCCTCCTCATTGGATGGCCAGCCCCTCATGGGCCAAGTCCCTTACACTGAGCATATAGTAAGCAACTCAAATTTTGTAGAATAAAGGGGCCATGAATACTAATTGATTTATCAAGTGTAGCAAAGTTTAGAGTTCCAGGGGGAAAACACTCAATGTGCATTCCGACATAGAAAATTCTAGGATTTGCGGGGAGGACCAAGGTCTAGTCCTCTCTTGGCCTCCTAGGAGAGTAATGGAGGAGTTGGAGATGCACATTTGAAGACTTTGAGATTTGGTAAAAATTTGAAAGTAAGGAAGGGATCAATAGAAAGAGAGAAAGTGATTATTGAGCACCTATTTAATAGGAGGTAATGCACTAGACACTTTTGTCCTTATGAACTTACCATTTCTTTTCAAAATTGAACAGAGTGAGGCTGCCAGAATAATTTCTCCTTAGCAAAGAGGGCAAAGGTTGCAATTAACACTGATCTCTTCTGGCCGGCAGAAAACTCATTATTAAGCCTTTCTATTTTTGCCAGTGGTGCCAGCCATTGAACCACAAATAGAAACCACTTAGTAAGGAAGAGCAAAAAGAGCCTGATGTTAACCACAAAAGCCATCTGTGTATTAGTGTCACTTGGATCTTGAAAGACAAAATAAAAAAAGGATTTTACTGGAAAGATATTGGTTGAGGCACTTGTAAGCCAAAATAATTATGATTGTTACCCACATGCCTGCCTGTGTCCCAAGCCTGCTATGGTCAGAGGTCCAAAAGTCTAGGTACACACACTATGTTACCAAATACAAATTCTCTTTCTTAGAATACTATTCTTTACACAAGGGCAGCCAATTTAGAAGAGATCTGTGCTGGAAGTAAATACATTCTTGTCTGTCTCTTAATGGGTTCTGATGTTCAACTAGACCACATATTTTCTCCCATTCATATCAGAAAATTTCCCACAGATTCTTCAAGGAAACATCCACCAACCTTCACAAACCTCCAAATTTTAAACTGTGGAAATTTTATCCAAGCGGCTGGATTTTTCCTGAATCACATGTCCAATTTAAGCCACATATTTCCTATTCATAGTCTCCACCAAATGTTCACCACTTAAACCAAAATATATGCAGCAATTCCTTATTTTTAAAAAAACACTGAGTTTGCTTTCCTTTGTAGAGAACGGCAAAGTCTTATTGCTGTATGAGTTAGAGTTACTAACTCTGAAAAGCTGTGACTATGATTCAAATCTGTCTCTCAGGACAATGACAAATCTCTCCATGTTATGTAATTTCCAGCCCATCCCTTCCCCCACTAATAATCCAAACAGCTAATGCTAAACATGACACCTTCCAACAGTCTATATCAGAAACTTCAGACTGGGAGCCTATGGGTTATATCCATCCCACTGACGTATTTTATTTAGTCAAAACTCTATTTGAAAACATTGGCTTAGTTGCCAATACTTGAAAGCATTCCCATAAATATTTTCAATTTCTGGCTCCTCTTGAAATTCTACTGTGAAATCTAATTAGATAAAGAAATGGGTTAGCAGCTACCTGTTTGAGTCATCCATATCTCTGAGATCCACAGTCCTCACCATTCCCTGTTATCTTTCAGCCAAGTCACTTCTGTCATTTACCTGGACTTCCTGGCATTAGTGGGCTAATAAAATTTGACTCCTGAACTGAGTAGTCTATCTGCAATTTTTCTGGGTATAATATACACCCCTGCACGGCATTGAGCTCAGTCCTGGCCATTTTCTTTTGTCTTTCCACATTGTCTTCGTAGATAGGCATATATAATCCCATGCCTTTCATTCTCTCTTTGTATTTCTGACTCACAAGTGGATACTTGAGCCCAGCTAGATCTGTGCTCTGAACTACAGAGTTGTTTATGTAACACAGAGTTACATAACGTGTAACTATGTACTTGACATATCTACTTGAATGTCTTGTGGGCTTCTCTTATCTGACATATTTAAAACAAAACTCTTCCTTCTCTTCATCCCTCCAGAGAAACTGTACCAACCCCAGGTTTTTCATCTCAGTTAATGACATTAGCACTAATCCAGTATTAGAGCTAGAAATTTGAGTCATCCTTATTCTTATTTTTTTCCCTTCACATATAATCCATCAACTCTCATTTCAATTCTTTTTCAAAATTATATCTTGAGTCTACTTACTTCTCTCCACCCCTACCACCACTAGGAAGGTTGAAGTCACCATCATCTCTCATCAGGATTGTTTGAATTGTCTCCTAACACTTTACTCCTCCAAGTGTGGGCCATCTGTACATGTTGGGACCTTGTTTAAAGTCTTTGAGTCTTTTTTTTTTCTTCAGTAATGGTGATTGAGCTGCATCCTCAGCCCTTTTATTTCTTTAATTTAGAAACAGGGTCTTCTAAGTCACTAAATTGCCAAAGCTTGTCTTAAACTTGAGATCTCCTATCACAGCCTCCCAGAGTGCTGGGATTATAGGCATGTGCTGATTTCTATAAATATTAAAACAATACTGAAATTCTTTGCAATGACCAATGAGGTCCTGGATGACCCAACTCTTGCTAATTACCTTTTCTCATCTCTTCTTACTCTTAACTCCACATTCTACTGCTATCTCTAGAATATCTGTCTAACGGGACACTTACACATAACATGTCCAGGCCAAATGTTCCATTTTATCTCACATGAGCTTCTCCTCCACTTTTCTGTATCCCAATAAATGTCACCACCATTCACACTGATGTTCACATCACCATTTTCTCCTATTCTCTAACAAAGCCAATAGCAAGTCTTCCAGCTCCAAGCATTTCTTCCAACCTCCGTTGTTATCACTCCAGTCTAAATCTCCATGGCCCTTCACTGAGTCTCCTGCAGTAAGCTCCAAACTCATCCTGCTTCTGTCTTTATATAGTCTTTTGCCCATGTAGTTTCTGAAGATCTGTTTCTGATCAGATCGAGTCATTCTGCAAAGGCTCCCCATTACATACAAAGTAGAACCAAACCACTGGCCTGCAAGTTGCTAGCTTTAAGATCCAGCTTCAGCCTGGATCTTTGATCTCCTCTTCTGCCACCCACCCTTACACACCAGGCTCTGGGGCCAGGGCCTTCTTGCTGCTCCTCATACTTGCCAAGTTTAATCCCACCCAGGCTTTCTGTACTTGCTTTGCCCTCTTGCTTGGGTGGCTTTTCCTGTGTCTTCATGCCTCTCACAACTGCTTTCAAATTATCTCACCAAAGAGGCCTTCCCTTCTACCATTTTCAACATAGGACTGCTCACTTTACAAGTAATCTTCTTACCCATCTGTGTCTTCATAATACATGCTGTCCAACTTACTTTCTGATGGTTTAAAAGCATTTCTATACAATCATTCTATGTTCACTTTCTGCACAATATCTAGTAAGTTACAGAAAACATTCAAGTCTTTATTGTAAAATAGGCTTTGAATTAGATGATTTTGCCCAACTGTAGGTTAATATAAGTGTTCTGAGTACACTTAAGGTAAGCCAGGCTCAGCTATTTGATTCAGTAGGTTTCAGTGCACTAAATGAATTTTGACTTAGGCTATTTTTAGCTTATGATGGACTTACTGAGATGCAATGTTGTTGACATGCATCTGTTTTTACCTTGTTCACACATCTATTGTCTGCATCACCTCCTAAGATGAGTGTCACCTGCAGGGAGGGCCACCCTATTCCCAGGCTATATAGGGGGCTGCCAGATTTATTAAATAAAAGTACAGGATGCTGAGTTAGATGTGTAATTCAGGTGAGTAACAAATATCTCTAGTGTAAATGTATCCTATGCAGTTTCATTTTAGTTTTGGCCAACATAATATTTAAAAACAATACCTTAGTTGTTAATACTTGGGTAATTTAAGTGAGTCTAAATTTAAAGTGTGAGTATTATACTTAAAAATTATTCATTATTTACCTGACATTCAAATCATCAAATGTACACAGAACAATGCCTAAAACTTTACATGTCTTCAAACATTTCTGTGAAATTCATGAACACAGAAATAAATTAATGTCTCAAACTGTTTAAATTAGTTTTGATAAATGTTCAGGAAAGCCTTTAACAGGCTCTAAAAAACATGTCCCTAGATAATTGGGACAAAGATGATGTCCTAATTAATTAATGTCCATCATAAAGAATTATCTTTGAGAAGTCCCTTTTGTTTGTATTTATGTTTCTATCTTCACAGCAAATTACTAGTTAAAAAAGGTCTGATATGGGATTTGAAATTGCAAGAGTTATTGAAATTTGAATAGTAAGTAAAATAAAATAGAGCACAGAAGTACTATATAAGCATTTAAAATAGTGATGAAGCATTTCCATATTTCTTCATTTGAGCATCTAATCAGCTCTTAAGAAGAAAGCAAGGCAGAGCTCGTTGGCTTCATGTTACATATGGAGAAACTGAGATTCCAAGTGGTTAAATGATTTGTTCAAGATTGCACAGCTTGGAACTGATAAAACAGTACTTTGAACCACAATTTTCTAACTTCAAGGCCAAATGCTTTCCACTGTATCACATTACTCCCATAAATTTGAATTGCAACTACATTCACCAAGCAGAGACTCTTACTTAAGCTGTAGAGGAATCAAATATGTAAACAGAGGTGGGATCCACCCACTGGGTAACAATCTCTTCTGCTATGGACATCAGCCAACCCTTGATCCCTGGCTATGGGAGCTCTGGGACAAAGAGGGCATCCCTTTAAACATTTTGTGTTATTTGTCTTTTCAATGTAAAGGCAATCATTTTAATGTTCAATCAGCTCCAAATACATTTATTTCAAGCAAATGGTTCCATGATAAATCAAGAAACTGAAGACAGGGTCTAAATTTGGGCTTCAAAATCTGTTTCCAAGTATTAATCTTGAGTAGAAACAATTTTGGTTGAATTTTGGGATTATAAATATCCCCCAGGAGTTTTTCAGTGCTTGGCTGCCTGTCTCTAACTTTCACTCTGGTTTCAACCTAGGGGAGTGTTAGATTAGAAGTAGACAGGTTTGGCATATAGTTGCTCCAAATACTGAAACCTTCTTTAAAACGTGATCTACAAATGTTGGTATTATAAATGACCATTTTCCAAAATAAGCTTGCAGGAGTTGAAAGCAGGGTTGGATGCCAAAATATCTTCGAAGGAGGATTTTCATTCAGTGAGATCTTGTTACCTATTTCATAACAAAGAATAAAGAAATACCTTGGGGCAGTAATTCATACACTTTTTGATCTAAAACAATGAACTCAGTGGGGACACTGGATTTATAACTCTTTGGAAGCATTAACTTTACCCACCCACCCATGCAGGAGCCATGGATAATTTTAGACAGACAGGCAACTGAAAAAAATTCCTAAGATATTAAGGGGCACCAAAAGTCACTTATAGTGGGGTGGTGTTTCATTTGGAATAAATAACACAACAAGAGAGGCCATACTTACAAAATCCTGTGGTAATATTATACCAACAGGAAGATTATTTAAGGAGACATCAAAGTATGTTTTTAAGTCAGTTATGATCCCTAAGCCACGAGTTCAAATCCAAGTTCAACATCATGAAAATATTATCATTGAAAACCACAAGTGTTGGACTTTCCTTAAGAGGACTCTGTGCTTGGAGGGCATGCATGTACATACAAACCCAACCAGTGCGGGGAAGGAAATGACCCCGTTACTGCTGTGTGTAGCCCACAATTTCATGGTTATTGTGTCCTATTCTCATCATATTTTCCTCCTAAGGCTTAAATGGATGAAGTGAGTATAGCATGGCCTGTAAGAGGAAGTCATTCTGAAGTCAGATGCTCAGGATGGAGAGGGAGAGGCAGCCCCCAGCATTAGGTCCTGCAAACTATGTCCAAAATGGATGGAGTTTTATACATGTACACATGGGTGCGCGCGTGCGCGCACACACACACACACACACACACACACACACAGAGTTTTTAGAGGCTAAAATTGGTAGAGCAAAGGTTAAAATGCAGAAAGCTGAAGCTATCATAAGGTCCGAATGGAGAGAGTGAAACTAGACACAGGAGACAGAGTCAAAGAGTCAGATATTAGCAGAAAGAGAAAGGCATTGAGAGCAAGGACAGGGGCACAATTGGGCACAATGTTGATTCCTGTATCTGATCTCTGCAAATAGGCTGAAATAGTTTCCTCAGTCAAGCTCTTCAGGAAACAGACTCCAAGAAGTGAATGTACATGTGCAAAATTTATTTGCAAGTGAAAGAAGCAGTGTTGGGCAGAGGGAGGAGTTGAACTTCAGTGCGATCCCACAGAGGCCTCAGATCCCGCAAGGAGCTCAGGAGCCTAGGTTTCCCTTCAGAGTTGTCTCTCCCTCAAGCAAGAAGGCTAGGCCTTCAGAACCCCAACTGCTGACTCATTGCTGGATGCAAGATGTTCCCCATGGTAGTGTGGCCTTACAGCTACCTATGCTGCCAGAAGCTGGGGAAAGATTACCTCCTTGCTAAATGGGTTTGCAGCACTTGAACTACACCCTAAATACCATTTTAGAGGCCATCCATGACATAAGTATTTGATTAATTGGTCTGATTTTTTTAGGGCATCTGGCAAGGTAGATATCATTGGCAGAAATGGAAAATTCTACCAAGAAACTGAGCCATTTATGTAACTGTGGGGACAAGCACAATCTCTAACACTATCTAAACCAACATTCCCTTTAAAGAAACCTAGCTACACTGGCTCATCTAAATGTAATTGAGCTTAAAAACAATTATGAGGGCCTGAGATTTAGCTCAGTGGTTCCGCTGCCTGCCTCATAAGCACAAGGACCTGAGTTCGATCCCCGGTACCAAAATAAATAAATAAATAAATAATAAAAATAAAAACAGTTATGAATGTTTTACTCCTGTTGCAGTGAAGAAATTATTGTTCAGAACAGAAGAAATAGTAAAATAATGAATCAGGATTCTCTTCTTATGTCTTGAGTATGAATGTAAATCTTGAGAAGTTACCAGTTAAGAAAAGGGCCCTAAAAACCTCTGTATCAAACACCTCATTTGGTTACAGAAATGTCTACTATTTTCATATTCTTGTGACAAGTGACTTTAACTAGACAGAATACTTTATTTAATGAAAATATGTTTTAAAAAAATTGACAACAAAAATCAACTCTTTTTAAAACCACATTCCCCTACACTCCTCAATGGTCTCCCTCATTTTGCTCTACCTTTTTTCCCCAAGCACGTAATATTACCTACTCAGATGCTAGTACTGTTCATTTATTGTCTGTTTTGTTCCTCTACAATTGTAGCTTCATGAGAATAGAGATTTATGTCTACTTGCGCACAGTTCATACCAAGGGCCCAGCAGATTCTCTGACAGTGTTGGAAATCATCAAGTATCTGTTAAATAAAAAACAAAGTTGGCAACTATCTGAGTTTGCTCATAGTGACATTATTCGGTCTCCCACTGGTCATGTGTTTGCTCTCAGCCCAATCTCTTGGCTCTGAATGACATGGTTCATCTCATTTTCTCTAGACCATTTTCATAGCAGAGGGGTCTGGGAATCCCAGTCCTAAATTCACAGCATGTTGACAGGTAAGCACAACTCTAAGGAACCCAAACCATCCATCAAAATCTCCCTCCCTCCTTGCCATTGTCTTCCAATCCCAAGCTTTAAATACATGATTAGCCACATTCACAACTGCAAAAATGGTGTACTTCCATCTCAGCAGGCCTAAGGAAGACTGATGCCTTCCACATGAGTTGCCTCCTCAGACTTCTCATTACCATTGCTATGACATGTTTAAATATCCTCAAGTTTGATCAGTGAGAGGCACCAGACCTCTTTGCCTGGCCTAGGTGATCTTATTGAATGGAAGATGTTCCTTGGCTTCTTCCTGAGCAGGGGTACAAAATTTTCCCAGATAGCCCAGGGATGATACCAGTTCTTTCTTCAACAAATATCTCTACTTGGGACAGTCCAGTCTGTAGCTGAAGGAAAGAAAATTTAGAAGCACTCCAAACCAACTGGTAAGCCATCGAAAGAGGAACTCTATTAACTATGCCAGCCAAGTTCCAACAAAGCTTTTTTATTGTTTTGTTAAATCTTATCCTGTGGAAATATCAAGTTTTCACTTCTAAATCACTATGGAAACCATTGAAATACTCTAGGTGATAATACAGTCCCAAATTTATGATGGTTCTGCTTATGATTTTTCAACCTTATGATGGTGCTAGAGCATATGCATTATATGCATTATATGCATTATTAGTAAGAACTGTACTTTGAATTTTTTATTTGATTTTTTCCCCAAACTAGTGATATGTAGTGTTACGTAGCTAGCCATAATCTGTAGTGTATTATGTTCATAATACACTACGATATCTTCAGTGTATTAAATACATTTTTCAACTTACGGATATTTTCCATTTATGATCAGTTTATCAGGACAAAACCCCAGTGTAAATCTATACAGAAAAAAATACTCTTTTACAGTTATAACAAATGCTGGCTTCTTGAGGTGAGCCTGACAGTTCTGTCTATTGGACTTTGAGTGTGTGTGCTCAAATATATTCAGCTGATTTAAAAGCAAGAAAATAAAAAACTCTTTTCACAGGGTTTTTTTTTCTTTTCTTGACTTGACAGGTCTATCTAATCGAAGAGGCAAGAGACCCCCTTTACCATTCCCTAGCCTCAAGCACTGTGAGGAGAATATTTAAAGTCATGCAAAAACAGTTTGAGAATTTGCAATTTCACTGGGGTTTACACTTTTACCACTAAAGATAAACATTTGTTTAAGTCAACCTGCAGGCCTAGTGTGAAGGTATGCACAGGGGAAAATGTTGACAATGCAAACAAGGCCAAGAGGTGTGAAATTTGAGTACATTATCAGTCACTGTCAGATGCTAATGACTCATTAAGGTAAAAGAGATTGTTTCAAAAGCAAAAATGATTATCCTTGCCAATAGAAGCACAAGTGAGACCTTAGTCAATTATTTGGGTTCTTGTTTTTCCTGACAATGCTCCTCATTAGTTTTTGACTATGATGTCGATATAAGAATGGAGATTCATGTGCCATTTATGGATGAATGCAGCCCAGGGAATATTTCTATCCACAGTACACATATTCCCCAACATACTGAACAAACAGCACAGGAAGTGATACATTTTGTAAATGAATTGACCCAATGGAAATATACAAATCCCGACATCTAATGAGAGATAGAAGCAGGAGGAACTCTTTAAAAGATTGTGAAATCTCCTCATATATAAAATCAGATCAATGCTAGACCAACCCAAGGATCTAGATAGGGAAAGGGCTCTTTAATGCTATTAATTAAAGTCCACTTTTTTTCTTAAAAGATAAAAAGATAAAGAAGGTTAAGCTAATTTATTTCTAGTATTCATCACCTATGGAGTTGTTCAGATGAATACAATAAAATTGAATGCACTGTCATCTTTATTGGGATGAAGGTTACGTTCACAAGCTCTGCTTGTTTTAATAGGTTTATTGCACATTTGCAGACATGTGCTATTGCACCAGGATGGATATGCTTTGAATATTTTTATAATTGTGGATAGTATAAAAGTCATTTTCTGTTAGGTTGCACAAATCCATTACATTAGGAGAAGGATACATTATTGTAACAGGATTAATGTGCAACACATAAACATAATCAGTAATATTCTGTTTGATAAATTATCTCATTTTAATCGGAATGTAAAGAGATTTCTGGATAGTTCCTCCTTTGATTTGCATAATTGTATTACAGACAGGCAAATTGCATTATATTCTTCATTAACAATAGATGGCTTGTATAACTATTGTATTTTCGAAGGCACTGCTCTTACATTCGTTCTGCAATTTGTCATTTTCTGACATTTCTGGAGAGAGCAGTTGGGAGAGAACAGAACCTAAAAAAGATTACTTGATTTTCGCTGAGTCCAGTAATACCTTGCTTCCTATTGCACAGTGGTTATGCTATTGTTTGTTTTAAAAAATTGCAAGCCAGTGGTAAAGAACTTCTTTTAAAAATCTTCTAATGTGAGGACAATTCACTCCTTATAGATTTCCACAGCGGAATGTCAGCCCTTCTAATGAACTCCACGTATAAAAATGTGAATTAAAATTAAATTAGAACCATACGATTGATTTTATGTTTTTACTCTGGCAAATGCTCTCTGAGGGAACTTCTCTTTCCTCTCCTCATCCCAGACAAAAGCTAACAAGTTTCTGGATGCTCTAAATCCTCCTCAGGGACATGGTGTTTACTATCACTCAGGGGTGATTATCACTGCCTTCCTAGTGCTCAGCTAATGACAGCTGTCAGCAGCCCTTTAAAAGCACCAAACAGCCCTTGTTGGGATTTCAGTGTGTGTGAAATCCTCGGCTCTCTGGGCCTGAGAAGACTCTTTTCCTATGATACTCTCTTAAAATGGGAACCCTGACCCTGCAAAAGGAGACCTGTGGTGGGGCACACCCCACCTGCCGGCCAGGTCCTTGCTGCCTGGATACACTCAGCCTGCCACTCAGGAGGGGTGATTTGTCTGCGCTGAATACATGAGTGGATGAATGGATGAATGGAGACAGGTGTCACATCAAAATTTCTGAATGAAAAACTGAAAATAAAAAATGTTCACCCTGGAACATTTCTTACCACTTCCTCCACTAGACACAAAATGTGAGCTCTTGTTGCCAACCCCCTAATGATTGCCTTACCTGTTGGAGAAGAGCTGGAGCAAAAGGTGAAGAAGTCCCTTTCCTAGTAGCCAGGAGGGCTGTGTAGGACCCCCAGTGGTCAATGGGGGTACACAGGGGCATCCTCAGCAAGGTCCATGGAACTCTGCAGCACCAGGGATGAAGAGACCAGAGAAGGATTTCTAGCTTGGAAGCCCCAGGAGATAGCAGTGTTCTAGCAGGAGAGGATCAATACTTCCATGAGGGTCCCAGAATCAGTGCCAGATTCCATCCTAAGGGCACCACACAGGCACTGAAACCCTGTGAATGCCCCCAGAGCCTGGTGCCTGTAGATGTATGAAGATTCCCAGAGACAATGAGGTAGGAGGCAGTGAAGCCTTTGTCCTGCTGAGGGGTGTACAAGGCAAAGCATGGAAATAATAATTATTATAATAATAGCAACAATAATAAAACTACCCAAGGGCCAATGAGAATGCATGGGACAATCACCGTTCCTGCACTGATCACTTCATTGAACTGGAAGTTCTATATACTCCCACTGGGTAAACTGAGGTTGTCTTGGCCAGTGCTGGCCCTCCAAAGTCAAAAGGAAATCATCTCTGGAAGGTTCTTCTTAAAGAACAACCTCTTCACAGACAAAAGTAGAAGCAAGATCATTAGTTCTCTCAACACTCATGGAAAGAACTTCTGATGTGTCTACTTTCTTTCACTGAGCTGATAACAGGTATGAAGGGGCCTGGGGACTCAAAGAATGAAGTAGGAGAAAGGATCAAGATTTGAGACTCAAGCACCCTTACTTCGAAGTCAGGAATTGGAATCTTGTGTTCTACCATTTCCCTCAACTGCCTAGTGCTAGACTAATTTAGGGAGAGAGATCAGGGAAGTAGGAGCAGCCTAGGGGCCCTGGGTAGCATAAAGGCGCAATGCAGGAAAGAAGAACCAAGGTCAGAGGGAGAGAGTGGGTGGCTGCCCTCTTTGTGACCTTCCCAGAGTGCCACAGGCTGAGGACTGAACCCTGTCTGTCTCGTGTGTTTTTTCTAAGACAACCCAGCAAGTCAGCTAAGGTGTCCTGACTCCTGGTGCAGGTTGGGATACTCCCCAAATCAGTCAGTCATTCCTTGCCCCCCACAACATTTAATTGTTCAGATATCATTTGTCAACTTTAGAAATCAAACATCTATATATTTCATTGGAGATAATCTTCCCCAACTCTCTCCTCCCAGAGGTGCCAAAGGCACCTGTTCTCATTTACTGGTCTCTGCTGTGTCCCAGGCTTTGAAAGCTGTCACTGAGAAGCTCCTAGCCCATAAGGACAAATTCCTGTGACTCAGTTCTGTGACCCACATGCTCATGAGTCAACAGCAGAGCTGTGGCACCTCCCCTGATCCTCCTTGTTCCCCTTTGTGACATTTGCCATACTGTACTTACCCTGTAGTTACTATTCATCTATCACCCCACCCTCAGGATGGTAGACAAGACTGTGCCCCTCCCTGGGCCTCCAGTGCTTGGTACAGGACGGGTTCTCCAAACATGTGCCATCCGGGGGGAAAAGAGGAAGGAAGGAGCGCAGCCCTGCACCTCATTCTCAGGGTGGGAGAACAGAGATAGGCTATTTAGTCCATTTTTCTGCTTTGTGACAAAATACCTGGGATGAGATCATTTCTAAAGCAAGGAGATGTATTTTGCTTTATAGTGCTGGAGGCTAAGAAGTTTTAGATCAGGTGGCCACATCTGGTGAAGACCTTGCGCTGTTTCAACTAAAGGTGAAAAGTGGAAGGACAGGTGGGAGTATGCCAAAGTGAGAGGCAAAACATGAGGGACTACCTCTTTATATACCTACTTTATAACAACCCTCTCTAGAGGTGATCCCTAGAGAGTGGGAACTCATTATCCTGAGAATTAACACAGCCCTGAAAATGGCATTAATTTCCACTTAATGACCTAATCTTCTGTTAAAGACCCAACTAGTTTTCAACACCATTACATGGGGAATCAAATTTCAACTGAGTTTTGGTATAGAAGTATAAATCAGTGGAACTTACCTAGAGGTCAAATTATTGACAATATGTATTAAAAATGGTCCTAGGAATTTTACTTCCAAGAATTTATATGAAGTGAATAATCAAATAATCATAGATACACATAAAGACATGAGTGCAAGAAAAAAACTGGCCTAGGAATATTTTAAATATTCAAATAATGAGAAAAAACTTAATGCTACCATTTCCAGGAAAAATAAGGTGGTTTTAGGTGTTCCTTCATCCCCTCACATAGGAAGGGATTTGGACAAATGTCTACCAATGCCTTAGGTGTTACCTAATATTTCTTGGTCTTGCCTTTGTCTTCTCTGGGATCTCTATATCCCATGAATAAAACCACACTTTCCCCAGCTCCAAATCTCAATAAGCTACACCATATCGACACCATTGCAAACACTGTAGTGTGGATTTGCCTTGGGCTGAATGATGATAATTAAACTTAATTGTTTCAACTTGATTGGCTTGGGAGCTCAAGAGGATTAGTAAGGCACACTTCTGGGTGTGTCTAGTGGCTCACAAAGGTCAGACTATGGATGCTATATATGATACCTGGACTTTCCTTCTGTGGCATTATTTCCCTGTTTGCTTCCCTGCCACCATGAACTGAACATCTTTGGTCCACTACACCCTTGAGCCTTAATGTTTCTTTCTTGGAGCCAGCCAACCATGGACTGAATTCACTGGAAACATAAACCAAATTGAACCTTTCCTCTTTTAAGGAGTAGATGTTGAATACTGATTTCCCAGGAAATCTGACTAATACATCCTCCAAGGGTACCAGGTCATAATCCTGAAACTTCTGTGATGACAAGGACTTTACAGATATACTTATGGCAAAGATCTGAACCTGAGGAGATGATTTTAGACTATCCAAATTGCCCCTAAATATAATCACAAGGGGGACATAGAAGAATATTCGGTATAGAAGAACAAAAAGAATGGCATGGTGGAAGCCAGAGAAGAGGCCCTGAGCCCAGGAACAGGTACAGCCTTAAGCAGCTGAGAGAGTCCCTGAGACAGACTGGAATGGTCCTGCTGGGCCCTGGATTTTGGCCTAGGAAACCCACTTCAGACTTCTGGCCTTCAGCACTGAAGTAGAGCAAGTGTGTTATGTTATAAGCCACCATGTTTGTGGTAACTTGTTACAGCAGCAATAGGAAGTAAACACTGTATTTTTAACTATTAAAAATACTGCACTGTTAGTACTGAGCTTCTCTGTAAATAACTACACAGCTATGTCTCATATCCGATGTCTGGTCCAAACACCAGAGCCAGATCCTGTCCTCTTCCTTCCACTCAAAGAGTTTGTGACCAGCTCTGGGTCACCTCAGTGCCTTTGCATACACCATGTGGGACCGAGCTACAGGGCCATCCAAGAAGAAGCAAGCTGGCTGGCTGTACTACACCAACAGAAGGCCTGTGGTGGGGCCCCAGGTCCTCTGGGGGTGTAGCCAGTGACCATGGGCATTTCTCCATGAACTGCAAGCCGTGCTCAGTGGCCATTTGGAGAGGTTAGTGTGCTGTTGGACTCCTCCTGTGCAAACCCATGCTGGAGAGGTTGTATAAAGCTCTACTGCTTCTGGGTCTTTCTGTCCAACTCTCAAGATGCCTAAAATAACACAGTATCTCCATTTGGGCAGTAAATAGTAATTGGTACCTCCTAGTTCTAAAGTTTCAAACTAGGATTAGAGATAATAAAAAACAAAATTGAAATGACTAGGATTCTAGAGTCTAGAAAGAGAGATTGTCTTAGTTACTTTATTTTCACTGAGACACAATACCAAACACCTGCAACATAAAGGGGAATCTTATTTTGGCTCATGTTTTAGAAGTTTCAGTCCATGTTCAGCAGGAAGGCCTAGGAGAAGAAAATCTTCTTGGGTTATGGCAGACAGGAAGCAGAGAAAGAAGCAGGGAACAGGGAGGGAGATAACCCTTCCAGGGCACACCCCCAGGGACCTGCCTCTTCTGACCAGGCCCCACTTCCTAACATCACATTTGCCTATAGCATCCTCATGATTCAATCACCTTTCAAAAGCCCTGCCTATGAGCTCATAAAGCTTTGGGGGGAAGTATCTTGATATAAATTATAAAGGAGATATATATTGTAAATATAAATTATGGGCAAAATACTAAGACACACACATACAGGCATGCATGAGGCACACACACAAACACATTGAACACAGGGATATACATTCACACACACAATAGGATAAGTGCTTTTGAAGATAAAAGTACAAGTGTGGATGGAACACAAAATAAGGAGAGCCTGATTTTGACCTCAGTGTAGGCAACATTTAAGTCAGATATTAAAGGGTAAAAAAGGCTTTCAAAGTGAAGGACAGAGAGATGCATTAATGGAGAGGAAGAGCAAATGCAAAGACACAGGAGATGAAGTGCATGAAGTGCTCTGGGATGGCCATGTAGCTCCATGTGGCAGGAATTACATGAAATGTAGCTTGCTTCAGTGTCCAGCTCTGCCATTTACTACAGTATGACTTCGTGCCTTAGCACAGGGTCTGGCGAGTAGGTCTTCTGTAAACACTGGCTGTTATTCTCATTAAGGGCTGTGCGTATTGTCTCACCAAACAACAAAGTTGATTCTAGAGCTCTGTTCTACAAGAGACACTCTGCTAAGTTCCTTCCAGAGGGTGGCTCACTAAATTTTCATTATGACTCTAGGAGGTTACTGTCCTTATCTTCATTTTTGTAGCTGAGAAATTTAAAGCTAAGGGACATCAAGGACTTGTCCAAGGTCACACCAAGAAGATCACATGACAACCCGTGGCTGGAAAAGGCTTCTCTGGTGGAATGTATGTGTTCACCCTTGTGACGCACTACTGGACTTTGTCCCAGAAGTAGACACTGGGGAAGATGGGGAGGAGGGTGGAGGAGCTTTCTAAGAAGAAAAGCAAAGCCTCAGATTTGTTTTATTGAAACAACACCCTAAAAGTACAACCCAATAAATATAAAAAGATATTCAAAAAAGAAACAAGATGATATTTTTAAAATAAAAATACCCGGTGCAAGTGAAGGGGTGATACAACAGTCAGTGTCATAAATTGCTTGTGGAAAAGCAAGTAAGTACAACACTGTGTAACATAATTTTGTACTAAGTTCCAGAAACCTATAAAATACCCAGCTACAGCTGAGACTTGACCCTCAGAAAACAATCCAAAGGTGGAAGAGCTTTGTGTATGGAGTTTATGATATTAAGAATAAGAATGGTAAGAACAATAGTTAATTATTTATACACCCATTTTGCAGATACTTTAAAAATCATCTTAAGTATAAAATAATCATGCAAAATATTGGTTAATACAGATGTAGTACTATCTGAATTATTTAAACATAGCCACAGGGAAGTTTCCAGGTTGGTGAAGACAGTGCTGTGCCAGAACGGTGGCATCTCTTGTACTTGGCTGTTCTTGAGTTTATTACATATACCTTTTATCTTTAAAAGGTCAGAAGGAAATACATAAAAATACTTTAACAATGATATTGTTTTAGTTACTGGATTTTTTTTCTTCTTCCTATTCTTCAGTATTTTTCCAGTATTTCACATCATACATACATTGCCTTTATCAGCCAAAAGGAGAGCTTTATTTCAAAATGGAGAACACTTTTGCAACCGAATAGAATGATTTCTGGACATCCTAACACAATCTTCTGCAGAATTCTAAAGTGTAAAGCAGATAAAGGAAAGCAGCTCTAGACGTGGTAGGTATAATGATCCCAAAAGCTCTGCCTCTCAGCCCAGCCATGTTTGCGGAAGACAGAGGCATCCCAGGACAAAATATAAAAGCCAATGGTGAAGGTAGGTCTCCAGTTCTATGGCCAGTTCCTCCCTCCCCAAGAAGGCCCTGGTACCCACATCTGTCTCTAGAGCTTTCGTTAAGGTGAGTCCAATTCTTGGACCTGAGTACCTCCTAGGAATGTGGACCAGAGTGTAACTCTGATGCTATGGAACGAAGAGCCAGGCCTGAGTTGCAGCAATATCCCCTCTGGGCAGCCACTTCCTGAGGCCTCCAGTCTGCAGGAATCACTCTCCCAGCCCCCACCATCACCATTTGACCCCTCCATGCCAGACAGTGAATACCCTATAATGAACCCGCAATCACTGTTTTTAATAACTCAGGGAGAACCACAGTCCTGGACCCATGATCTCCAACTGTGGCACTGACTGCTACAAGCTCCTGCCCCTACAAGTACCTTTTGATATTATCAAAAGATTCAAGTCAATGGGGCTTTTGGAAAAAAACCTTAGTTTCATCCAGATATAGTCATGCACCACATAACACCCTTCCTGTCAATTATGAACTGTATACATGATCTTGGTCCCATAAGATTATATCACACAGTGACACTGTAGCCCTCTCAGTTCTTGTGAGTGTGCTTTATGGTGTTTGAAAGACAAAATTGCCTAAGGGCATATTTTTCAGAAGCTATCTGTTAGGCAATACATGACTGGAGCTGTCTGGAGTCCTCTCCTTCCCTTTCTTCTTTACCCCATTCCCTCAGTGGTTGAATCTCTAAATGTGAAGGGAACATTTGTACCATGAGGGTGCTGCTTAGTTTGTAAGGGACAAAAATAAGATTGCTGCTTTTTAAACCACCCATTTACCCCCTATCTCATTCAATCCTCTTGGAAAGAGAATTAGTCTACATGATAGTTTTCTTTCAGTGGTAGTTTCTCTGCAGCAAACCACACATGAGGTGTCCTCAGCCTTGTGAATTTCTATCAGTTCTGGGAGTTCCACATTTTAACTCAAATAAATATATTTGGCTCAGTAGCAAATGAAAAATCATTCTCGAGCTTTTATTTTCTTTCTGTTGCCATAGCAAATTAACTTCACACACACTGAAAAGGGCATCAGCTCAATGCAAAATTCCGAATTCCCTACACTAGGTGAATTTCACTTCAAAAACCTCAAACAATTAAACTTAAATGGAAGTATTAACTTTGAGGCAAGGAGAAAGTTCAAAAATATTTGGCCAGTCTGGTTGCAGATGCTTGCACATAACACCAAGGTGTGTGATGCCTCCCAAATATGTTAGATTTGCTCTCACCCAAAGAACTACCCTAAATTCGAGGAAGCTCCCCGCCTCCATCCCAGGCTCCTAGGGCAGTGAAGATGAGCCGGTCCCAGCACCCAGAAGGAAGCTCCCCTGCTGTCATCCCAAGCTCCTAGGGCAGAGAAGGTGAGCCGGGTGGGTGCCACAAGTGCCTCCCCACCCCATGGAAATGAGAAGACACATAAACAAGCCTCAAACACAGACTTCCAGATCACCTACAGCAACCCAAAAGGGAAATGAGATGGAACACTCTGATACTCTTCCACCTGGACTCTCTGAACTGGCAACAAAAGAGGATCTGGGAAAAATGAAATCAGAAATAATTACTCAGATAACAGCAAAGATTTTGC
>NW_004624732.1:26912682-26948590 GCF_000247695.1 Heterocephalus glaber
GACCTATGTTTCAAAGTCTAGTGGACAGATGAAGAGTAGGCATATATGCCCTTGTTCCCCACTTTAGGGAGAAAGCATTGTATCATCTCCATTCATACAAGGAGTTTTGTTGGAAGTATGGAGTACATGTCTCTGATCTGTTGAGAAGGTTTTGTTCTATTTCTAGTCTCCTGATAGCTTTTACCATGAACAGCTGTAGAATTTAGTCCAATACTCTTTCTCCAACTAGTGACAGGATCATATGGCTTTCTCCTTTTCTCTGTTCAAATGATTACTTTTGGGGGTGGATCTTCCAATGCTGAACCAACACTGCCATCCCTATAATAAAATCACTTTCTACATACTGCCAAAAAAAAAAAAAGAACTACCCTAAATTCAATCTGTCATTTCCTGCCAAAGGCTATGGTGCCCCTGTGATACCAATGAGCTTAGGCAAAACTTATTTTCAGAATAAGAGATAACAGTCAAAACTCACCTCTTTCCCGGGAAACCTAACTAAGTAGATGATGTTCAAAGTGCATGGGCCTTATCTTCCTCTTATGGCCCTCAGTCCTTCTTAAGGCACAAACTAACAGATAAAACCACCTCTCCTTCCCCTCCCAGCCTCCTTGTGGAGAGAAAGTGCAGGGATCTCTCACTACTTATATAATCCACTGAGACTGCTTAGCCTTGTGTTTGAGCCTTCCATTGATAATAAGTCATAAACATTACAATAAAGGTAGCTGGCACATACTGAAGTACTTCTCACATTGCCTAGAACTTTACGAATGCTACTTTATGCAATGTCATTCTCATAGCATCTCAGGAAGGTTTCAATTTATGTTTTACAAAGGGAGGGTAAACTGAGCACTATGGCACCAGTCTGTAGTCCTGGCTACTTGGGAGGCTGAGACAGAAGTCCAGGAATTTGAGACTTCCTGGACAACATAACCAGACCCCCCCCCCCCGGCTTAAAAGCAATAAAGAAATAAAAGTGTGTGGAGTGAGACAAGTGTCACAAATGACCTGACCTCTGGAGAGTAATAGGGCAGGACTCAAGCCCAGCTACTCTGGATTTCAAACCTCCCCTGGCCTCCTGGCAAGTGTGCTGAGAGTAAAGCTGGGCAGCACAGACAAGGGGGAGGGAGTGAGAATCTGGATATGCCATTCTTCTCCATCAGCCTGGGCCAGAACAATGCAAGGGAAATGTACTCCTTCATTTTATCATGCAATGAGCATAATTAGGAAACAAAGAGGAATGACAACTAATAATGAACCTCTTTTCTTCATAATTAAAATTTAACGACTGTATTTCTTCCATTATTGCCCAGAGCAGCAGTGTATGGAGTATGTTAACAAGACCAGCTCTTAAATGATACAGCCTGTCATCATGTATAGCTTGGCCCAGTTCTGCCCCTGGTGTGCCAAGACTATCCCTTTCACAGGTTGCTGTCACTGTGCCCTCACCACCCAGTAGCATGGGGCAAAATAAGCACAGAGGAATAGCATGAGGTCAGATCAAGGAGAGTTTTCCTTGAAAAAATAACTGATAATTAACTCCATGGATTCAGTGGGCTAAAGGCAGGCTTTTGTGAAAGACAAAGCACTGTTCACCTCAGGCTGGGCCAACACTTGCCATGTGACCTTGGGACACCTGCCTAGGCTGTATGAGTCATTGTTGTCACCTGTGAGTGAGAAGGAAATGCCCCAGCCACACGGCTGTGATGATGTAAGACACAGGTCACCAGATGCTCAATGCGGTGAGCAGGGAAGTGTCACAGACATTGTCATTTGTGGCACAGACACTTGTCATTTGTGGCAGCCCAAAATCTTTTTGAACATTCTCTTTGATTCTGACTTTTTCCTTAAGTGCAAAATCTCTTTTCCCATGACCATTTCCCCCCAAGTACACTTCATAGCTTCCATTGCCCTTAGGAGGCAAACATGATTGGATTTTAGTGATCAGATGCCTCCTGCACCAGGCTTTCATTCAGAGCAGAGTTATGAGGTGGATAGAGTAAGGGCTTGGGCAATTTGTTTTGCTGGTACACAGAATGACAGTGTGGCTGCCAAGGGGACAGCAGAGGTGACAACATTCTGATGATGGCAGAAGGCACCGTCAGATCTGTACTGAGTGTTGGGAAGTTTTCCCCAAAGCTTTGCCTAGAATCTGCTTCTTCAGTCTTCCCTGTGATTTTGTGCATTTTTCTCTCTCTTTTCTGCTTACATTGTCCAGAGTGGATTGTGTGATCTGCAACTTAGATCCCTGACCGATATAGGGGATGACATGGCCACGCCATCTAAGTCTGTTGGCAGAGGACAGGTAAGTGTTGACAGAAGGACTGTTGAAAGGTGGCTCTAATGGTGCAAGTTGGAGGAGGAGACTAGGGACCTCCTTCTGGTGTTTATTATTAGGGAGTCTATCATCTATCTGTCTCTTGAATCTCCCTCTTCTCCCCATCCCACTGTAGCACCTAAGGGTGTGGCCCATGGAATCTCATCAACACTGCACTTGCAGAAGGGCTTCCCCTTTCCCTACCCCATAAGCTCCCTGTGGGAGGTGCCTGTCTAACATATGTGCATTAGAGATTTGTGTTCCCATTCATCATGCAAGTGGTCCCAGCACCCTAGGGTCTGGACAGAGGTGTGAACTTACATTAGCACACACCAAGTGATGAGTGACATCTCAGAGCTGAAGCAGCTCTGCCCACTACCAAAGGAAAGTAAAGGACCCAGCAGCATGAGGGAAGGAGCATGGGGAAGCCTAACTGTGCTTTCCTAATGGAGCCTGGGTCCTTGAATTTTGCCTCCTCAATGCTCATGTTGAACTGATATTACACACACTAAAAATCAATTTTTATTATATTAAAACACAGATCTGAATAGCCACCTTTACCCTTACAGGGGCCTTGTAGACTATTGAGGGAGAACATGAGTCTGTGTTCTCTTCTGCTTTATCCCCAGCACTGAGACACTTCCTGTACTGTGAGGGCCAAATGGCAGCTGTTGCAGGAATGACAGAGAGAAATCTATAGGCCAAGGAAACAGATAATAGTTGAAAGATGCAAGCAAGAACCAAGCCAATTCACATACAGAGGGTTTAGGAGCAGAAAGGGATGTCTACTATTTGAACCCATGTAATTCTCTGAGAGAACAGCCCTGCTGGTGTATGGAAATACAGAGCAAGAGAGGAGACACTTATCACATTTTCCATGCAGCCACCACTCACACTTTTAAGTCTCATTACTTTCTCCCAACATGAGTTTTATATCCACACAGAGTTCCTGGCAGGATCCTTCAGAAAGAGGAAAACAGTGCCTATATTTTTCTCCCCATAATAAATACCTGAATGGCTTGATGGCTCAATTGAAAGCACTGAGCTGTAGGGACAATTTCCTCTTTCAATGCCCGTGTGTATATACCCTTATGTGTATATTTATAGTATGCACATGCATGTAGAGAATGAAGCTCAACTCAGTAAAACTAAACTGATCTCAAATATACAATGTAGTCATATTTCCTGGCAGGAGGAAAAAAACCCTCAAGATTATAAAATTCTAAAACTGCAAGGTACTTTAGAAACTATCTTACTCAAACCTCTCATTTTACAGTTGGGGAAACTGAGGCCAGAGCAGCAAAAACATTTGGAATGAACGGCTGCTTGTTAGGGTCACAGTTGGTTTCCATCCTCCTGTTCCAGGCCCTCTTTCCACTTTCTCAGGGTTTACATTTTTCTGTAACCTAGAGAATATTAAGAAGATATGGCCAATATTCTTTTGCCTACTCATCATAACATTAAACTTTAAAAGATGGCTTGTTAATGACCTCAGGATCTGGCCATATAAAAGTCTGTCCTTGATAGTGGTATTCAGCAAAACATTCAGCAGCCACTCATCCTGACCTTGAGATCCTATTTTAGGCTCCTTTGCTATAGGTCTTTTCCCTGAGTTCATAGCTTAACTCCACTGGAAACTCTCATGGAAATTAATTACAGCTACCATTTCTTTTTTTTTTTTTTTTTTTACAGTCACCATTTCTTGAGGACTAAAATATGTTTTAGAAACTGTGGTAAGCCCTTTAAATAAATGATTAAACACAATCCTACTGTAACACTTCAAAGCAGCTGTGTTTTTCCTACTTTCAAGTTGCAATTATTGAGGCTCAGAGAGGCTCAAGACCTTACACAAGACCACATGGTCAAGATGCCAGAGATGAGGTTTGAACTCAGGTATGTCCTGGCCCAGGACTCATAGTTCCACCTTCACACAGAAACACTGCCTCCCCAACACAATTGAGGCTCAAGCAAGATTGAAAGGACAGACACAAAAGTCACACAGAAAATGACAAGACTAGGAGACAGACTTGGTGATAAGTCTTCATTTGGTGCCACTGATACATAGGCCCTTGCTTCTGCACATCCCTGCACCAGGTGGCGCATGAGCTCCTAATGCTATCTCTCTTTGCCTGCTCTTCCTCCCCAGACCTGGTGGGATTCTACCATTTACTAATCGGCCAGCCCAGGCTTGCCCTGAAGTGTAGAATGCTAAAACTGGGAATTTCCACATGGAATTTATGTTCAGCGGTTATCTAGCCCTGGAAACCATCTATACATCTTTACAGCCCCTTCCTTCACAGGCTTCATGCTACCTGAATATGAAACAGGATTGGACTTATTTTAATTTCCTGCTATAGAACATATATACCACAGTGCCTGGGAACAGGATGGGAAACAGAATATAAATGCATGTATGTATGTGTACAATGTTCTGCATACATGTCCTACATGTATGCTCTATTTGTATGATATCTATCTATCTATCTAGTCCACACAAAATAATATTCTAGAATATCTGTAGACTGGGGAAGTGTTTGTTGCCTTCCCACAATGATTTTTGGTTCCCAGCAGCAGGGTGTGCTTGAATCAAATGGAAGCTTTGTCTTCTCTAGCACCATTCAGCTCCCTGTCCCTTGGACATTGCCCCTTCTCCTGTGGGATCCTTATGCACCCAGTTCCTTTGGTAAGGCTAACCTCCTAATCCAAACTTCTGTCCTCACTAATGTTTCTGGTTTCCCAGACTTTCAATAAGTCATTTTTTTCATCTTCCAGGACTGGGATTTTGGCTAACTTCTAAATATCTTTGAGAGATCACTGGGTTGCTGAAATACCAGTTGGTCAGTGAATATTTCATAGAACTAGTTTTATTTCCCAGAGTTTTATTTACTCTCCTATTCCACTCTTATCCATCTCTGCCTTCTTTCCTTTTCTTGACCCTACTAGACCCGAGTGTCATCCAGGATCAGCCTAAAGAATGAGGTTTTTCTGCATGAACATACAGGTTTTACACACACACACACACACACACACACACACACACACACACACCAGTCAGATGGAGAAGAGAGTAGACCATATTTACTTCTGTCTGTCTTGGAGTTGTCTCACCTTCATTTCCCTATCCAGGCCCATGTAAAAGAGACTAAAGGAGGACAAAAAATTTTTAAACCCCATTCAAGTGGTTGAACACATCACATTACTCCTGAGAACATGGATTGTGATCCTCAGAAGCTTGTTTGGCCGAATGAATAAGAAATCAGATAGAACATAGCAGGCACACACTGGTGTTGGATGAACACTAGCTCCTCCAGCCAGGCCATACAGAGATACATCACAGGTGGGTGAGCTCCCACCCTAAGTTTTATTTATCCAGAGTGGCACATCCACTGTCCCCTGTACCCATGCAAGAGAAACAGTGCAGTGACAGGAGCTCCATGGTTTCTACCTTGAAAGCACATTTTATGTTTGATGCTCATATAAAACAGCAACGATTTATTGAGCGCTCTCTGGTTCATGTATGCCAAGGCACTTAGAGCTTTGTATACGTAACTTCTAAGCTTTGTGGTGCTTCAAGGTAGGCATCATCCTCCTCATATCTCTATAGTAGAAAAGAAATAGGTTCAAAGAGTTTCCAGAAAAAGAAATATTCAAAGTTTTGACAGTGAGATTCAAATATAAGTGGTTGGGCTCCAAAATTCCATTCTTTCCGCTATGCCAAATATACAACCATCCCTGTCCCAAAGACAATCCTGAACACTGCAGCTAAAAAGTGACATGCTAATAAAGCTAATGACATCTAATAATAGAGAAAAGTCATTCTTTCATCTATCCAACTGATATTTGTTGAGCTCCATGGAAATTTAAAGAAAGAGAAGTCTCTTCCCATAAAGAGATTATTACCATTTAGATAACTCTGAAATATATGAAAATTGAAATACTGCTAGACTTACAGAACCTTTTGAGGTCACATCTAAGGCCCCCATTTTAAGGATCAAGAAGTTGGAGCCCCAAGTGAGAAAGTATTCTTTCCAGACATACAGAGTTTTGAAAGCAGATTCCAAACAGAATGCTGATATCTGATGCTTTATCCCCTATGCCCTTCACGATAAAGGTTTTAAGAAAGGTAGCCTCAATAAGCATGGAAGATGATGAAGCAGATGTGCTGAGAGGCAAGTGGCCAACTTCTCCTGGTTTTAATGTGGCCTGAAGCCTACTGGCTGCTGTGAGCATGAAAGAACTATAAGGCAAGAAAGCTGGGTGTATGGTCACACATCCTTCTTGACCACAACACAACCTACTGAGGGGACCACAGGGGAGTCCAGAAGAAAGTAAGGTGGATATTGCTATGTTTAAAAAAACAATTAATAAAACAGACACACTCCTCACATTGTAAATGTCATATCATGTTGGCACCTAATCAACACTTTGAAGCATTAGCATTGTTTTAATCATTCTCCTATTGGAGAACAAATGTTGCATGTATAATTACACTGCTGTATTGTACTGTACAAATAACCATGTAATGACATCGTTGGAATTTCTTGGTTCTTCATGGTAATGCCAAGTATAATTACCATGTAATCTACCGAGAGCAAACAAGGTTGTAATTATTCCATAATCCAGCCTAATTATGGGGCAACTGGATTTGTTATTTGTGTTTAGGAGGAAAATACACATGCAAAAAGAAGAAAAAGAAATATATTCTCCCCAGCTGAGGATGTGACAGTCAGAGGCTTGGAAGTAGTGCTGCCATCTGCTCTCATGATCAAGTACACTGGAAGCTCACTGAAAGGTCAAGGTCCTGGGCCATCATCTTCAGTGCTGATTCTCCATCACTGCATGATGGACTTCAAGGGTAAATTAGAAGGGGAAAGGGAGGAGACGGCTATAGCAGAGCCTCTGGAGGCAAGCATCTGTTCAGTGGGACCCAGAAGGTAAAGAGAGGCCAACTGTCACAAACTCGTCCCTCCCACAGCCTCTCCTGCTCCTCTGACACATACATAGGACAGCATTTGCAAATCATCAAGAATGTTTCATCTCAATTCAACTAAATTAACCAAAACACGTGGTGTTTCTCCCATTATGGGCCTCTTATAGGAGATGCAGACAGGGTCTAGACCTTACAGAAGAGCCAGACAAAGAGTACTGGAATAAAGAAAAATGGCAGCAGGTGTTGCAAATGTGCTGTGTAGGTTGGTGGGGGGTTTTATTAGTTTCCTAAGGCTTCTATAAAAGCACAAAGAGCTGCACTGGCCAAAAATGAGAAATTTGCCTTCACATAGTTCTGGAAGCTGGAAGTCTAAAATTGGGTGTCAGCAGAGCCGTGCTTCCTGCAAAGAGTTCAGTGGTGAATACTTCCTGGCCCTTTCCTAATTTTACTGTTTTCTAGCTGCAAAACTCCAATGTCTGCTTCTGTCTTCAGGTCACATACCTCGAATCTCTATCTCTTCACGTGGTATTCTTTATATGCTGATATTCACCATAATGGATGAAGGACCCACATTACTTTGGTATGACCTCATTAATTAATTGCATATGGAACGATCCTATTTCCAAATAAAGCCACATTCTGAGGTCCTCGGGCTTAGGATATCAACAAATATATTTGAGGGCTGTTATAGTTTGGATTGTGAATGCCCCCCAGAAGCACTTGTGTTGAAGTCTTGGTCCATATTCTGAGGTGCTATTGGGAAGTAGTGAATCTTTTAGAAAGTGAGGCCTAGTAGAAGAAAGTTAGGTCAGTAAGAGACATGCCTTTGAAGGGAATATTGGAATGCTAGTGTCTTCTTCTCTTTCTTTTTATTTTCTACCTGCTAGGAGATGAGCAGCCTTCTCTTCGGATGCTTCCACCATGATATAATGTACTACATAGGCCTAAAGCAGCAGAGTCAAGCAACCATGGGCTGAAGCCACTGTAACTGTGAGCCAAAATAAACCTTTCCTCTTTTAAAGTTTATTATCTTGGGTATTTTGTTG
The DNA here is from genome assembly GCF_000247695.1 of Heterocephalus glaber. Next base: position 26,920,973 of record NW_004624732.1, read on the forward strand.
AAGTAACATAAGTAACTAACATAAATGGTCATAATTTAACCCACAGCTGGGGGCATTTATTTATAGATGGATTTTGCACACATTTATTGAGCATCCACTATGTATGTGGTACATAATAACTGCCTACTTTTGAGTTGAACATTTACAGTGTGTATCACATCCACTAGCTCATTTAATTCTTTTACAATTTTATAGGCTTGGTACTATTATTATCTTCATTTTACATATGAGTAGCCTGAAGCTCAGCTTGGTTGACTCAAAGCTGGGACATAGCTCCAGGCATTCATCCTCCAAGTCCTGCACTCTGACCTTCACAGTGAGCTTTGTCAAACTCAACATGGTACAGGGACACCTAGAGACAGAAACCAGGGCTCCTGGAGAAAATCTTCTGACTGAGGTTAGAAGAAGTCCACCATCAGGTATCTATCCCATAACAGGGCTCCAGAAGGTACACTGTACTGTGGACAAGGTAGTCTCTGAAACTATGCATCCAGAGAATGAGTTAAAATTGGAAGGATAATATGGTTAAGTGTTAGGAAAGGGACAGGTGTAGCTTCAGCATGAAAGAACTCTTTAGGTCCCATCAAACACTTCCAGGACCAACCAGGGCCATTTTTGTGTTGGTCCTATGAATGACAGTGTTTGCCCAGTACTATCTTACCAAGGCTTCCTTAGAGATAGGACTCACAACTTACTTGTCCCTGCACAGGTGTGGTGCCCAACCATGGACCACTTCTTAGGACACCAAGGGAAGAGAAAGTCTTCTCATGCTGCTGCCTTCCCTTCCTCACTTCTAGCTGCCTGTAGGCCATATTGCCCAATCCCTCCACTTCCAGCCTCAGAAACGTGCTTCCTTTCTCAAGGTTTTGAAAGCTTTTGAAGGAAGTTACAGTTACACGGTCTTAAAACAGATTGTAGATTCTTTACTTGGGGACTAATCTTGTCAGACTAGTTGACTCTAGTGTTGATTGCTTTTCTAACCTGACATCGTTAATCTTCACTGCTCAGAAATTAATCCCTTGGAGAACAAGATGAAAATGGTTTTGTGAGACAAAATTTAAAGGCCTAAAAATACTAACACATCTTTTCCCTGGCTTCTGCAATTTCTATGTCTGGAAAGCATTTAAAAATCTGTTTGTGTGAATGATGTGAAGAACTTTTAATGTCTGATCTTGTGAGATGATGCTTCTGATGAATAAAGTAGAAGTGTTAACACTTAAAGGCAGAAGGCACACAATGAAAGTATGTGTTTATCAAATACGGCAGAGAAAGGGCAAACTATAGCTTGTATGGAGATTTCAGGGGCTGCATAAATGCTGGAAGAGTTGCTCTAATTGGGAAATGTCAAGTGTAGGGAGTAGGAAGAGGCCTTCACCAGTCCTCAGGTAAAACTGGTATCTACCATTAGCTATTACATTTTGGGCACTGCACTTATTAGAACTGTACTGCAAGTTTTGATGATAAATATAACTCCTCATCCTTCTCACGCTCATCATAGCCCACCATAGTATTAATAGCTTATTTTACAGAAAAGGAAACAGGCTCAGAGATGTTAAGCAACCTACCAAAAGGCACAGTTACTAAGCAAGAGAGGATTAGGTGAAAAATGTAGGTGATTCTTCAACACAGGGGCTGCCACCATCTTCTGGAAACCACATATCAATAGAGCAGGGGCAAACACTATACATGCAAGGCCTGGAATACCTGTCTTCCTGTTTGTTGCCAAACAAAATCTAATTTTGAAAGAGATATCAGAAAACTTCCATATTGAATCCTCTATTATACAGATAGGAAGGAAGAGGAGAGTAGGAGAAGGGGAAGGAGGAGATATGTGTGTGTAACTATATAACCAACATAGCCCTTATTATTCTTTGTCTCTTAGAATAGCCAATAATGTAATATCAGAGAGTTCTGGCTCTAGATTGAAACCATCTGCATTTAAATTCCACCTGAATCACACATGGGTGGGCACACATCTCCTATTCCTATTTCTTCCACTAGGGAGTTCTATGATTCACCCATCCCAAGATACTGTTTTGCTCAGAAATCCTATTAAAACTCTCATTCAGGAGCATTCTAGTAGACTTTGAAAAAGGTAGTAATTTTCCTATTTAATGACAACTTCAGAAATAAGAGATGGAAACATAGTCAGAGTTAAAGTATAAATTCCAAAGATATGAGAACATTATCAACTAATTTATCACAATATATGTACACTTCGAATAAATGGAACATATGCTTAAAAAATAGAATGCTCTAGTTCTAACTCTAACAAAATACTGAATAGATGGCTAATAACTATAGACATTGAAGCAATATTAATTGCCTCCCAGTTTCCTACATGAAAAAAACTAAAACATTTCACCACCATTTGCCATATAAATTCCCCAAAAAGAATCCCTATATCATTCTATAATATGCAAGTGTTCCAACTTGAGAATGCTAACCTTAATATAAAAGAGAGAAAAGGATAGTATGAGAAATAAAATTATAGTTTCCATTTGCAAATATAAATATTCTTTAAACTATAAATAAATCAAATTCAAATTCAGTTTAAAAATTACAATGCTCTATGATTAAATTGTGTTTACCCCTGAAAAGAAAGTTGTTCTAATATTTTTAAAAAACACAACATCATTCACTCAATAATATCACTCATTTATACTAGAAAAAAACCCCTCATTGTCATTCTCTGAGACATAAAAGCATTGAATATAATAGTACCATTATTGATAAAACTCTCAGTAAATTAAGAATAGAATTAAGCATTGCTAAACATGTCAAAGGCAACTACAAAAAATGATAGACTTAAAAAATCATTATTCTTTATGGAGAAAAATTATGAACAGCTCCTTTAAAATCAGAAACAATATTTTCCCACTTATAAATACATTCCATATGTTTGGAAGATAGATAGTACATTGTAGGACTTGGGCAATCTCAAGATTGTGAAGAAAAGTGTAATATTGTCTTTATTTGAAGACATGATTAAATATGTAGAGAATTCTTATGAAACACCTGGAATTTAGCCAATTGGTTGGATAACTCCAACCACAAAAGCCAATTTACATTTTTATATACCAACCCTAAACATTTGGAAAATAGAAAAATTTTAAATAATGTCATTTACAATTATAAAACATACTTTGAAATAAAAGTTTCAAAAATATGCAAGATTTCCATACTAAAACTTATAAGATATTGATGAGAGAAATGAAATGAGAATATATAATGTTCGTGGATTGGAACCCTTAACATCATCAATGTATCTATCAGTTCTCTTAGAATTGATTTACAGTTCACATCCAAATCACAACCCCAGCAAGCTTTTTTAAGGAAATGATAAGTATATTCTAAAATTTGTGTAAAAATAAAAAGGATCTAGAAACATCAAAACAATTTTGAAAAAAACAACAAACATGACAATTCTTCTTTGAAATAGGCAATATATTTGAACAGACACTTCCTACAGAGATATAAAAATATCCAATGATTAAATAAAAAGATGATCAACATCATTAGTCATCAAGGAAATTAATATTAAAACTATAATTAGGCACAATTTCACATTCACTGAATGACTGAAAGTAAAAAGGCAGATCAGCAAAACAAGAAGCAAATTAGGGTACAAGGGTTGATTGCAAAGGAGCATTCTACAACTTTTGAGGATGGTGAAAATATTCTGTATCTTGATTATGGTGGTTATATATTTGTTACATATTTGTGAAAACTCACTGGACTGTCCACTTAAATGGATGCATTTTATTGTATGTAAGCTATATTACATAAAATTAATTAAAATATTTAATAATGCTAAGTATTGAAGAGAATGAAGAATAATGAAAACACTCATACGTTGGTGACAGTAGCATAAAATAGCATAACAGCTTTGACAAACTGATTTGTGTGTTTGTTTTACTATAAAGTTAAAAATAAACTTACTTTCTGACCCTGCAATGCCATCCTCATGTGTTGTTCTACAAGGGGAGAAAACAGACATCCTCCAACACAAATATTTGTTAACAAATGATAAGCAAGTAGTGACAAAATCATTAGTATACTGTACTACACAGTCATAAAAGTGCACCAACAGTAAATATACAGAAATTATGATTTAACCTTTATAGATATAACGTTGAGTGAAAGAAGCCAAACACAGAAGAGTGCACATTGTATGATACATTTTGTGTAAAGTTTTAGAAATGGCAAAAGATTTAAAGTGTCAGAAATCAGATTAGTGTTTGCCCAGTTCAGGAGCAAAAGATACTGGATTCAAATAAGCAAAGAACTTTCTGGGGTGATAGGAATATAGAAATATTCTGGTTGGAATGGTGATTTTATAGATATCTTTATTCATCAAAACTACTCACTTCAAATGTGCATTTTATTGTTTGTAAATTATACCTCAAAGAGACTTGAATAAAAATATATTAGAAATAAGAAAAATAGTTGTTATTTGAAAATGTTACAAAAGAATCTGTAGATGAATAATTAGAAATAATAGAAAATATTTTTAAATGACTGGATATTAGATCAGTTTTCAAAAGTTAATTTCATTTCTCTATACCAGCAACAAATAATTGAGAAATATGTTTTTTTAAAGACCTTTTATAATTATACTTTTAAAATACCTGGAAATTGTCTTAGCCAAAAATGTGGAAGACCTATACATAGAAAACTTGCAAACTTTATAAGAAGCTGTTAATGAAAATCTAAGTTAATAGAAAACAATTTTATGTTTGTGAATAGGAACACTTAACACTGTAAAATACCTATTTTTCTTCAGTTGATCAATACTTCAAAGTAACTCCAGTAAAAATTCCAACAGAAATTTTTATGAAACCTGAAAAAATGATTCTAAGATGCAAGTTGAATAGGACAAAAAGAAAGAATAGGAGGGAGGAGGTATCAGCCATAATAAACACCAAGCCTTCTGCAAAGCCTGGGCAATTAGGACAGCTTTGCATTGTCAGAAGATAGACTAAAGATGGCTGGGACAGAAAGGACTGATTGTAACAAGTCCATGCATCTATGGCTCCTATATACCTGACAGAGTGACAGAGTAGCCTGGTATGGAATAGAAAGATCCTTCCATAAATGGAACTGGGAAATGTCATACAGATTGCAGGGGGAAAAATTGAATCTCTACCCCATACCATGCACTCACAAATATTGGCTACTGGCAATTTAAAGACCTAAATATCAAAAGACTAACTTAAAAGTTTTAGGTAGGTGGCTATTTTCTTAATTTTTTCTTAACCTAGAGGGCAGAATAAAGATTTCTTAGGTAAGACATCAAAGTTATAAATTTTAAAAAGAAACATAAATAAATATGACCACATTCAAATAAAACATTTTAAAAGGCAAAATACAGATCACTACCGAAGAGATGTTTGCAACATATTTATCTAATAAGAGATTACTTCCTGGAATACAAATAATTATAAAATGTTAAGAATAAATCTAATAGAAATATTGACAAAGTAAAAATATTTTAAAGAAAAAATACAGGTGAGCAATCAATATATGGAAAAATAATCAACTTCATCTTCATACTGGGAGATATAAATCAAGATCACAACTGGCAAAAATTAACTATAGTATGCATAAACAGGGTCTCTAAAGTATTACACATGGGAAGGCCAAATGGCATTATCTTGTAAACGTGAATGTTCACATACCTAATGGACTAGTAGTTCTTCTCCTAGATATATAAGATAAAAGAGTTGCACAGGTGCACAAAAAGACCTGTTCAGTAATGTTCATAGCAGCATCTGCTCAGAAAAGCAAAAAAAGATAGAAAGATAGATAGATAGATAGATAGATAGATACATACATACATACATACATACATACATACATACATAAATTGTGTGTATGGTAAAAGTATAAATAAGGCAAGTTAATGATAATGTATTCAGAATAGTATTTTTCTTGATTAGAGGAAATAGAAAGTTGGCAAAGGAAATGAACACCTATGTTATGTTCTAGTTGGAGTTGGATGATTTTTGGCTGGCAGAATAATGACTTCCCAAAGATGCCCATAAATGAAAAAGGAGGCAAGAGAGTCAATGTAAGGTCATAGATGCGTGAAAGTCTCAACTGCACGCTGCTGGTTTTTGAACATGAAAGTAGCCACAAGCCAAAGAAGATAGAAAAGTCAAGGGCAGGGATGACTTTCTTGAGCCTTCAGAAAGGGACACAGCCCTGACAACATGATTTTCCCTTGATAAGATCAGTGTTAGATTTCTGACCTCCAGAACTACATGAGAATAGATATATGTTGTGTTAAGGCATTAATTTTGTAAATTTGCTACAGCAGTAATAGAGAATTAAGACAATGACTATTAATTGTTAAACAACTAAATAACAATCAAACAAACAATAGAGAGCCTTTAAGGACTAATGATGATGCAGTATTATAGTATTATAAATGAAGGATTATGCTTTATCCAATTCTAATCAACCTGCAGTTCCAACACAATTTGTTACTATCTAAATGCTTCATTTTAAACTTAGAAAAGCAGTAGGGCTGGGGATTTAGCTCAGTGGCACCCTGCCTGCCTGGCAAGTGCAAGGCGGTACCAAAATCCCCAGTACCAAAAAATAAAACTTAGAAAAATGCTGTTACCTAATCCCCTACCACCTTAAGCAACTCTCACAAAGATGACAAACCCAGGCATCTGGGGTCCTTGGTATTAGAGCAGCTTTCCAAGGAAAATCAGGATGGCCAAGGATGAAGACTTGGCAGTTTTAGTTCTGGCTCAAGCGCTATTGCCAAACAAGTGTCCAGGTCCCAGAATCGAGATGATTAAACCAAATTGGTGGTTTCAAACCTGCTTAGAAGCAAAACTTTCTTCTCAAAGGTAATCAAAGTGGGAGCCCAGTGATGAGGGAGAAGCTCACAGTGGAGGAGGGGGAGCAGGACTACCCCAGAAATGAAAGAGCAGCTAAGATGTCACCCAGTGTTCCCAGATGGAAGGGATACAGCAGCACAAATTTCTTTTTCTCTCTCATGGGTCTGTAGCTGCTGCTCAAGTGCAAATGTGGTCCATACATCTTTATTCTACAACCATGTTCCTCCCCTGGCAGACCACAGGGACACTACAGGGCCAGGCAAATTGGGTATGTGCACATAGCACATGTGCTCCCCCATTATGTCACCTGACCAAGTCACCTGGCCATCAATAGAACAAGGAACTGTGATTGGCCATTGTGATGTGAGAGACGGTGAGCCAGGTAGCCATGGCCATGGATGTCTTACTAAGTGACAGAGAGGTAGCAATGAATTAGGAGCAATGGACATAATCTTCAATGTTTACAAGGCTCTGATGGAGAGTTGTCCAGTCTGCCTCTTGGACAGGGCAGATGTCCTCAGCAATGTCCTCCCAACACCATTATCAGTCTGCTCGAATCTACTGGAAATCTTGGGATAGATGATGCTAAGGAAAATGTCTCCCTGCAGCATACTTCTCAACCCAAAAACATTACTATTTGTTTTTCTCAGGTTTTGGGAAAAGTGTGTTCCTTGCTGGGTGTAGCAGTAGCCCAGAAAAAAATGCTTACTATCTCAGGCATCCCCTTCCTGTAGGTAAGCATCACTCTGAGCATCATTGAGGGTCAATTCCTCCCAGCTCTTAGCAGAGCTAACCCTGGGGATTGCTATGGGCTAAATTCATATGTTGATGCCCTACACCCAAGTGTGCCAGAATACACTACATTTGGAAGTAGGGCCTTTAAAGTGGTGTCTAAGTTAAAATAAGGCCATTAGGATGGACCTTGATCCAACATGACTGGTGTCCTTGTAAGAAGAGGAAATATGGACATAGCAAAGACAGAGATGTGGATGCACAAAAGAATGTGAGAAGACACAGTGAGAAGAGCACCATCTGCATGCCTAGGAGATGGACCTCAGACGAAACATGAGATGGACCTCAGATGAAACACCTCCATCTCAGGCTTCCAGCCTCCATATCTCTGTTGTTTAAGCCTTTTGGTCTATAGTATTGTTATAGTAGCCATAGCATACTAACAGGGGGATTGGGTTACTGTGAGTTTGCAGAGAGGGTCTCTTACCCTCCTCTCCTCACCTGCTAGGTGGGATCATGTTAACATGAATATACTGGCAGCACACCATGGCCAAGGTCAAAGATGCAGTGCATGGCATCTGAAGCTTCCCATTCCTTTCTTTCTTTACATTCTTGACTTTCACCTCTCATACCCTGACTCTCTCCACTGGCTTGGTTCCAGTGCTCTCTTACCACCTCATGCTACTTGCAAGGTATTGAAAACTTAGGTGTCAGAATGCTTGTACTTACTGGACTGGGTTGACTTCCTGGATGGCCTCATCACAGAACCATAGTTCCAACATCAGCCTCAGGCAGCAGCCCTTCTTAGCCTCCCACCTGTATGACTGTGAACTCACCACCATTCTGCTTAAATCACCACCAGGCAATAACACTGAAGCTCCCCCTGGGAGGGACTGAAGCTGGTAGAGAGGAGAGGCTAAGAAGAAAAGGCCAGGCAGACTCTATTATCTCTCTTGACAGATAAGTGCCCCTAGTTCTCCAAAGGCCAGTTTCATGGCACACCTTTATTTCCATCTGTAGCCATGTGCTTACCAAGCTGCAGGGGGAAGGTACAGCATGATCATCACAGCCTTACCTTTCTTCAGGATATCCAGGACCTTCCCAGCACAAGTTGCTCCCTGGACACATTGGGTTTAAAGGATTAGAGGATTCTGACACCCCTGTCTACTGTGATCAACTCTTCACGAATAACAATTTCAGCACAAAGATGGGAGAAGACAGTGAGGAGGGGGAGGAAAGCCATGGGTTGCCTCTGTATTCTCTTGATCTGAATTGCTTTTCATGCCCTCACGCTGAGATTACTCTTTTGTTTTTTGAGCCTTTAGGTTTGAATGGAGCTCTCTCTTGCATCTCACCAGGGACAGGAGAGGGAAGAATGAAGCAAACGTCAATGGCAGGGTTGATAATCCTACAATCATTGACTTGAAGAGCTGACTGACCAATGGGACCATGTCTGCCTAACCTGCTGTGTCGATGCATATTATTAGCAGCCCTTAATTGACGGATTATTGACAGAGAGAGCAGGGGTACATGCTGAGAGTCTGCAGTGTGAGGAACTATCCAGGGAGATCTAATCTGCAAATGACAGACAGGGTGGAATGTAATGGCTCTTCCAAAGCCCTTATCTGGTATTGGGTCAGGGCCAAGCTAGCTCCAGAAAGATGACCTCCAAATCCATTTTCCTTCTGCCCAATTTGTTCAATCCTTTCAAGGCTGAACATCTTCTGCCAGACCTATCTCCAGGCCTCCAGCCCATACTGCTCTCATGCCTTCAGCTTAAACAGTTTTCAGCCCTTTATATCATAAAGTCTACCATAATTGGAGAGAGAATAGGAAGGGGTGGTGGGAAAAAAATCTAACCACTTATATTATAATCAGTATTTGTTATTTTGTTGAGAACAAGAAATTGGTCCAGCTTTGGAAACTCAGGAAAAAGAGGGCTGGTGATTTAGCTCAAGTGGCACCTTGCCTCACAAGTGCAAGGTCCTGAGTTTGATCCCTGGTACAAAAAAAAAAAAAAAAGAACTTGGGAAGAAGAGAGACAGATTTTGAAGGAAGAGACATAGAAAAGAACCCCACTTAGTGATGGGTAGAAAAATGTGCCTCAGAAAGACTAGGTACCCATCACAGATGGAGACTCCAAAGAAGAAGGGCTAACGGGGTAAGGAATAATGTAGCACAATTACAAGTGGACACAGCAACCCATGGGGCATCTATATAATTTTATTTGAACAGCTTACAGGTTAGCCTTTGTTTAACTCTGCTTTGTGGGTGCTTTTTCATTGTTTAGATATTCGGGTATTCCTCCTATTCTCCTAAACTGCAAATAGTCAGATGCCTGACATTTCGGTGTTCCTCAATTATAGTTTAGCAAGAACCTAAGTCTACAGAAGTAGTTACTTCTCATAAGGAATTACTTATTCACTTACAGGGCTCAGCAAAGCCAACTTTTACCCATCTAGCTTGATGGATCATCACACATAGATAGATTAAAAACATAAATAAGTTGAAAAACTGTCCCCCCTTCCTCAAGAGAATACAAGGTGGCTAGGCAGAAAGGCTGGAGCCAAAAAGAATAGCTAAAAATTAGAGTTCCTCCCCGCTGTAGGCAGAAATGTGACAGTGGGATGGGGATACAGAATAGCCCCTAGAGCTACCTTTCTCAGAGAAAGGGAAAGAACTGAATGCTCCTTCAGCAATGATGGACCAGCTGAGTCTTGTTCTTTTTGCAGAACCCCTGGGTCTGTTTTCTTACAGAGTCAGCAGGTCCTGACTATGGGTAGGACAGAGGGATGGGGCCGGCAATTAAATGTATCAAAGATGACCATGTTTTAAGAGTATCTCTGTCTTACTCTTCTTTCAACCCCATGATTTCTCAAGCAGCCAGACCAGAGCAAGAAATTAGGCATTGCTGGAAATAAATTGAAGTGACAGGATTTGGGTCCTATTCAAATACAGCTATCCAGGGTGAGGGCATTCCAGTGGCTAAAACACAACCCTTTCAAAATACATACTTTAAATTTACTTCCACCTTAAAAAAGCATTGATGCTTAATGTCTGCCTTTTGTGTCACCTGGCTTTGTGTTAGCCAGTTGGGCAACTAGGGACTGCCAGCTTTAACTATTCTGACATGACACTGGTGCGGTGGCCAAAGAGTGTCTCATTAGACATGATGCTACTTGGAAAGGACAAGGGTGGGCATTTCTGCAGCCCTGTGCAAGAGAGTCATGTTGGTCTCCAAAGAGGTCTCTGCTGAGCAATGTGGCTCTTTTGAGATTGACAAGAGGGACCAATGTGTCAATCCTTATTCTTATGACAAAGTAGGGGCACCTGCACTGATTTTCCAGTTCATGGCAAAGTCCCTCTGAGATGTGGAAACTAAGAACCAACTGTCATGTAGTTTAGGGTGACAATCTCCCTAGTCTGCAGTTTCCCCTATATAAAATGGGAAATAAAATACATGCATGAAGTTGTCAATAAGGCAGTTCGTGTTTCAATGATGTTATTCAGCTGTATGTTATGGTAACATGTACCTGGCATAAGCAACTTACAAAGAAAAAAAAGTTGTTTTGGTTTGCAGTTTCGTGGGTTCGTGATTAATTGGCCTCTTTACTTTTGGGCCTGTGGGGAGGCAGCATGGCAGTTTGTGAAAAAACCACTCAACTCATAGCCAGAAGCAAAAGATAGAGAAGGGCAGATCTCCATAGCTCCTTCAAAGATGCACCCACAATGAGGAAAAGCCCTTCTAGTAGGCCTCTTAAAGGTTCCACACCCTTTCAATCAGGCCAGACTGAGGACCAAGCCCTCAGCACAGAGGCCTTGGGGAAGTGTTTACATTTCAAATTATAACAGATCTTTAAAAAGTTGTAAAGAGTTTTACAAATATGAGGTTATTTTCTGTGAGTACTTAGGACTTCAGCACATACGTTTAGGAGGGGAAAAAAGCATTGGAGACCCCTCAGAGGCATATAGCATTTCTGATTTCTCCCTGTAGTATCTCTGCCCTCTGGTATAGAAAAGGTGTGAATAACTGTTAACTGAATGAATTAATTTCCACAGACGCAGTAACTGGCCCACAGTACATAGACCATCTTCCCATTTTTTTCCCCCTTTACTTCAGCTATCTAGGCCACATTCAGCCCCTGCAGATCTGACTCCTGCCAGGATCTTATTGGAAATTTCCACTCACATAAATGATTCCTTTAAGTACAGCCATTTTCTGAAGATTGTGGAGCTTTGGGAAGACAGAAAACATGCTCAGAAGGCTGGTCTTTGGCAGGAACAAACGCAATACTATTCCAGGAGGTATAGCAGAGCTTAATGATGATTGTCCTTGGCTGGACCATGTCTGGAAAAATCCTTGCTTTGTCCTCCTTCACTGTCTGTCTGCTTCACCAGCCCGGAGATGGGGTTGAGGGCATTTAATCTCACACCTGGTAGCCTGGAAATTATCACACCAAACTCACAAGGAAGAGGGTCTAGCATATTCACTGCCATGTATAGAGAGACCTGAACTTGCTGTAATAAGCTCAGAGCTGCATCTGGAATCTTGAATATTGTTTTCTCAGTTCCTTTCCAACAGACTAGGGAATGTTTGGTCCCTAGCTCTAGTCTGGCTGCCTAAGAAGACCACAGGTTGAAAGAAGGGCAATTTCTTATTTGGGTACTAAAATGTGCACAAAAGCAGGTATCTAGTTGCCAGGCTGTGATTCTTAGGAAGAAAGGTTCAGCAAAGAATAGTTTCTAAGGTAAAATCAACATGTCCACAGTGAAAATCAAACGGAAGTCCCAGAATTGAGGCAAGTCAGTGTTGGACCCAAATATACACATCAAGTTTTAGGAATATTTGTGATTAAAAATGGATCTAGGGCAGAGAAGATCAAATTAGGGAGGGGTTGCATTTAATCACCTAGGAAATGATGAACTACATGAGAAATACTTCCCATAAAATTTGGTCAGTTGTTGATAAAACCAACATGGGAATAGCTCTGACTGAAGAGTCAGAAGTTGTGGTTCCAGCCCATTTTAGAATCAGTGAGCCAATATAAAGCAAACCATTTCACTTTTCAAGTGAAAAAGTAAGGGGGGAAAAGAAAGTAAGGGGGGAAAAGAAAGTAAGGGGGAACCTATGTAACCTCAATAATCCCTTAAGCTTCTATTACTTAGCCCAAATTCAGTCAAATGGCATGATTAATTTCCACATGGGAGAGAGAAGAAATCACTATAGTATCCACCTGGCACCGGCTGTTTGCTAAGCACTGCACTGAGGTCTTTTGTTATATTGCCTTCCATAACTCTAAAAATTCTAAGAAGTTGACACTATTCTCCCCATTTCAAAGACAAGACAATCAAGTCCTGAGTAAGTTAACCAGCCTGTCCATTGCTACAGAGGTAGAGGATGTAGGACCATGACTCAGATTCCAGACTCTTTCCCAAACCTCCCATTTCTCTGTGCTCCATCACAAGCCATGCACAGAACATCAGTGTCATTTCTTTGCAGTCTCACCATGTCATTCATCAGTAGAAAGCATTGTACAAGACAACACTTGCTTGCATGCCAACGACTGAACAAGACACATAAGGGAGGCCAACACATCTCGTCCATGCTCCTGCCTTCCAGGTGGGCTGACAGGTTGGTAGCAAACGATGACTACAGAAGGTGGTTGCTGGAATAAGAGTGTAACACCTTGACATTTTTCATTTCCTATTTTTTGTTCTTGAGGGACCATGTTTGAACCAGTAGAGTCCAAAGGCTTTGCATTGCACCATTAGAATATTGCAGACCCAATGTAACCCCCACTTTTCATGATTTCTTCTCTTTCATCCCTGTAAATTCAGTTCTGGCTGAGGGTTGGGTGTGGGGATGGAATTAAAACCTTTCCATGTCTGCATGTTGAAGACCAATGCAAAAATAATTAAATCTCCAACCATTTATCTTCCATCTCCAATTCCAATCCATTGTTCTGAGAACGATTTGAATGGTGCACTCCCTCCACTGTGTAATTTAAAATTGAGTTCACACTTTGCTAACTTTTTTACTGTTAAGAGTGTTTCTGCAGCATGCGTTGCAGCCTCCTCACAAGCACAGTTCTAAATTGGGGCTCAGAGGGAGAGAGGGAGAGAGGGAGCTGGTATTACAGGGATGCCAGCAAGACCCTGGTTTAATGGCTGCATGCAATGGTGGCTGAGCAATTGCAGATGTAAGTGCTTTGGTGCAGTGTGAAAACTCAAACCCCTAGCACTTCAAAGTGGGTAAGTGTAAACAAAACTGGGACATAGGATTTCTGTTTTTGATGCTCCTTTTTGGTGTCAAAGCCACTATTTGATACACAATATGGTAGTTCTAATAAATCTATTCAATCTAATCTTCATAATCATGGCATCTCTAAGGTAGAAAATTAATTGGATGAAGTTAAATATCCCCTTTTTATGTCAACAAAATTGGTTTTTCCAGGGATTAAAGGATTAACGTGGTGTTAAGTCCCTAAAGAGGTTAAAATACTTTATTATTCATTACAAAACACAAAGATAGGGCTGTTATTTTTCTTCTGTCACCACCACTCATCTCATTAAAGTGGACCACTGAGGAGAACTGTTAATGACAATTTCAGAAGCTCTTGAGGCTCTTCAAAATGCGTTTCTTCCCAGCTTACAAACTCTCTCTGGGTAAAATAGCCTGAAATATGTCAAATTGAAACCTTTTACAGCCTATTCTCAGAACCAAATGACCAGTGGGCAAAAATGAATTTCCAGTTAAGTCATCGAAGCTGTAAATGTGGCATTTCATATTGATGTTCTGTTTTTTACCAAAGAGCACAGTTTTTAGTCAACAGCAGAAAACTGCCACTTTTAAAAGCATGAGAAAACCCGTGGGGATCCATAGGAGGGATAGCAGAGAGCTGAAAGCTCAGACTGGTTGATGAATTTGCTGTCGCCTCCATCCAGTTTATATCAGGTCACTAGGGTTTGTCCACTGAGATGTCTGAGCTAATGATACACAAGTGGCCTTTAGGGAGTTCCCAGTCCAATGTGGGAGACTTGGTTACTGCTCCCCAAAACCTGACAGACTATCAGATTTAGAACTCAATGCATGTGTCACACACACACACACACACACACACACATTATCAACTATCTCATCATTAAACAGTAACAACATCAATGCAAAAATATTACTAAAGAAAGGTATAATCTGTGCTACAGAATTACAGGAATTGGTAAGAAAGTGATAAAGAACAGTAGCCAATTCACCATTCCCCACTGAATGGCTTTGGGCAAATTATCCAAAACACTTTATCTTGAATATCTTCTTATGAAAAATGGAGGTAATAATAATATCAACCTCAGTGGGGTTTTCTCAGAACTGAATAAGAAATTATATTGTAAGATACTGAGTATTGCCATATTATATATACTGATGCATATAGACTATACTGTATGTATACAGAGCACAAAAAATATAGTCATTTATGTTACATATTGTTATATATTACTATATTACTAGTATTCAATTATTATATATTGATTTTATTTGTTTACTAAATTTTTATTAGTACGTATTTGCAGTACATAATGATTATATTCCTTGTGGGGAGTTGGTATATATACATGACACATAATAATTCTTTTTACTTCCCTTTCCTCTCTCCTCCCTCCTTCCTCCCTCTATCTCTTGGTCCTCTTCCCATTATTACTACATATTAATTTAAGTGTTCACTGTAAAAGGGCATACATTTGTCCACCCTTATTCCCAGTTTCAATCACCTGCAGTCAACTGTGTTACAAAAATTCTAAACAGAAAATTCCAGAAGTAAACAGCTTAGAAGTTTTAAATAATTTTTATGACACTATATTGTTATAGCCATTTTATTTTATTATCAGTTATTATTAGCCACTTAATGTGCATAACTTATAAATTAAATTTTATCATAGATATGGATGTGTAGGGCAAACATAGCATATTGTAGGGTTCAGTACAGTACATGGCTACAGGCACTACTGAGGGTCTGGGAATGCACACATAATAGATAAAGGAGACTACTACATCTTATATAATGACAGGAAAAGGGAGGCCAAAAGGAGATGCAATAAGGAGGACCAGCACCCCCAGGGTAGGAGCATCTGCAGTGCATAAGAATGGCCCTAACATGTGCCTATGCGTGTGGGGTCACAGGTTGTGCACGAAAGGCCAGAGAGTCATGAAAGGACAGTGGGAGGCTGACATTGGCTGATGGAGCCTGTTGAAAAGGAAAGGTAGAACAATACTGGCTTTTTCTGGAGTGGAGTTCTGCAACAAGCCTGGCATTATTGACCACTGGTCACTCTGGCCATCAAAGCAGACTCATTTCACAGGTCATATTTTAAATTTGGTAACTATTATGTTAACAATCACATCAGCTTGCATTTCTAGGTAGTGCTTTTTTACCTTCTCAAGATATTTTCATATTGTGGTCTTTGTGTTTCCCTTCCCTCTATCCAGAGTTATTATATTTCCTGCTTAGTAAAGATGGGAGACCTAAGAGTGGAGGGATTCTATGACTGGTCCAAAGCCACATACGCAATCTGAAGCACACTGCTGGGTCCTGGTGATTGAGTGGCCTTTTTGTTGTGTTGTATCATTTTGGAAGTCATGCAGTATTTCTCTAGACCCTTTAAACAATCCTGAAAGCCCAGGCCTACTTTTTTCTTTCTTTTGCATCCTTTGTGCTCCTTTTCATCCTCTTTCTCTTCTTAGAAATACACCCAGGACCTCTCTATGCTCTATCAGGTGCTAATGAGTTCTCCCAGGTTGAGAGGCAGAATTGTCTTGATGCTGGAGACACTTGCTATAGCCATTCCCAATTTCAACTGGACTTCAGTTTCTAGAGATTTTCCCTGAGCATGAGATGAATTCTGGGGACCAGTCCTGCTAATGCACACTGGATGCAGTGGAGATGCTGATCAGAATGAGGCAGGTGCAAAGCTGGCTGCCAGTCACAGGCAAGTGTACCACGCTTAGACACTGGATCTCAGGCCACCATGCTCCCAAGTCATTCTAGGGCTGTGGGAAGGAAGTAGTCATGCTAATTTCAAACTCAGGGACCTTCTTGAAGTAGTGTTTCAGGTCCTTGCTGTGGAAAAGGGTGGAAGGCAGATGGTCACAATATAGCTCTCTTATCCTTGAACAAAGCAAGTTCTGAATTGAAAACATTGTATTTTAGATAGAGAAATCTTTCTGGCCTAGAGATTAAAGTCCGCTGAGCCTAAGCCTCTAAGGAGAGCACAAAATTTTGAAAGATAAAGGCTGATAGCCAGAGAACTAGCCCTTCTTTGGCATTCTCTGGTCCTCTCTCCATTCTGAGTTCAATCGTCAGACTTTAATATAGCTGAACATTATTATCTAAGTTTACCACAGAAAAGCCTAGCCTGGAATAAGATTTAATTTTATGCCTTTAACCTTTATAGGAAGTCAACTGGAGAAACATTTGAAGTGTGTTTCTCTGCCTCTGTGAAGCACAATGAAAAACTCTGTCCATTATGTTACCTGGTATCCTCACGTAGCCCTCACATAATAAATAATTTCTCCACATAATGCCAGGGAAGTCTCTCTCTTCCAACTTGCATTCATTCTGTCTTCAGATATTAAAGACTAAATAATTCTGTGTGTATCCTTTTTTTACTTTTGCCTTAGAAGCAACACCCAATTTCGATAATTCACTATTACAATAATCAGTTGGGAGTATTCAGTGCCTATCACTACCAGCATTTGTTTCTCCCTTCTTCGTTTTTGTCTTTTAATCATCATTTTACATATGGCTAATTTTGTAGAGTGCTCCTCATTTAATTAAAAAGAAATAACAAGTGTTAAGTAGAGACAGGTGCGTGACAGGTTGGTAGGTAGGTGGAGCAAGCTACCTTTGGATGAATGGAGGGAGGGGTAAGTGTGTAGATAGACCAACCTAAGTTTCATGATTTCATCCATGCAATTACCCCCAAATGGTATCAGTAATGCAGTTAGCCCCGTTATTGACTGAATCTCTCCATTCAATCCAATTTACCCAAAATATATTGAATTTCTGTAAGCAGAACACAAATTTTTCCAGTTCATATTTACAGTTCATATTTATATCCAGAAGAATATTATCATATAGAAGGCGCTCACAAAATGTTTGAGGCAAATTGAATTTAATATTAGTAGAAACTTCCTTACCAGGTACAGTACACAACACTCAGAGCCCACCATATCCTTGGAGAAGCATAATTCACAGACCTGAATAGATAGAAATGGCCATATAATCAATACATCCTTCCTGGACCATTCAGTTTGATCTCCTTCAACCCTGCTCATTCCTGCTGTGGGATTTCCTCCTGCTGTCCTCCTACTGCAGTGCTTCTACCAGCCTGTGAGACTTAAATCAAGACTTACCACCATAAAACTTTTTTCCAATTCCAGCCAACCCACATTGATTTCCCCTTCGCTCATCATCTGCTGCACACAAAGCTTGTCTGGTGTCTTCAGCTGCCTGTGATTAACCTACCAAACATCCCACAAGCACCCAATTTCAGCCAGTCCAAAGTGGACCCCTTGCCACTGTCCTGCAAGCTGATTTGCAACATGTTCAGGTTTTTGTGGCAAAACTATGGAGACCAGAGCCTTAATGCACTACTGTGTTGACACCAGTCATTGACTGGGGTTTAATCAAAGGAGCAGAAGCCCTAGAAGATACAGATGGATGAATGGATAGATAGATAGATAGATAGATAGATAGATAGATAGATAGATAGATAGACAGACAGATAGATAGATGATAGATAGATAGAGCAAAAGATATATATGATGTATGATTCAGAGAGAAGCCAGAGTATGATAGAGCATATACATGTGTGCATGCATATATATATACAAATCACACATGCATGCACATACACATTTGACCTTTTTTTAATTTTTTTTGGTAATGGGGATTGAACTCAGGACCTTGTGCTTGCAACTCAGGCATGGTGCCACTGAGCTAAATTCCTGGTCCTTTGAACTTTATTTTAATAGGAATTTGACCTTATATAATTGTAGGAATTAGATTCTGTATGGTATATCTCGCATCTGGCACTGGAGCTTGAAGTCTGCAGGATAGGCCATTGGGTTGGGAGGATGAGGACATAGATCCACAAGTGTGAGCTAAATCTCTTGTGGATGGGCTAAAACCCATGTTACTTACTATTACCTCTGCCCCACTGATCTGAGATTCCTGCAGAAGCTGAAGTCTTTGTTCCAGATTTACTGATCCCCAGGGGTCAGGAAAATAAAGAGAACTCAGGGAAAAGTGAGGCAGGTTCGAACACCTCACACCAATGCACTGAGCTAACACAGAAGCATCCAATGTGTGAGCTACAAAATCACTGCCTTTCCCCTTCAATCTCCTGCATGGATCTTTCCGGTAGCCCTTCACCAAAAACATCAAGAAAGTCCCTTAGTCCAGCCAATATGACACATTTCAAAGCCACCACAACCATCTATAACTTTAGTGTTTTGGAGAAATGGCTTAACTTTTCATAGCCTCAGTTTTCCTCCCTGTAAAATGGCAAGATCATAGCAAAGTATTCTTATGAACATTAAATACAATTATAGCTGTTGCGTTCTTAGCACTCAAAAATGTCCCTGGAAAAGAGTCTCAATATATGTCAACTATTATGATTAGTCTGACCTCTCCTCACTTAGTTGGTACCCCTAAAACCTATTTCTTATCTAAGCCAGCAACCTCAGACTCAGCAGTGAACTCGACTGCCTCCTCTACTTCCCACATCTAGTCAGTTACAAGGTCCTGGCAATAATTCTCCCACATAGATCTCAGATCAGTCTCCCTCCTTCCATTCCTTCCATCCCATGCACTGGTTTACAGCCTGCTTCCTCCCTTATAGTCTATCACCAAAACTTAACTTCAGTCTTTTCCTCTAATCATGTGTGACCCTACCTGAGCTCTCCGTGATCTATCTTTGTTTGTTTTTTTGTTTTTGGTACCAGGGATCGAACTCAGGACCTTGAGCTTGCACGGAAGACGCCAGAACCACTGAGCTAAATCCCCGGCCCTCCATGATCTAGCTTAAACAATGAAAAAGTGAATTGAGCATTTCAGTCCTCGGTTTATAACTAGCTCCTCTGCTGCTTTCAAGCCCACGTTCTCTAAGGGATTTGCAGGACCTGAACTCTGTCCTTTGTACAGTCTCAACACAAAGAATTAGACATTGATTATGATCCTTGATTTGTGTCACAATCTCCACATTGGTCTATCTATAATCTCTTCCTATTTTCACTTATCTATTTTTAATAATGACTTTCCAACCCATCTAAGAACACTGACAATGCCATGTCTATGTGCCCTTTCCAATCCCATTTTTTGCATCCCCTGACTAAAGGCATTCACCCACCAATCTCTTTGAAAAATATTATCCTAAGGTCTTCAACTAGAAGGGTGAGACCTAGATCTTTGACTAAAAGCACTTGCTAAGCCTCCTGCTGCAGTACCTCCCACCTCCTGCATTTTGAGGATGTGTCTCCCAGGGGAAAAGTTTAAGACTGCAAAAGCTGCACACCCAGAATTGCTACCTCATACTACACAGTGTGAAAACCAAGAAAAAGATCAAATCCCTGTTGCCTCTAATTTTTGAGCCAATTAGCTCCACTCAACAGGAAATGCAGATCCGTGGGAATCACCATTAGTCAGGTAACTCCTTCCTCTACCATGGGGAAGAGTGAGAGACTGAGACTATTTATCTAGAACTCTCTTGAAAGGCTCCATTCATCCATTTCAGGTAGGTAAATCCTCTGTCATTTCATGTGAGCCTATATGCCAATGTACCTTTTGGGGAGAAAGATCCAAACCTTTCATTAGATTCTCTAATATTCTTCAGATTAAATACCCACATATATTTTAGAGCCACCTAACATGAAAACATGAAGGACAGGAAAGACAGTTGCCCAGTATCATTTGCCCAGATATGAGGGAGAAAAGGTGAAAGGCGACAGAGCCCAGCTCTGTCAATGTCTTGGGAGTCCACACAGTGCTTTTGTGCACACCTGCTAGCATGCATGACTCTGCAGAATTATGGGCTAATTTACAGTCTCTATTATCACCTGAGCTGATCATCATGTGTAGTTAGCAACCTGCGCCCTTGTGCACAGTAGTACTGAGAAGCTGTGATTCCAACTTATCCAAAGAGGAGACAGTTCTCCTCTTCCAAAAAATTGTCTCAGACTTTCTCTCCTCTTCATTTCTAATTACTCATGCCCTTCCATGTGGCACGCCCTATAACCTTGTCTTCTTAGATAACTCTTCTGGTACATGCTATTATTTGTCCCAGGATTCCTTTGACAGAGAATGTATCTGATGTATTTCCTTCCCTTGTCCCAAGATGCCTAGACACCAGAATCTTGAGGTTATGCATGTTGAGTCACACCTTTATCCAGACATCACACATGTGCATGAGACCTAACCAGTGGACCAACAGCTTGTTTTTCCCAGCAGCATCCCATTGAATGGGACAGAATAAGGCAGCAGCAGCCCTTCTCGCTCTGCAGACCCCATGCTTTTCTTGTTCACAGAACAATTGCTCCCTCAGTGGAGAGAGTAGGGCTGAAATGGTGAGCAAGAAGATGGGCTATGAATAAGGAGGTAAGAAGAGAGAAGACCAATAGTACCAGTACTATTAAACCAATAGTATCAGTGGCTATGAAGGACAGTTTTTATCATAGTTTCTTTTGTGTTTCCATAACAGAATACCTGATGCTGGGAAATGTACCAAAAAATTAGGTTTATTTGGCTGGCAATTCTTGTGGCTGGGAAGTCCAAAAGCATGGAGCCAGCCTTTAGCAAGGGCCTCCTGGTCACACATAGCAGAGAAGTCAAAGGGGAAGCAGAAATGTGCAAGAGATACAAACACAGGGGAGGCCTTGATTTATTTCATCTTATTCTCACAGTAATTAACCTAGCCCTGGGAGACCTAACCCTCTCCCAAGATGTAGGCATTCAACTCTTCTGATGATGGTGTCACATGACCCAGCCATCTCCCTGAAAGTCCCCACCACCTCTATATGGTTATATTGGGGATTAAGCCTCAACTTTTGTCATATTCAAATCATAGCAGTTCTAGAGAGGGAAAGTGGGAGATTTTTCCTGACCAATGGCCCAAGGATACCGATAGAACCTACTCTTGGGATTTCGAATACTCAACACACTGGGTACAGTGCTGATACGGTGCCTGATGCTGTCAGCCCAGCATCCCAGAAAGATGCAGTTCAGTACCTGAGAGAATTCCTCCCCAAGGTAGCCTGGGCTCCTGTGAGGCCTCAGGCATCTCTGCAAAATACCCTGTTGGCACAGGAAAGTAACCACAACTGTACTTCACAAATATTTCTCCAGGAAGCCAATGTATAGGAGTTTTTCAATTTGGCCTCTTGGGTTAACATAGTGATGCATGAGCATGTTTGGACCAGAGTTCCTCCTGACTTCACACTCACCACCTGTGCAGAGCTGAGCAGAGCCTCTCTGGGTCACCCGAGGGTGAAACTGAAGGGGATGGAACTGCAACAAGAGCTCCCCATGGTTCTAGTGCAGACTGATTTCAGGAGGGTGTGGCTCAGGCCAGACCTTCCCCCTGGGTCTATGTGCTCATTTGCAACAGGAAGGGGTTCAGTAAGCTCAGCAGCAGTAACTCTCTTTTGTCTCAGAAAAGAAATTCTTTTCAAAAGAACTCAAGAAGGATAAACAACTCTCACCTCTTCTGGTTGAAAGAGAACATGGACCAAGAACTTACCTTGTTCAACCAGGTAACTCTTACACCTGCTATATCACCACCCCCAAACTCAGTGTAACAGGGTCTATATAACCCTGGCTAGACAATCCCTGGCCATCTTTTTTTCCTTAATAGTTCAAAGATTGTAAAGCTTTTGTCTCTGGTCAGAAATATTTCTCACCATGGGTTAAAACTCTTCCCTGAATTGAAAATTCTTTGTTTAAAATTGCCAAAAATTGCCTATTTTAATACTGAAATGAGCTTGCTAAAATCAGTAGTTAGTTCTGTAACAAATACCAAAGAAAATATATTCCCCACTGTCCTTGAGAACACAAATATCTACAAAATTCAAACAAATTCAAAACAAAGAAATAAACAAACAGAAACATTAATTAAAAACGAAGACTGGCCCCTTCCCCTGAGTACACTCTGTGTAGAAGGGTGGGGTCCCCGATGTCTGAATGTTTAACAAGCTCCCAAAGTGATTACAACAGATACCAAGGTGTGAGAATCACAATAGTTTAATAACAATCCAGCTTAAGAATCACCTATTTCAGGGGTCCTCTGCGACCTCCCTTTAACTACTCTCATCCTACTCTTCCTACTTTTTCACAATACACCCTCTGCTTACCTCTATGTCAGGACAAATCACACTGCACTGTTATTATTGATCTATCTGTATCCTTCCGCCCACCCCACCCCACCCCGAAAAACCAGAAGGTTCTGAAGGATAAAAACGTGCCATTTATCTCAGTATTTCCATTGCCTTGTAGTCTCTGCTTGAAAATATCAAAGTCCTTTTGCAGTTGAATAGAATAAATAAAGGACAGGTAAAAAGAAGACAGAGAAATCATAATTAAAATAATTGTACTTTTAAGAACACTGTAACTTCAGGGACCCAGTTGAAGTCACCCAAGAAGATCCATATCAACATTCCTTTGGTGAAATTTAAGCTCCTTACCCTCCAGACCATCACACCTACAATTCCTCAGGAATACCGAAAGTCCATAAAGTGGCTTAATTGAGAAAATAAAGAGCAGGAACCTGATCCAAAGATAAAGGAACAGGTTGAGAGAATCCAAAGAATGCTTAAATTACCTATCTTTAAAAAAAATTGGAACCATACATATAAGATGAGCTAGTACCCTTCTGGGCAGGTACCTTTTCCTGGGGTTTCTACACCATCAAGAAACATAAATGACCCATTTCAGGAAATAATGCAACTCATTTCTCTGAATGCCCACACTCCACTCTTGCATGTGTACTTTAGTTTGTGGTTTCCCATGTTTCTTACTGACTAGTCCTGAAACCTACAAACTCATTCTATGAGTAGGATAGGTTAGGTTACTCATCTCAGTTTCAGGAACCTCCTTGGACCTCATCTAGTAACACTTTCACTTGTAGAGTTTCCAACATAAAAATTAAAACCAAAAGAGCTTTAGTGCTGGGGCTGTAGCTTGGTGCTAGAGCACTTGCTTAGCATGTTCAAGGCCCTAGGTTTGATCTCCAGCACTCCAAAAAGAAAAAGAACTAAAGAGGTTTAAATAATAGTACAAAATTATGGGTAATCCCACTGTGGAAATCAGTATGGAGACATCTCAAAGAACTAGGACTGGAAGTCCCATTTGACCCAGCTATTCCCTTGCTGGGTATCTTCCCCAAAGAATTACAAGAATCATACCACAGCGATATATGTGCACCCATGTTCATAGCAGCACAGTTTGTAATAGCTAAAACTTGGAAGCAGCCCAATTGCCCATCAACTGGAAACTGGATAAACAAAATGTGGTTTTTTAATAAAATGGAGTACTACTCAGCCATCAAAAACGAGAAATTAGAGACATTTATTGGTAAATGGATGCACATTGAGGCGATACTCTTAAGTGAAATAAAAAGGACACACATGTGTAAATACTGAATAGCTTCTCTAGTGTGAGAAACTGAAAGTGTAAATAAGGACTAAAAGGTGTAATAGATAATGTGAAATAGGAAGAAAAGGGGCAAAGGAGAGGGGGAAGTGGGAGGGGTAGGGGAAAGGAAAGAAGGGAATGGAATTAATATGAGGAAATGAAAAAACGGAAGCAAAGTCTTTGTAAATAGGGAGTGATGGAGGGATTGAAGGGAGGGCAGGGGAAGGGGGAAAAAATAAGAACCAAGAGAGTATGTAAAGGTTCATACCTCCAATGATGAATGCCATTATATTGTACACCTAAAATGTACCAATAAAAGGATATTAAAAAATTATGGATAATCCTATTATATAAATATGATATTTGCAACATAGTATATGATTAAAAATAATAACTGTATCATTTAATTATCAATTTGACTGAGTTAAGAGGTTCCTAGAGAATCTGATTGGATCCTGAAGGTCCTGTATTCACAGTGCATTAATCCATTGATGTTCAGAGGTGAACATGCTATTAGAATGTGGAGCCCAGCTGGAGGTAGGACACTTGGGGCATGACTGTGGAGGGTATATCTCTCACTGAAGCTCTTCCCTTGTGCTCTGCTTCTTGGTTTCCATGAAGTGAGAAGCATTCCTGCATTATGCTTTTGACCATAATGCTTCCCCTTTGGAGCTAGATAGCCATGGACTAAGCCCTGTGAAACTATGAGATAAATAAAACTCTCCTCCTATATGTTACAGGTCTCAGGTATTTTGTTCCACTATTGGAAAGCAGACCAATACACCAACATTTATGTAAGTACATTAAATATATAAATTTTCCCAAGGTCACACAGCTGATACATAATAGAATCTGAATTTGAACCCAGATCATGGCCCTAATGTTAGAGCTCTTAAAGACCACTCTCTGTGCAAGTGCCATTAGAGGGTGGAGAATAAGTGGGGACAATAAAGTACAGGAAGAAGAAACTGGAACTGCCTATGAAAAGATGATTTAGACAGAAGGACTGCAGATATGTGGGAAGGAATTGCCTTGCCTAAATCAAAGTGTGGCCTCATCTCCAGATACTAAGAGGTGACTTCTAAAGGGACCATGCCTGCTAGGTTGTGCTAATGAGGTGATTATGGTGGGTACCTCAGCCACATGGTACAGTCCTGACCTCTAGAGTAAAGAAGCTATAGGTTGAGTTCTACCACACCATAATTGATTATGTCTACACAATGAAGTTTCAATAAAAATTCTAAACACTAGGGCTCTTGTAAACTTTCCCAGGTGTTCCAAGTTGTCTCCATGCACATTGCCACATGGAGTCTAAGAGTATAATGATTCTGAGTACTTCTTTTTTTATTCTTCCTGGAATCTGTCCACTGTGTCTCTTCCTCTGCCCAGTCCTAATTTAGGTTTCAGTGAGTGCTGTGCATCTTTAAGTAAACTAGATGTGAGTGTAGTTTTGGGGAAGACACTAAACTTGGAGTTGATATCAAGGGAGTAGCCTTCACTGGATTCTTCCCTCTAAATTTGTAAGCTGGATCATTGAAATTAGGGTCAGAATTCTTAGGCAGACTTCACAGTCTGGTAGACAATGTCCTTAATCTTGCAGTTTGGCTAGCTCAGTAGGAGTCATAAGGAAAACCATCCATGCCTCTGGCCAAACCTCCTACAGTGAAGGGGGACCACCTCACCCATTAAGGTTTAAGTCAGCAGTAGCTGTGAGAATTCTCCAACTGAGGTTTACAGTTTGTAGAAATAACATGGTTGAGAACTTTCATTGAGATTACAAGGAACTGGCATTCATATGATTCCCTTCTAGCATAGTTATTACATTATTAAAATAACACTTTGCACTCATTTAATCCTTTTTACTTCTCAGAACATTCTCCCATCTGTGGCCTCACTTTGCCTTTATTACATGTCTAGGAAGGAGAGACAAAATCATTATGTTGATTGTCCAGATGGGAGGCCTAATTGTCTTATTCAAGGTCACCCATAGTTAAAATGACAGCCAGAGCTGGACCCAGAACTCTTATGCCAGGATTCCTTTGATTACTCCAACCAGTCAAGAAGAAAGTCTGAAAGTCTTCACTCTGTTTCTCTTTTGTTGTAAAACTACCTGTAGTTCTTAGAAATGCTACAAAGTCATTGAACATTTATAGGGCAAACCAAAGGAGTTAATGGCAAGCCAACCTCATTTTTGGAATAACTATCTTGTATGCTTTGATGATGCAGGAAGCCTACTGTCCTCTCTCTGGTAGACACTGTCAGTGCTCCATCGAGATCCTTTGGACTCCTTCTTCTATGCAACCCCTTCAGTGTACTTTTTCTAACAGCCCATACATATGGTTCTTCAACAAAGAACTATCCTGAGCAACACTGCCTGAATATCTAGAGAGCTGCACATGTCTCCCAAGTGGGGCAGTCCTCAGCTAGTGTCTGAGGGGTGCAGAGAATGAAATCCAAATGTCCTTCCATCAGGATGATACTGAGGTATAACATTTCCAGAGATCTCCTGGGGGGAGGGGTTGCAGATAACCTTTGCAGAACTTTTCCTGACATCATACCCTTGTTTTGTTTCTTCCCCTTCCATATCCTGCTTCCCAAACTCCCTTTCCAGTTCTGTTGGGAGCACTGCCTTAATAAACTGTCCCGGCCCGCGGGTAAGTCAACGGAGACCCTAGAGGGGGAGAGAGAATGACAAAGGACAGGGGACACGAGAGATGGAGACGAGACAGGTTTCTGATCAAGTCTCATTTATTGCAGAAGCTGCTACAGCATATATACCGTAGGGCTAGAGGGGAGGAACAGTGGATGATAATTTAGGGAGGGGTACATCTCTTGGATGATAGTCTCGAGCTGTTTTTGCACTCGCTCTTCCCTGAGCTGATCTGAAGGCCCACCACCATCAGATATATGGATTGGGGCCTGTGGCGGCCAGCAGACATCTTTGCTGAGACCGCTGTTGCAGGAGGCTTGGCCAAATTTAGGATATCCAGTGGGGCTGGGAAAGTCCCAGTCACCTTCGACGGAGCCCCTGTAAGTTCTTCGTAGAACAGCAGTTAGATATATTTTTCCATCGGAATATGTACATTGTTGGGCTTCAGTGTAACAGGTAGAATGCATCTCTGCGGCCATGACACAACCGACAGGGCATGGCCCTGGTTTGCCATTGACTGTTGGTATGATTTTAGTCTTAGTGACACAATTCCATTTTTGGTTATATCCTCCCGCTAGTGCGGCCTCATAAACTAAGTAGGCAATCTTGTCGCCCCAATCAGTACTATGAGTGTAACTTGTGGGTGCAGCCCCGCCAGAACCCCCAGCACAGTCACAGGGGTTACCATACAGGGCAATGAGCA
>NW_004624732.1:26966603-26998254 GCF_000247695.1 Heterocephalus glaber
AAATAGGGAAGGGTGGAGGGGGTGAAGGGAGGGCAGGGGAAGGGGGAAAAAATAAGAACCAAGATAAGTCATGTAAAGGTACAAGATCCCAATGATGAACGTAACTGTATTTTATACCTAAAATGTACCAATACACTTAATGGAAAAAATAAATAAATAAATAACCTAAAAGAAAGCTTTGGTTAAAAAGAATAAAGATATTCATCTTATAATATAAATAATAGTAAATAAATCTTCCTTCTTTCCTCAGAATTCGCTTCTGTATACTATGTTTTCTTAAAGCAATGGATGCCTGAATTATTACTGAATTATTGTCAACATCCTTGCAATGTATCTCCATTATTAAGATACATTAGATACAGCATGATGAGGTTTACATATGATTAAATCCCCCCTTGCAACCTTGTAAGAGAGAAGTGTCTACAACACCAGTGAAAATGGTCTCTCCAATCTCAAGAGTTTACACAACCTCTTTAGAATTTCAATTCTCTCCTTGCTGTCATATTAAAATACTCCCCCAGGGACACTGGGACACTGGATTTTTTTAGTCCTAGAACTGAATTCTATTTGGCCAAACAGAACCAGCCTTGAATTCCCCAAAGGACTCCCACAGGAAGCAAATGTAGGTGTGTTCTGAGCATGCTGATGATCAAAGAGAGAAACCAACTTTTGTGCCAGCAACTCTCTTGATTATTCAGGGATGGATGATCCAATTTGTGGATTAGCTGGGCCTCTTGGCCTTTCCTGATTTCACTGATCATTAGCCCATGGCCCCCTCGGGCCAGGAAGATAAAAGGAGCCAGGCAGAGCAGTCCAGTGGCTTCTCGGCCTATGTGGTAAAAGGGGCAGGGCCGAAGGCAGTGGTTTGCAATGGGGAAAATGAGGTTTGGGGATTATCCGGATTTCAGTGAGCTGATTTCTTCATAGCTCCCTAGCCCCCAACCTGAGCCCCTGACACCAAGTAATGGACAGTTTTACCTTAGAGGAAGTGGACCTCAGAAACTGCCCAGTGGGTTTCAAATGTGTTATTTCAAGAGCCTGGGGGCAGAGAAATGAAACTGCCCTCAACACAGTGGCAGAACCTCAGAGCATTAGGCCTCTGCCCCTTCTGCAGTAAGTGTGTCTGGCAGGCACAGGGCAGGGGACATTGCCTTTAACACACCCCTGTACTTGGGAACAGCTGTCTTTTAACCCTGAAAGGGGGACTCTCTTTCTTGTAACACAGCACTTTTCTGAGATTACAAAAGCTCCAAAGAAGGAAGGGGAAAGGAAGAAACTGGTGATAGAGGGAGAAGGCCAGGGGCAGAATGGGGACGGGGACCTGCAGTTCAACCAAAATTGGGTTTTGATTCCAAATAACAGTCCTGGAACAACCCTTCTTGATGACCAGATCAGACTGAAAACCAAGTGCTGTGGAGAGCATAAACCATCCCTCAGTAAAGCCAAACTGTCAGAAATGGAGCCAGAGGGACTGGGCAGAAGCAGAGAGGCAGGCCTCCACAGGCAAGACCTACTACTCATCTGCGGGTCCCTAGGGAGTTCACCTTGAAGCCTCTGTTTCCTCAGAAGAACAGTCAGGATAACAAGAGTGCAGATTTCTCCACACTGCTGAGAGAAAGAACTGAGATTGCCAACCCAGGATGGGGCCCATGGGATACCCTGGAGGAAGGATGGAGTCGAGAGGGGCAGATGAGCCTCAACCGCCTGCCTATCACCTCCATCCCTGGCACCAACTCCATCGTCCCAGCTGTTTCTGCACTTCTTGGTGCAAAAGAATCAGGGCAGCCCTCAGCTCCTCAACTCATATATGGACTTTCCTGGATTCCTAGTCCAGCAACACTAGTCTGTCTAAGGGACTTGAGACCCACTTCTTAGATGACAGTGGCTTGCCCCATAATATTCAAAGGCCATACATTTTTTCTTAACCTGTCATTTTCTTTAAGTGAGAGCAATAGTTCCTCCTCTTCCTGCAGGGAGTTGAACAGCGTGAGATGAAAAATAAAAACTGCCGCAAATGAAAGATGAAAGAGAACAGAGAGATCTGACTTGTTTGTTTATTCTTATGCAAAAATATTTCCTAATTTTCAAGATTTTCAATAAATAGCCATAAGCCTAACAAAGAACTTCAGGACAGCAGATGCGTGGGTGGGAGAGGATTAGCCCAGGGACCCCTCCTTGTCCTCAAGGACGAGGAAGCACAAGCTGTCCTTGTGGGACCCTCACCTACCCAGAGCCCAGCAGGCAAGGTGCAGTGCTGGAAGTGAGGTGCAGAGACAAAGGACACATCTTCTTTACACTCTTTAAAACTGCTATGTGAGTCTACTCATGTTTATTGTTTCAGAAATTTAAGCATGTTTTATAAGCACAGGAACACTCAAGCATATGGTTTAGTAACCATCTGAGGGGTTTTGTCCTCGAAGATCACAGAGCCTTTGGAAAACTCCCCTGCATCATAGTGTGAGAACAACAGAAAAAGAAAATAAATCGTGGTGCTATCATCGCATAGTATCTGAGGGGGTGGGTTCCAGGATCCTGCAGATATCAAAATCTGCAGATGTTTAGTCCCTTCTATGAAATAGTATGGTATTTGAATATATACATATGCAGTATAATTAAAGTCATCTCTAGATTACTTTTAATACTTAATACAATGTAAATGCTGCATAAATAATTGTTATGTCATATTGTTCAGGGAACAGTGACAAGAGAAAAAGGTTTGCACGTGTTCAGTTCAGGTACATTTTTTTCTGAATATCTTTGAATCTCAACTGGTTGAATCCTGGATGCAGAACCAATAGATACAGCGGGCTGCCTGTATGCAAAAAAGATGACATAGGCCAAGGCACAGACATAGAAAAATGAAAGTTTGGCTAAAGTGTAGGGTCAAAATCTCCACCCCATCGCCTTCCACCCTAATCTCTAGGATATGGCATTGTGTGTAGTTTTGGCCAAAGGGAAGAAGACAGTGATCTTGGCATCTCATGGCATGGGATATTAGAGCCAACTGTACCATCACCACCATGCATACACTTCCACTCTTGGGCATGGCAAGAGACAAGGAACTTCAGAGGGCATCAGCTGTATTGTCTTTCAGTCATCCATCCTCCTCGTTTCAATTTTCTCATTCTTAGTCTGAGCAGTTTGGGTAGGGTTGACTCCAGAGAAAGTATTGATCCAGGCTTAACCAGTGAAAGTACAGCCTCCCTCTGGCCACAGTGCTTGGTTCAAGAACAGGCACCATCTATATCCTCAAAGGAAACTGCTTCTATTTATCATGTTCCAAGGAAGGTCCAAAGAAGGACATTGAGGACTTTACAAGGCCTTTGCTGGTTTTGTGGGAAGACTACCTAGAGAGAGAGGTCCAAGGGGTCCTAATTGAGGTCCCCAGCCTAATTGATTGAGTCTCCCCAGCCCAGTCTCTAGATGCACCAATATGGATGCCTTCTGGATACCCTCAGCCCCAGCATTATCAGACTACAGTTACCAGAGAACCTCCTCCCAAGAACACCCTACCTGAATCCAGGTAAAGTTCAGATTCAAAGACAGAATAAATACATGTTGAATTAAGCTAGTTTTGAAGGTAGCTTATTATGTAGCCAGAACTAAGTCTATTTGGCTTATTAATTTAAGGGCTAAAATATCAGGAATTGAGTCAAAACCCAAGATAAAGAAGCCATTGGACAAAGATTACATACTCCAACAGTCTTCCTGGTGAACAATCATGTTATCTGTAGGTTTTGTCCATTGGTTCTATCACTATAGCTGCTTCCAATAACTGATTTCCCCAAGCCTCTACCATAGCCAGCCACTGTGTCAGATACTTCAATGCCGTGTCTTAAGTCTGGCATCATGAACCCTATTGACAGATGAGAAAAGTACTAAGGTGTAGAGAGGTTAAGCATGGCTGGTAAATAATAGAGCCAGGCCATATGGCACAGAAGAACGAACAGGGCATTGCAGTCATAAAATCTGATTGAAATCCTAGCTTTGTCCCTTGCTGGGTGCTAGACCTCAGGCCAGAGGCTGAAACACTTTCTCTGTAATGATGCCTTATCCCAAAAAGAGGTTTAGAGAGTGCCCACTGCATGAGCATTAGGCCCAACAGTCCAGACTACAATGAGAGCAGAGTGAATATTCCATAAAGTATGGTCATTTCCATTTGGATACACAACTCTGCACATTCACAAATGTTACCGACTCAGTCAGTTTCTTCACCTCAGATTGTAAAATCTTTATGGAATGAGACATTTCTAAAATTTCTCTGGCTCCTAAAGATCGTAGTATAGTATTAGACATGTAGCAGGTGCTTGATAAACTCTTGCCAACAGCTTGACCAGTGTAAATCAGGGGCTTTCTATTTCACATTGGAAGGCCATGGAGGGCCACACTGACCAGCAATTTTGTTTGAGAATATAAATAGTAAAAGCACACTGGCAGGAGAGATAAACAGTGGGTAATCCCTGTATGACTTCTCAGGCCTTGGAGAATAAGGAGTGGGAGTCAGAGACCTGGATTCCCTGATACTGATACTTTTACTGATACTGATACTGATACTGTCATCAGTGAGCTGTAAATACTGAATGAGATCCAATCTCTGTCAGCCTCAGCTTTCTTATCTGTAAAACAGGGATAACAGTCCCTATCAGGTTGTGGTGATTTGGTGAGATATGACATGTGTAGGCACTCTCTAAAAAAAAAATCATTGTTATTAGTTGCATACCTGAGCATAAAATCCCTGCCTTGCTCCTTTTCCATGGCAGTTTTGAAGATCAAGTGAGAATGGATAGAGTGATGCTTTTTAAATATTAATAAAATTCAATGCAAACAAAGTTATTAAGAACCAGACTAAAGTCTAAATTATCTGACATAAATATCCATTCTGTTTGTTCATGCAAAGCAGAACAAAGAATATAAGAAACTTCTGGGAAATTCAAAAGAGACACATCAAAGATCCATTCACCTAAAGTTGAGAACCTTTGAGGACATCGAACCCATCTCATTTTTAGGAGGAGAAACTAAGCCAGAGAGCAGCAATGCATGGAAAAGATCTCCCAGCCAGGGGCAGAACCAGGAAGGAGTGCTGGACCTGAATGCCAGCTCCATCCCTGTGGTCTGAGTATCCGGCTGTGTGATGACCCAGGTATCTGCCCTCCAGAACATTCTTAAGCAACCATTAGATGCAACTGAAAAGTAAATAAATGTCACATCAGTTTAATCTCCTGCACATTTATTCTCTGCCTAGGAGTGGCAGAAAAAAATGCCTCTGGGATACCACTCTCTAATTTCCTTTCTCAATAACGTTATAAAAATTGAAATGAGTGTTAAGGAGGAATAATGTGTCTTGGGGAAGATATGATTTCTGCAGGCTGTTTCTCAGTCCACCACCACAAAAGCAGTGAGCGCTGAGATCCTCAATCAGTAAGTCTGATGGAGGCTGAGCCATAAAGCCAAGTGTCCAGCTTGACAAAGGAAACTCTTCATCCCTGGAAGAAGTCACCCTCGCCTGTCTCAGAGTTTCTCCGCTCTGCCGAAGAGTTCAGTGTTTAAATCTTCTGCAGCCAATGCTAGGTTTCAATATTATTTTAATTTCTTGACTATAACAAGGCTGCTTTTTATTCCCTGGTTTCCCAGGCTTTGAGGTCCAATTGCCTCCAACCTACATCTCTGCTTGGAGTGACTTGTCCTTGGGCCACCAACTGTTGACAAATCATTCTCTCCATCCTCGTGACTGGATCGGCAGCAGCCTGCACACCTCGGCCCCACCTAAACCTTCCCCCTGGGATTTCAGAGTCTAGGCCTTCTGCACAGCCCCAGACCCTGCCCTTTTCACCCTCCACAAAACCCTCTAGATTTGTCACTGGGCTCCGCTTGTCCACAGACAAGTCTTGGCCTCGCCTTAGCTCTTTCCTTCTGCCTCTTTTCCCCCATCCTCCCAGAAGCTTGCTTGCTCTTCCCTCTGGATTGCTTGTTGTTCTCTGCACTTTCAATGGTCTTCTCCAACCTCTACTTATCAAAAACTCAGCCAACATTCAACTCCTAGGCCAATGTTATTCTTCCAAGAGGTCTCTGCTTGTTACACTAGGCAGACAGGACAGGACTTGGTTCCTTTCTCAGGCCTCCCTCCCAACAGATAAAGCCACCACACCACTGCACCAACACTTCCGGCATCCATGTCCTTGTTTGTCACAGCGCCCCTGCCAAAAGACATTATCTCAGTGCAGGGCTACGTGGTTCATCCTTTCCCCCACCCTTAACACAAAGCATTCTGACTTCCACACCGTAGGTGCTCAATAATTATCTGTTCACTGAATGAAAGAAAATAGAGTAGTAAATTCACTCACCTCCTTTTTTCTTTTCCTTAAAAGAGTGCCTTCTGAGACACCTGGCAGAATCTCCAGGACTGAGGATGGGATTTAACAATTCTGAATTTTCCCTGGATATCAAGTTAAAAGTCACTGGCTGACCATGTTCCTCAGTTTCCCCATCTGTGACCACATGGCAAGAATTCTTCTTTGTTAATCTACTTTACCATGCTACTTATTTTCCCCTAAAAGGTGGCAATGCCATGCTTGTCTTGTTTTGTGTTGTGTTTTTCTTTTAAACAATCTACATATGAAGGGACCTGGAAGATTCTATTTGAAAGAGAAAGATCCTATACCCTTACTTGGAGTTCATTGCCAGCCCACAGGAGAGAGACAGGTTCTCTCACCAACCAGAAAGGAGACAGCTGTGGTGACAGATGTTGGTGGTGCTGATTATTCCAGGGCTGTTTGCATTCAGATTTCCCAGGCAGTCTTGGTTTTTTGAAGTCAGTCTCCTTTGACGGGTTTCCCCAGGTCTTGGTGAAAACAAACCACCCCTCTTGTCCCATGCATTTCATTTATTTCTTCTCTCTGCTCCACAAATGCACAAATAAAGGACACCCACCCACCATACACACTCCCTCATGCAACTTCACATTTCATTCAGAACATAGATGGCCTGAGGGAGACAAACCTTTTCATTCTCCCTTAGGTTGTTTCTTTGTTTTTGTAGTGTGTGTGTGTGTGTGTGTGTGTGTGTGTGTGTGTGTGTGTGTTGGGGGGCGGGGGGAGTGAGTAGAGATGTCTGGATGAATCACATCCAAGGCCAATTTCTCCAAAAGATGTGCAAACTTCTGATCCCACTGGAGACTTCAACTGAATACCAAGAAGGGGTGTCTTTGTTTCCTCTAAACGGAGTATTTACTTTGAGCTGGTAAAATGAATTAAGGGAAGGATATGGCACCTTTGGTTTCTGGGTGCTAAGTGAAATCCACAGAGGGGAGGGTCCTCACACCGAAAAGAAAGGGTAAGAAGAGAGGATGAGAATAGAGGAAGATGAGGGAGGAAGAATCCCACGGGGGTCTCGAAAAGAGACCCTGCTAGAGAACGGGCTGCTTTTTTCCTGGGATTAAAAGTTGTCTTATAATACTATAAGGCCCATGTATATGCAAGCAGTTGGGAGTCATTAAGGGCCTAAAATAGGAAACCATTCGCTTGATCTTTTGCTTCAATCCTATTAGGGGCCCCCTGGAGCTCGAGAGAGATACCAGCCTGTCATGTCCCTGTTGCTGTGACGACCCTGTCTTTATAGAACAAGAAAGAGAAATGGTAGTGATTGGCAGACCTTGCTTGCCCCCGTATGTAACACAAAGGGCGACAAAATGAAGAGGAAGTGAGGCCCTTCTCCGAGGTCTGACGCTTCTTAACCCGACACCACCTTCCACCTGGTCTCCTGGCCCCCACCCGGCCTCCTCCGGAAAGGAGAGCGCCACTGACTGCCCATGCCCATGCCCAAAGATCACTAATTACTTTATTAATTTTTTGGTCTAATTGCTAGTAATAACAATTTTTAAAAGTCTGTCTCCATTAACTTCGTCTAGAGGAGGAGAAACATGTGGGAGGGGGCTGGAAGCGAAGAAGGGGCAGATGAGGCGCTGCGCCAGCGGGCTGGGCCGGCGACATTGTCAGAGGGCACCGTTTGCCCGACGTTGGGGAACCGCGAGGCAGGGAGGGGCCGGCCTGATAAATCCCACCATATGGTGCCGGACTCCAGCCTGCCAGCCATGAATAACGGCCTCCCTTTTCGGGTGCTCTTGCCGGGCTCCTCGATCCCCGCTAAAGGGGCGGGAAAGTGTAAACTGCTCGAAGCTCCTTTTCTCCGCCGTCTGCGCAGGAAACAGCGACGCGGCCTGGGGGGCTGGGCCGGGCACCCCCAGCCCAGCGCCCGCCGTGGCCGCAGCCACGCCGACAAAGGCCGTGCCCTCGCCCGGGTCGTCGCTCGGCCCATTAGGGGCCGTTGGTTGCAAAAAGTAAAAGCAACTGAACCCAGCGGGAGGCCAGGGCGTGCGAGTCGGCCTGGTCCCCGCAAGGGCGGAGGCGGCGGCCGGGGCGCGGCCCGCGCAGGGCGCAGGGCGCCGGGTCCCGCAGACCTCGGCCCCTCGCGCCGCCCTCGGCTCTGAGGACCGCCCGGCGCCGCTCAGACGCCCACTGCGGCCTCCCCAATAAAACTGAACCCCGACCGCGGCCCAGGCCCCGCGATGCCCAGATATTTACAATGGTCGGGGGCAAAGGATGCGTCCCGGAGGTCAAAGGCAGAGCCTGGCTGAGCACTTTTCTTCCTCTCTGCGGGGAGGGGAGGGAGAAAAAAGAAGGAAGAGGAAGAGGAAGGAGAAGGAGGAGAAGGAGGAGAAGGAGAAGGAGAAGAAAGGAAGAAAGAAGGAAGAAAAGTTTCCTGCGGGGGAAGCAGTGAAATAGGAAATGAAGATCCGCTCTGCAGTTTAGCTGAAAGGAAACGCTGTCTAATCCTGACATGTATCGCATTTAAAATAAAACTCTTTTATCTTCCTGCGTGCCGAGCCCCCCAAACATTGTTCGGATTCCTACAGGGGAAAGGACGTCATAAAACCAGAATTTGTCTCATTGTAGGGTCGCTCTGCCAACCCCGGGCTTTAAAGAGAGCCGGCACAAAGCGGGGCCGGGCGGGGCCTGTCCAGGTGAGCGGAGACGGGGCGCAGCTCCCCGCAGCCCAGCCCGGGAAACCTGAGAGGAAGCTGTTCAGTAGAGCCCACCCGTCCTTCTCGGAAACCCCAGTCTTCTTTTCAAGACCCGATCCCTCTCCCAAATAAATTACAAGCGACTCTGTTCCTATGCCAAGCGCCCTTGGCTTCACAATAAGCCCCGAAGATTTTAAAGAAATGATGTTGAGGTTTGGGAATGGGGAGAACCGGGCGTGGGACTCACAGCCGCCCTGAGTTCAGTGTTGTTGGTTCTTTTCCCGCCAGGCGTGATAAAGCAAAATATTTTAACTGCAACCTAGAAGTTTGTGTTTTAGTCTACACTGTTTTTTCTTTCTACTTTTTTATTATTTTCTTACAAGAAACAGATCAAGAAAAATTAATTACAAGGCAGGGCAACGAAGTTAAATGAAAATGTAATCCGGCAATACGGAGAGCAAATTAATTTTTTAAAAGATAGATTTTAGAAACAAAAATACAATTGTTCTCCTTGGTAACATTTGTTAAAAGTATGCTCGATTTCGGGCTGAAAAATCAGGACTAATCCAGAACTCGGAAGTCACTGTCCGGATGCGTTTTCTTTAGAAATTCTAATTCAAAAATGTTCAAGCTTTCTTTGGGGTCTTTGTTTTCTATATAAAAAGGTTTGGGAGTTTTTCTATTCTGTTTGTTTTGTTTTCTTTTTACTAAAAAAAGAGAAAATACTCCCTCTCTGTTTAGACTAATGGTCTTGGAAACTAGGAGAATTTGGGAAAGGATTTTTTGATAGTGCTTCAACTGATAATTTACCGAAATGATAAATAATTTTTAAAAACTTTCTCCCTCAAGGTGGATAATGTTTTAGAAAAATGGGCACCAGTTTAGACATCTGATGAGTTGCACTTAGGCAGAGCTAGCTTCCAGCTTCTCCCCTGGAACCAAAGAAAGAGGTTTTTCTTATTTTTGTTGTTGTTAATGGTGGGTTTTGTTTTCTTTTATTTTGTTTTTGTTTGTTTTTTAAACATTTTTGTTCGGATTTCTTACATCCTATGTCATCTTTCTGGTTGAAGGTTTAATTTCCATTTCACAAATGCATAAGCTGCTGTACGGAAGGACGTTCAAAGCACTTCAACTTAAAATATTTTCAAAATGTCCAAACTTTGAATAGTATAATGAATATTTTTAAAATCAAATGAAATGCCTGTCTGAAGAATCATTTCTTTGCTGTTTGTTGGAATCTCCAACATAGGCCATTTCTCAATCTAACAATTGAAGCCATCAAAATAATCCACTTTATTAATTTCCTTATATTACGATAACCAAAATAATCTTCCCCAAATTTTTATCCCATTCCTCTCCCTCAGCTTGATCCACATCAACTGGGGCGGGTAAGAAATAAGTTCACCAAGGCTATACAACTTGAAAGAATTACTTATTTTTTTTTAAAGACGAAATGTTTCTGTCTATTAATTTATTTTTAAATATAGGGTGGCTTTTTGTTTGTACTTTTTGTTTGTTTTGTTTGGGTTTGGTTTCGCCCCTTTTTTTCTTTCTGTTTTACTGTACTTGCACAAGGCAGGATGCAAAACCACGGCCTCCTTAACGGTATCAGCAGTGAACTTACGCCACCTTCTGATCGTTTAGAGGATGACGAAACAGACTGCTTCTAGAAAAGAATTCTTTTATTCACTGGGTTCTGTATTATTTGTATCTGAAAGCAGAGCACCACTCAGCTTCTCTGAGAACTCACCGCACATCTCTTACAGCTTGATTTTATAAAGCCTGCGCTGGGAGATATTTTCTTTACCACATCCTTGAAAGAGCTCACCAAATCCTGGTCTGTGCATGTTAATTTACTGCAGTGTCTGGCAGGGCAGTAAATGGTGGCTGTAGAATAGTCATAGCCTATTCTACTCTGGCTCTTCTATACAGAGTGCTTGAAAACAAATCGGAGGCTATAACTGTAGCAGCAGAGAAACAAACGCTTCTCTTTCTTGGGTTCATAAGACACTCATTACCCACAATTAATCATAATGACATGCTGTATTCAGGCTCCTTGCTGGGGCCTGCGAAGAGCACACAGATGTGGCTCTCTGTAGATTTCAATCCCTTCTGTAATATGGATTTCAGGATACAGAGCTCGTTGGTACCCATTACCAGTCCCTGGGTCTGCTGTTTCTCTCAAAAGTGCTGGTCAGCATGGAGTGGAGAGGGTTTTCCTGGCCTTCAATGGGGAGCTGAGGCTCTTTCTGTGGCCTTCTTGCCATGAAATAAAAACTGTAGAACCCAAAGGTTGATTTTTTTCTTCCAACTCAAGTTCAGTTTAATAAAAAAAAAAACAACAGGATAGGTATCTAATGAAATGCATATGTTTATTTGTGTGTTGCATCGATCTTCTGTGAAGGTCTCTTATTCAAAGAGAAAATGAGCCTGATGATGTCCTTTTAAGAGTATGTGAGCAATTCAGACCTTGTTCCAGACTGAGAGGGTCCCAAATGCTTGCAAAACTGCACTCACAGGGAGAAAAGTGTTCATTGGGTTGAATTAGTGAAATCACTTGCTGAATTATTCATCTTATGTTAACCAACTGAGCCCCTGATATGTGCCAGATCTGTGGAGCTGAAACAGCCATGCAGGCAGTCATGGACTAGCTGCACAGCAGATGAAACTGTCTACACCTGAATTAGCAGAGCTTTCTAGCAGAATCGTGCTAGAGGCATCTGTCCATACAAGGCAGGTGGCTACTTGCATGACGTGAAGGCAACTCCAACAAGAAAGACCAATAATTATTTTGTCATCATCCTAATCTAAAATCTTTATTACAAACTGAAGATTTTGAAGAAAGTATATGGAGATTACAAACTTTCTTGAGGAATATTTCAAATAATGGAGAAACAGAACATGTGCATAAATATGAAAACTTGATATGAAAATTTCAATCCCCAAATTTTATGTGTGTTTATTTATATCAGAGTTATAGACTGAGCAGTAAAGGAGAGTGGGTTAGAAGGGGATTTGAGAAGAACACTCTAAAGTTCAACTGAGAGAATAATACAATGAAAATAGCCAAAATATTTATGGAAAGAGGATAAAATTTGACCTAATTATATGTTCCATAAAACTACAACTGTAGGGCTGGGGATTTAGCTCAGTGGTTTCACCGCCTGCTGTGCAAGCACAAGGACCCGAGTTTGATCCTCACAACCAAAAAAAAAAAAATCTCAAAACAAAACTACAACTGTAACGGAATGATATGAGGTAAGGGAATCAGACCAAGTGATAAAATCAAATACCACAGAAAAGACTTCATATAACTATAGAAATGTAACACAAGATAAAGCCAATATCTCAAATTACTTGTACAAATCACATGGCTTGTTTACTACATACATCTTAACCAAAAATAAAAGTCATATTGCTACAGATTTGCATACAAAGATTAAATGTAAATAGATGAGAAAAAGACACGAACTACATCTTCTACCAGAGAAAATACATAACACAAGATATATCAAAACAGATTGAGGACATGCTAACCAAAAATATATTGATATATCATCTTATGACCATACAAAAACTATTTTAGACAGTAACACTGTTCAATTGACAAAACTTTTGAAGTCTGCCAATACTAAATGTTGGAGAGGATGTGGTGCCATGAGATCTCTTAGACAAG
This sequence comes from Heterocephalus glaber, assembly GCF_000247695.1. The sequence goes on from NW_004624732.1 coordinate 26,979,296, forward strand.
GCTTTTCTAGAAGGGAAAGACAAAGAACTATCTTGCGAAAGAGTTTGGCAAATACTATATAACCCAGCACCTCTACTCTTGAGTATATACAAAATAAAAACCTTTTTACCCACACACCAGAAAAACAATGTAAGTGCATTCAGAATAGTGCTAGGCATAATACTGATTCTCTCCCAAGTGCATAAATACCGATGTATATAAAAATCATGGCATATGGACACAACTGAGGATAAATAACAGTGAAACACAAGTATATTAATTAATATGAGTAAATATTAAGTGGGAGGGGCAGCTGGTTTCAGATCATATCCAGCATAATACTCTTTTTATAAGAATAAAATTCTTAAAGTGTATATTCCTTAGGAGAGCATATAGATGAGGTGACACTATGTAAAAGAAAGAGACAGCCTTCTGAATGATTTTTTTCATGTAGAGGGAGGGAGGAAGATAGGGTGTGTTTAGATCACATGGAAGGATGTGAGTTATTTCAAGATTCTAGTTATTGCATCAGGTAGTAAGCTCCTGGGTGTTCATTATAATCCTAAAAGCAAAGGAATTAATACCTAAAAGAGGACTGTACATGCACCAATGATGAGAGTATATTCCAAACTAGCAGTTCTTTTCACCCAAGATTCAATAAAACTTAAAGAAAATGGAACATATACAATTTTCTTCTGAGAAAGGTTCTTACAGACAAAACATTAAATAGAAAAATCATAAAGAAATTTTTGGCAAATATGGCTTCCTCAAAACTTTGAAACTTTTTGTATCAAGAAACATAATTTTAAAAGTTAAAAGCTAAATAAGTTAAAAAACATTTTCATTAAATATGTAATAGAATGACTTGACTATATAAAAATTTCTTTAAAGTAACCAAAACAAATCCTAAATGAGAAATGGACAAGGGATACAAGCAGGAAAAGGCATGAAAAAGATACATATGCAATAAATAAATAATGTATTTCAATACAGTAATTTAAGAAATGCAAACCAAAATAACAATGAATCCTGGCAATGGTGGATATAGTGGGTAACATGTGGGTTGCCAAGGGTATGAGGTAGTGGGCTGCCTCCAACAAGCTGGTATCAATTGCTGCGCTATTTCTAGTCTTTAGTCATAACCATAACCATAGTTGCAGCTAACTTTCATTGAGTGTTCATATGCACCAAGCACTCCTCTTAGTGCTTTACATGGTGGTTAATCCCCACAATCTCACAAGGTAAGGACTAGTGTTACCCACATTTTTCTAAAAACTTTGAAACATGTGTTAAAAGCCCCTAAAACTTGATTATCATGCTACATTAGCAAACTCTTATACTTCAGTTGTCTAAAATAAATTCAGAAGGGACTGCCAGCTTTCATAATTTTTTTCCTGTTTATGTCTCGAATGCTCTCATAACTCCAATGCTTCCAAATATTAGACCTTTCTATACTTTGGGAAAGTAGGTTAACTCTTGGCCTGCAATTCCATTTCTAGGGATATATAGAAAGAAAATGAGTAAGAACATGAACCAAAATTTAGCTGCAAGGACATCCATCCCTATGCCTTCTGAAATAAAAAAATAATAATAACCCAAATGTCCAAATGAGAAGAAATTGGTTAAATAAATCATAGTATGTTCATACAATGCAATAACCTGCATGCAGTGCTTTTTTTAACCTGTGAGATTGTTCTTTAATTAAACCTTTTATTTCGAGATAATTATAGATTTATATGCAGTTGTAAGAAATAATACAGAGAGTGCTGATGCACTCTACACAATTTCCCTCAGTGATAATATCTTGCAAAACTATGGGACACTGTTATCACAAGATATAGAACATTTCCAACACCAGGAGCATGTTTTTATAAAAGCTTTCATAGATACACACCTTCTTCCCTCCCACTTTCTCACCCTCCTTAACTTCTGGCAACCACTGATCTCTTTTACTATCACCATAATTTTATTTTCAATAATATCACATAAATGAAATTCCATCATATGTAACCTTTTGGGATTAGATTTTTTTTTCACATAGCATGATTCTCCAGAGTTGCACCCATACTGTTGCATATCAATACTTGGTTTCTTTTTATTGCTAAATAGTATTCCATGGTACCAACACACCAAAATTGTTTAATTCACAAGGTGAAGGACAAGTTGGGTTGTATCCATTTTGGGAGCTATTACAAATAAAGCTACTATAGTCATTCCTCTAGAGATTTGTGTGTGTGTGTGTGTGTGTGTGTGTGTGTGTGAACATAGGTTTTCATTTCTCTGAGGTCAATGTCCAGGAGTGAATTGCTAAGTTGTATGGTATATTCTTATTTAGTTTTAAGAACTGCCAAGCTGTTTGCAGAGTGGCTGTAGCATTTTAAATTCCCATCAGCAATATATAAATGATCTGGGTTTTTCCTCCACACTCATCAGAATTTGGTGTTGTCACTAATTTTTGTGTTAGCCATTTTGATAGTACGCTTAATTTGCATCCCCTAATGGCTAATAACATGCTATTTCGCATCTGTATATCTTCTCTGGTGAAATGTCTTTTTATGCATTTTGTCCACTTTCTAGTTGGTTGTTTAAGGCTTTTTACTGTTGAGCTTGAGAGTTCTTTATACATCCTATCTACCGGGTATATAGGATGGGTACATGATTTGCAAACATTTTCTCTTAGCAGTTTGTCTTTTTCTAAACATAGTAATTCATGAAAGAGACGCTTTAAATTTTGAGGGAGTACAATTTACCTATTTTTCATACGGATTATGTTTTTGGTGTCAAGTCTAACTTAAGCACATTGCCTACTTTGGGTCCAGAAGATTCATCCTATTTTTTAAATAAAAGTTTTAAAAATTTAAGTTTTCCGTTTGAGTCTATGATCAGCTTTGAGTTAAAGTGTGAAATATGAGTCAGGTGTCATTTTGTATTCCCTATTCCACTTGTTGAAGTGGCTGTCTTTCTTCCATTGACTTGCCTTTACATCTTTCTCAAATAGCAAATGAACAAATTTGGATCTATAAATGTATTTGGATACAGAAATTAAGAGGACAGAGGGGAAGACTATTGATTTATGTGACTAACCCTCTGCCTTAGTTTCTGCGGCCATGTAAGTCTTACATTCAGTATAATAATTTCTTCCACTTTATTATTTTTCAAAATTATTTTACCTAATCTAGTTCCTTTGTCTTCATACAAAAATTTTAGTGTAGTGTTGTCTATGTCTACAAAATTCTTATGAGGATTTTACAGAAATTGCTTTAAACTTGGCTATCAGTTTAGGGAAAATTTACGCCTTTACTGTGACAAGTCTTCCAAACCATAAGCACAGTTGTCTCTATTTAGAGCTTCTTCAATTTTTCACTACCATTGTGTAATTTTCAATATGCAATGTATACATTTTTTTTAGACTTAGGCCTAAGCATTTAATTTTTAAGTGGTTATAAGTAGTATTATATTTTTAATTTTAGCTTCTGCATATTTATTGCTAGTATATGCAAAAATAAATGATGTTATTGTTTGTCTTATATCCTATGGTCTTGCTGAACTCATTTATTAGTTTTAGGAGTTTTGTTTCATTTGTATATTTCTTGGGAATTTTCGCATAGGCAATCATGTCATCTGCAAACAGGGACTGGTTTTTGCCACCTTTCTTTCCAACCTATATGCCTTTATTTCCTGTAGTTGTCTCATTCCAATAGCTAGAAATTGCTGCACTATGGTGAACAAAAAATGGCAAGAGTTAATATTCTTATTCTATTTTCAATCATAAGAGGCAAGCATGAAATCTTTCACAACTAAGCTTAATGTTTCCTGTAGAGGGACTTTTTTTTTTAGTTCTTTATCAAGTTGAGACAATTTTCTCTATTCTACTTTCCTAGAAGTTTTGTCATGAATGAGTATGAATTTTGTTAACTACTTTTCTGCATCAAGTGATATGATCATGTGAATTTATTCTTTAACCTGTTCCTGGCGTGTTAGGTTGATTGACTTTTAAATATTTAACCAGCCTTGTATCTCTAGAACAAAACCCAAAACTTGACATAAGAATATAATTCTCTTACTTTATTGCTGAATTCTATTTCCTAATATTTTGTTAAGAAGTTTTGTACCTATATTCATGAGGGATATTGGGCTGTAGTTTTCTCTGTGTTGACACTGCTTGGTTTTGGTATCAAAGTAATTTTGGCTTCAGAGAATAAATTGGAAAGCATTCCTTCCTCTTCTGTTTTCTGGAAGATATTATGTACAACTGGCCCTAATTTGGCAGAATTTTCCAGTGAAACCACATGGGCTCAGAGATTTTCATAGGATTTTTTTAAAATTAGGAATTCAATTTTTCAAATAGGTATAGGACAATTAATATTATCTCTTTCATATTGGATGAGTGTGATCATTTGTGTCTTTGAAGAAGTTATTCATTTAATCTCATTTGCAACATATATAGAGAGGGGGTGAGAGATAAAGAGAGTAAGTTGTTCACAGTATTACTTTACTATTATTTGGATGTCTCCAAGGTACATAAAATATCTTCTATTGCATTCCTGATGTTGGTAACTTGTGTTCCCTGTCTCTCTTTCTTTCAGTGTTGCTCTCATTATAGGTTTGTCAATTTTACTAACATTTTCAAAGAGCTCTTTATTTCATTGATTTTTCTCTATTTTTGTTTTTATTTTATTGATTTCTATTTTTATTATTATTATCTTCTTCCTTCCACTTGCTTTAGTTTAAGTTTGTTCTTCTTTTACATTTCTAAAGCTGGAGTTTATATTATTGATTTGAGATTTTTTCTTTTTTCTAATATTTAGTAATATGGATTTCCATTTCAGAGCTGGGTGTGGTGGCAGATGACTATAATCTCAATATTTTGGAGGCTGAAGCATGATTGCCATGAGTTCGGGGTCAGATTGGGCTACATAGTAAGTTCAAGGCCAGTCTGAACTACATAGCAAGACCCTATCTCAAAACAAACAAATAAACAAACAAATAAATATTTCCATACTTATTTATCTGTATCTCACAAATTTTGATATCTTATAGTTTTGTTCTTATTCAGTTCAATGTATGATTTATTATTTAGAATTATGTTGTTTAGTTTTCAAGTGCTTGGATATTTTCCTGTTGTCTTTGTGCTATTGATTTCTATTTTGATTCCGTAGTGTTTGGAGATGAGCTTGACAAGAATTTAATTGTTCAGTTGTTGGAGTTTATTTTATGACCCAGAGAATGATCCATTTTGGTGTGTGCTCTGTGATAAGGAGTGTGTAATCTGCCGTTCTTGAGTGGCATGCTCTGTAAACATTGATTTGATCTTTTAGTTGATGCTATTATTGAGTCTTCTATATTCCTTTTTTTTTTTTTTGGTACCGGGGATCAAACTTGGGACCTTGCACTTGCAAGGCAGGCAGAGGCACCACTGAGCTAAATCACCATCCTAAGTCTTCTATATTCTTGCTAATTTTCTATTTAGTTGTTCTATGAATTATTGCAAGATGAATGTCTGCACATATTATTATGGATTTGGAATTTGTATAAGTTTTGGCTTCCCTCCTGCATTTGCAGTATGATTGTCTCAAATATTTCTTCTACATGCATTGAGAATATCAGTTAGTATTATAATTTGCTTCAACTATCAAACAATTTAGCAAACTCAAGTGGAGAAGGAAAATCTGTTACATTCACTCAAATTTTTGCCTACTTTTTTCTTCCTTTCTATGTTGAACAGTTCCACCAGCTACAATTTTAGTTATGCTGGTGATACATTCACTTAACTTTCCTTCATCTCAGAATGTCTTGATTTCCCTTAAATTCCTGAAGGATGCTTTCACTGGGCTGACAGTTCTTTTCTTGCCACATCTGAAGAATGTTGTGCCACTTCCTCCTGGCTGCCAAGGCTTCTGGTGAGAAATCTGCTGCCATTCTAATTGCTTTCCTTTATAGGCAAGGGATTCCCTAGATGCTTTCAAGACTTTTTCTTGTTCTTAAGTTTTTAGAATTTTAATTATGACATACTTTGATGTAGGTTTTTTAGGTTTATTTGGTTTGAGGTTCACTCAGCTTCCTGAACCAGTTGGTTTTTATGTTTTGTGCCAAATTTAGGCAGTTTTAAGCCATTATTTACTCATGTACTTCTTCAGCACTGCCCTTTCCTCCTCTCCTTGCAAATTTCAATGACACAAATAGATCTTTGGCTATACTCTAGGGTTTCTGAGTTTCTACTGATTTTATTATTCTTTTCCTGCTATTCAGATTGGTAATTCTTTCCACTCTTTCTTTTAGTTTACTGATTTTTTCCTCATACTCTGCATTCTTCCAATGAGCTCATACACTCAGGTTTTTATTTTGGTTATTGGAGTTTTCAGTTCTAACATTTCCATTTGGCTCTTCAAGTCTTCTATTTCTTTGCTAAGGCTTTCTTTTCATTTTCTGGATTGTGCTGATTTTACATAGGTTTCCAGTGTGGACATAGTTGCTTGTTGAAGTATTTTAATGATGGGTTCTTTCCATTTTTTTTCAGATAATTCTAATATTCCTGCCATTTCTGTGTTTGCCTCTATTGATAATCTTTTTATTCCATTTGAGATAGTCTTAGTTCTTGGTATGAGTGACTTTTGGTTGAAACCTGGCTGTTTTTATATTATGTCATAAGACTCTAGATCCTATTTAAACTTTGTTAATTTGCTTTCTCTGACAACACTGCAGCAGAAGGAGGAAGGACACTACCTCACTATTCCTAGTGGTGGTAAAAGTTTAGATTCCCTACTCAGTTTCTATGTGTCCCCAATGAAAAGAACTCTATCTCACTCTCTTGGTGGGATGAGAGTTCCTCCTCCCCACTAATATCTTAGAGTAGAATATCTGGGGTAGAAAGACAACTTATGACCAGGTAAAAAGGATGAATGTCCTGGCTCCCTATCTGGCCTTCTCCGACACACTCCAGTATGCAGGAGTTCCTCATTATAACCACAAGTGTGCCCACCCTTGCTCTCCCCTTGGCCTTTGTGCGGTAAGAGCACAGTTTCTGCGTGGTGTTTGGCTGCAGTGCAGTAATTATTGTCTACAAGCTTCCTGCATTGCTAGGCTGGCTATTCCTTTACTGGTCTTTTGCTCATTGTTGTTTTCAGGTTATCAGATTATTTTTCCACTCCAATATTAAAATATATAAAGACTTTTAAAAACAAGAACCCCCAGAGAACTTCACTGAGCCAATTTTGTGTTGTGGGGGTTCTATTCATTGTGCCTTTTTCTCTCCACATATTAGAATCTCCATATATTTGTTTTATTTTAAATGTTTAGGGTTTTTAGTTAAATTTAGGAGAAGGAATAGAGAAAAGGTTATCTATCCCATCTTTCCAGAAGTAGAAGAGCTCTACATTCCTTTTAAATGATGTAAAAATACAATTACTGATGTTGCAATTTTCTCATAATATGTTGCTGAGTCAATTAAAAAGCAAGTTACAAAACAATATAATTATATTTTTACAGGTAGAGTATGTATATAAAACTACAGGAGAATGTCTGCTGTTGTATCAGTGAAATTTCCAGATATGAGAATCATAGCAGATTCTTATTTTCTTTTTATTTTATCAGTGGATTTTTATTTTGACATGAAAATTAATTGAATAATTTGATAAAGAATTTAAAAATTTTAAAGGGAATTTCAAGACATTTGAATATGTTAATAGAAGCTGCAATATAAATTATCATTTCTTGAGCAGCAACTACTGTTTCAGATGAAAAACTGAGTGCTTTATATGCACCATCTCCTTTAATCCTCCCCTCTAGAGGGAGGCTGTATCTGCCCCATTTTATAGTTGCAGAAAGATCTGGGGAAATGAAATTATTGACTGTATTTACAGAGGTATTAAGAACAAGGTTACTAATTCAGCCTTCCTGCCTTCCTACCAGCTCTCAACAATCACTGACATATCTTCAGCACCTCATAGTTTACAAAACACTGTTCACATGTGTTCACATTTAGTCTTTCCAAGTATCTGGAAGTGAAGTTGAAAAAGGCACTTAAACTTGGCCTTCCAGGATTTGGTTTTCATCTGTGCCTTTAATAATTTATTTGTGAGTTGTCACAAATAAATTTGGACTAGATGATGTCCTTCTGCCTCATTAGGTCAACATCTCCCCTGAGGATGCTCCGTGGGCCTCTCACCATCTGAAGACTTGGGCCATGTGTGACCAGGGAGCACTCCTCATTAAGATGGAGCCAGGGGCCTGGGATTTAGCTTAGTGGTTTCCACTGACTGCTGCGCAAGCGCAAGGACCGGAATTCGATCCCCAGTACCAAAAATAAAAGGAAAAAGTAAGAAAATACTTAATTAGTAGATCTACTAAAAAAGTAGAGAATTTTGGGCCGGAGATTTAGCTCAGTGGTTCCACCGTCTGCCCTGAAAGTGCAAGGACCTGGGTTCAATCCCCAGTACCAAAAAAAAAAAAAAAAAAAGATGCAGCCAGTTCGGCTGGAAGCATATTATGGGCTATTGGACAACAGTGCCACTAGGGGGAAGAGGGTGGCCTGGGTCCCCTCCCTACCCAGGAGTGAAAACACATCTCCTAGAATCCAGATTCAGCCATGAGCTTCCTCCTCCTCATTTCCTCCTCCTTCCACCTCCAGAAAAAGAAATTCTGCATCATCTGTGAGAGGGAAAGACAGAGATTTTTGTACGTAGCCATGTTTATCTTCTGTGTTTTTTCTCTTGCTTTTCTTTTTTAACCCACTCATCTCTGTGTCCCCTTTTTCTGCACTTACTGTACTTGGATAGTCTTTTGATGAACCAGGGTTCCTTACCTACTCCTCCACCCCCATTACCAGGTCCCAGCCAAGGCTTCTTTCCCCTTCCTGAATTTGTTCACTCACCAACCCCTTGGTCTTCAAACAAGCTTTTATGGACCCTGTACCTCCAAATGTGGATACCTCAGACTTCCCATTAAACTCCTTCTGCACCTCCTATAAACATCAATGTTTAAAGCTGAGCAGCTGGGTGGTAGAGTCTCTCCTTGGAAAGATAGTCCACAAAAGAGACTTATGCAGGTCCTGAATGAGGGCTTGAAGCCATTCAGGTAGAGAATCTCAGGGCCCAGGACACAGAATATAGCTGAGAATGTAAGGGGCATGACCTCCACATGGCACTACCTCACCCCTTGGGAGGACACAACAGGAACCAGACCAGAGCAGAATCTCCAAGCCATGCTACTCAAAATTTAGCCCAGGTTCCACAGCAGCAGCAGCAATAGCAGCAATCCAGAGCTTATTAGGAATGGGTCACTTGAATCAGAATCAACATTTTCACAAGATTCCTGGAACATATGAGTGCACATACAGTCTAAGTAGCACTGGCCAAGGCACAAGACGAAGGCAGCATTGGGTCTGAGGGAAGCATCAGCTCTGGAGAACATGATGGATGCTTTTACTCCCCTTTAGGCTCCATGCAAAATCTGCTATTCAGTCAGCAAGAGACTAATATTTGTTAATTTGACCAGTTAATTGCAGAATAATGTGCAATGTTTCTAATTCTACTTGAATTTATTATCCTAAATGATCATTTCACCAGAAAATAAGTCATTCCAGTGTTACTCATCAACATAGTATTGTGAAAGCAAATTATCTGATAATATAACATTGAGAGAGAGAAGGGAAGAGAGACAGAGACAGAGACAGACAGGCAGACAGACCAGCAAAACTGCTCATTGCACTAGACTATTCCAAGTACAAAATTGACTTTCTGGTTAGCTAGAATATCTCTAGGTAAGAAAGGTCTCAAGCTGGTGACCTGTGGACCTCATTCATCCCAGATGGTTTCGCTGTTATTAAACCATTATTTTCCAGCTTCTCTTGGCAAGTTGAATAACCTTGCAATACTGAACGCATTTTCACAGATGCCCAGTGGGCTGGGGTTGGGCAGTGTCCCAACCAGCATCAATGAGCTTGCTCCATGTCCCAAAGTCCAGTGCTTCCTGCTGGGTTTTTTTGCCACCTTTCTCACTGACGTTTATTTGCTATGTTTCTGGCTCTTGATGATATTTATTTAATATTCTCTGCTTCAGACATTCCCCCAAATTTGATTACTATAAAATAAAAATCCTAGAATAAGAAAATTTCAACTAAAGCATCATTCAATACCTAAGGAGAAGATTAGTCCTCCATGGGGAGGAAGCCCAAACATATTAGGTCCTCTCCTGGGTGACTACTCAGCAAGAGGCCTAGTAACCTGTTTAAAACCTATCCCTCTTGGTGATGATGTCCCCTTTCTTGCGCAGACATTTGCCAGGACATCTAGTTTTCATCTGCTTCATTGATTGTTGGGCCTCAGAATAAACATCACGAAAAAGAACAAAGAAAATTCCCCATGTCCAGAAAATTAGCATGGACTTTTCCTGCCTACATCACTCTTCTTCAAGTGTCAGAAAACCAGTTTCATTAAATTCTACTTTACATGCTGATTAAAGTTATTGACTTGAACTTTAGTGTGTTAACCTGGGAAGGTCATGTAGGAACACACATTCACATTCACATGTCCACATAGATTCATATACACATCTATGCACATATGTATATATTTACATAGATGCATATAGGAATTGGTAAGGAATCCCATCTCTCTATCTTTCTGGGGAAATCAGTGAAGCCACATTGGCTCTTTAAGTGTGGACTAGAATATTGGGCATGTTCACAGACACCATTAGGAAGACTCATCACCACCATCAAATATCAAGGGACATGTTGGGCTGGATGTCACAAGAGTCACTGACTAACTTCACATGTTTCCTGGTGCTTTTTCTGTTATTTTTTTGCTCATACTGGTTCAATCTAGAAGGAAAGGGTTAAGCCTTCTAATCCTTCCCTGTGCAGAACTGAAAGAATTTGGGCCCTCTGAGCATCGGGACTATAAATTTCTTTGGATTTATTGAACTGCATGATTACAGCCAGGAAAAAAATGTATGGAATACTTAGGAGATGAGTAATTTGAATGGAAAGTAAGACATGAATAATTAATGAGATTAAGAACACCTACAGTTACTTTAAGGTCCCCTTGACAGCTCACTGGGGTTTAAAAATCCTTAAGACTTGAAAGAAGCACCATATCTGTGGAAAATAACATCAGCTTTTCATGTATTAGTTAAACTTCAAAAGTCCTGAAATAACTGACGACATGTCTGAGTTCTAGGATTAAAAAAAATACAGGTGCTCAACCTTTGTCTGCCATTATACACCAATGTTGAAGCTATACTACAGAAAAATACACCAGAGCCACACATTCCCTGTGCTATGTAGCTGCTGTGGGAATGGCAAAGACCTGGAATGTGACCCTGGCCTCCTCCTAACTAGCCACTGATCAGGCCTAAGTCCCTTCTCCTCTTTGATTTTCCCCTTCCTGTGTCTACAGTGAGAAATTTGGACCAGAAGACTCATGTTCTTCTGACTACAATGCTCTTTCCAACTCTGCTCAGTCATGGTATGATTGACTGAATAATGATCCCTAGAGTCCTGGCCTTACTCCCAGAAGCTATGAAGCTTACCTTATATAGAAAAAGAGACCTTGAAGATATGATAAAGGATATTGAGATGGGGAGATTGAATTAGATAATCTGGATCCTGTTATGGTTTGAATATGATTCATCCCCTTCAAAGCTCATATGGAAATTTTATAAAATTTGATACCTCTTATCCCCAGGTGGCTCTGCTAGAAAAACCTTATCTCTCCCGAGTTCCCTGTCTCTTGCCATTGTGATGCCCTGCACCACCTAGAGACTCTGCCAGTAGGAAGTCCATCAACTTATGTACTCCCTTGATCTTGGACCAGAAACACAATCCAAAATGAATCTCTTTTCTTTATCATTTACTCAGTCTGTAATATTGTGTTATTAGCAAAAACAAAAGCACAATTGTACTGTGAGAATCCTTATAAGGGGAAACAAAAGAAGATAAGAAACAGAACAGAAGGCAGAGCAACCACATAGAAGAGACTGGAATGATTTGGCCACAAGTCTTGAAACACTGGCAGCCACCAGAGAATCAAAGAGGAGATGGATTCTACCCTGGAGTTTCAAGAAGAAACCAGGCCTGCTTTCAGCCCTATGTTACTCAGTTCAGACATCTGGCCTCCAGAACTGTAAAAGAATAAATTTCTGTTGTTTTAAGCCATTAAATTTGTGATGATTTTTATAGCAACAACAGAAAACTAATACACACAGACCCTGGCCTTCCATGAGGTCTTACAGATGCAGCTCCTACTGCCACCCACACGGCCTACTTCATGTGACAATGCTACCTGCTTGGCCTCTGAAGGCCGCTGAGTTGGAATCCTTGTAATTCCTCACTCAGCAGAACTCTGGCTCTATAGTCATCCATTCATTCACTTGGTCATTCATTCAGCCAGTGTCCAGGCATTCTGCAAGTCCTGTGGGTGGAAAAAAGGACAAGGTGCTTCCCTCCCCTCTCAGTCTTGAGTGACAAGACTGTGATACTGAAAAGAGTGACACAGATATGTGTGGGGGGGGGGTTAAATCATTTTTAGTTGCCACAGGGGTCTCAAGGGAATGGGCAGCCAGAAGGTCTTGAGTGCCAAATAGGACAGAATGAAAGCTGGAAATATGCTAGGGTGTTCACCCAGACCACTGCTCATGGCTGTGGAGTGAAAAAGCCTGACTCCAGGCCCAGCCACTTCCTCACCAACCCAGTCACTACCCACTCCCTCCCATGCCTGTCCAAGGACAGAACCCTCAGGATAAGTCCTTTTCCAGTGTTTTCCCAGAATCCTGCCTTCGGGTGCTTTTCAAACTGAAAACCATTGCTCATTTGTGGGTTTTAAAGTAAATTAAGAAGGCCACATCCAGCATTGTAAAAGCAGGACAGAACTGAGTAGAAAATGTGTGTTGCACATTGTCAGTGGAGACACTGCTTTGGAAAAGTTTAGTTTCATATATATGTGTGTGTGTGTGTGTGTGTGTGTGTGTAAAAGTTTAGTGTATATATGAAAAAGTTTAGTTTCATATATATATGTGTGTGTGTGTGTGTGTGTGTATGTGTGTGTGTGTGTAAAATGTATTTATTACTAGAATGAAACAGTTTGAAAGCCACTGGGTTAACTACTTCAAAATGAGATAAACTCCTTGATGCTTCCTAGATAAAGGTGAGTGAGTGGTGGTAAATACATCCTTAAAACAAATAAAATGGTAAGTGGGTATGACTGCAAATACACAAGCAACTTCTGATGCAGTAATCCCCGTGTTGTGTGCATTACTCTGTGTAAGGCACTGTTCTAGGGAGCCCAGGAAGCACATAAATAAAGCCCAGTACTCAGAACTTCCAGCTCCAGAGGGACAGAGATATCTGAGTAGATATCTGAGAAAAATGCAGTACAAACACCAAACAAGTTCTTTGAAGACTTCCAGGCACAGAACTTGCAGATATGTTCATGGAGTAGATAGCATTTGAGCAGGTCTTTAATTTGGTTTGGTGTTAAAGTGAGATGTGGGAAAGCATTTAGGTAGAGAATACAGGATGGGGAAAGGTAAAGGCGCAGGAAAGTCCAGAGCCTCTCCAAGAAGCAGAAGTCAGTTGGTTTGATTGGAGCATATCATGAATGCTAGATTCCTGTGGGACATTACATTTCCACTTCAAAGATAAATTGGACCTTCAACAATCTAGTGACCCTCTGTGATCATCCACTTTCTGTCTGCCCAGTGATGCTAATGGTCCTCACCTGGATAGCAATGAGTATAAAAAAAGAAAAAGATACAGGAAGATACATTGAAAAATACTAAACACTTTATCCACTCTTTGCGGGGGGTGGGGGTACCGGTGATCGAACTCGGGACCTTTGCACAGCAAGGGTGGCCCCACTGAGCTAAATCCCCGGCTATCCACTCATCTTTTGAGCGCCGGCTACCTGTTGGTGAACCAGCAGTGCACAGCCTCATGATGACATCAGCACTCAGAGAACAAATGGCCCTTCTCTGCCTCAGAAAGGCTGCCTCCCACTCTGTCTTTGTCATCAACAGCGAGATGTGTGGGCTGAGCCTAGAGGAGTAACCCGGAATTTGCAAAGAGGGAGACAGGAACTCAGCAGAAGGAAAAGAAACTTCCTTCTGCTGGATCTGGGAGGGAGCCCATGTGTCCAGAGAAGTTGAAGTGGGTCCACTGGGCTAGATCTCAGGGTATGGACAGTCTATTCTGTACAACTGTTCAGGGAATAACGAGGATGTCCCCCTCAAGACACCTGGAAAAGTAAAATTCAGTCCCTGCAGGCTGACCAAGCCTGTGCGATAGCTTTTCCATTCCCACGTCGGCGCCATCTGCTGGCCAGCCAGTGTACCTGCATGGCCAGTTGGGCCAGAGTGGTGCATTTTTTTTCTATCTGGCACTGAAGTTCTGAATGGGCTAGAGGAGGGTTAAGTAGGCAGGACTCGCTGGCCAGTCAGATGAGATCCAAAAGGAAATACATTTGGGTGGTAAAGTAAATGTAAGCAGCTTCCTCATAAGTTCTCTGTGTGGCCCTTTCTGCATTCCCAAACTTGGCTCCCTACAAAGATTTGTAGCCGTAGATCCAGCACTTAACTTTCTTCTTTCTCAGACCCCTTTTGATCATTCTTTTCTTCCAGCTATGGTCTGCTCCTTTGCTTCCTTCTTCAGATAGCCTTCTCAGATTCCCCTGTTAAACTATCAGCTGCCCTCCAGTCTGTCCTTGTCCTGCACTGGCAGGTGTGTGCTCATGCACATGGAGATCATGTGTGTCCCTGTATGTCAGCCATTCATGGGTCCCCTGTCTGCTCAGCACTTCATTCACAGGGACACAGAATTCTAAGACCATATTATCTGCCCTTTTACAATTCCAAATAGCTGCCAGTGACCCACTTTTGATTGTCCATGAAAGGAAATAAATCTCCAGGTTAGAAGTCATAGGAGAGGTACGTAAGAGCTAAATATGGAAGGGTCTCTCAGGTAGTGTATCCAGCTACACAGCATGGATATTCCCTCCACCCATGTCTCTGTCCGAGCAGATACAGCCATGGAGAAAAGCCATTCAGACCTTGATCAGAGACCAGCCTGGGAAATGGAAACCCCATGACTTCAATTGGCCTTGAGAGACAAGGAACTGATAAAATCTCCTTCTCAAGAGCAGGCTTAAGATACTATCCATGGAGCATACGGACCCGAAAGATAGGGACACTACTGATGGGACAGGAGTTTAAAAAGGGAAAAGGAGGTAGAAAAACTGCTCCAGCCACTCTACCGTGGGACTTCATGCTCCTCGGAGAGATGAGTGTGACAAGGGGGTGCCGTCAATGTTATGGGTTGAATTGTGCTCCCCAAAATTCTTTCTTCCAGACACAAGCTACTTCTGCCCATCAACTTTCTCCCTGCCCATAAATAACTTCAGACATTGGCTTACGGAGAAGGAAGTTCTGGGAAGGGTTGAGAAAGGAGTCCAGGATTGGAGGCCAACGTGATGAGGGTCAACTTGCTGGACCAGCATCAGAGATGGGGCAGGAAAGCCCTACAGGGCAGATGAACCTGACCCTAACTCATGCCATGCCCCTCCCAGAAGAATGTCTAGGCAAAAAGGGGCACAGATCTGTTTGGATGCACACACGCACACACACACACACACACACACACACACAATGTGTGCTCGTGCATGCACCAGTAGGGGGTCCTGGTCAGCGCCGCATAAAATCTGGTAGAAACCTGGCATGCTAACATGCTACAGAAATGAATGAGAACAAACTTGCATTTGTGAATAGATTGAATAGGCATGGTCTTCACCCATAAGAGGTCACTGGGGAGTGGGGGAGCTGTTAGCATGCACAGCCAGTCACAGTTCAAAGCAGATAATGATAAAGCTATAAATAATGTAATGTGGTACTATGGAGGAGACGTGGATGAATTTGTGCCAGGTTATGTATAAGCCTGGCACAGTCAGATGTGCTCTGAGCAGGGACATAATGCAATCAATTGGTACTGAAGAAAGATCTACCATTCAAGCTAGATTTGAAGACAGGCCTCAGAGCTGGAGGACCTGGTAGAAGGAAGGAGCCTTTGTCCCAAGTCTTCTTTTAAGTGCTTTATATATCATCACATTTACACTCACAAGGGTGTACCATCAAAGTTATGGGTTGAATTGTGTTCTCCAAAATTCTTACATTGAAGTCTTAACCTCCAGGACCTTAAAATTTAAAGTCTCTGCAGATGCAACTAAGATAAGCTCATGCTTGATTAGAGAAGGCTCCTAAGCCGGTAAGACTGATGTCCTCATAAAAGGAGAAATTTGGACACAAGCACACACAGAGGAAGACATATATGTCTTGCTTTTTGCCTGGCATTAGCAAGTGAATTGCTGCCACCTGTCTTCATGCCCCAGGAGACAAAGAAGGAAGTGACTCTCTCTTTTCATAGGACTATTTGTTATTTTACTATTATCTTTGGTGAAGTATCTATCAAGGATTGGCCCATTTTTAAAATGGCTGTTCATGTTCTTACTGTTTAAAGAATTCTTTCTGTATTTCTGTTAAGTCCTTTATCAGATATATTTGTCACAAATATTTTCTCCCAGTCTGTAGCTTGTCTCTTTATTTTCTTGACAGTGTCATGCACAGGGCATATATTTTTATTTTAATACAGTGCAGTTTATTAATTCTTTCCTTGACACATTATGCCATCTAAAAACTCATCACCAAACCTAAGGTCATCCAAATGTTTTCCTATGTTACCTTCTAGGAATTTTATTGTTTTGTGTTTTCCATTTTGGTCTGTGATCCTTTTGAGTTATTTTGGAAGGGTCTAAAATGTGTCTGAAGTCAGTTTTTGCACATGGATATGGTGTGGACTTTTTTTGCAGACACACTACTGCTGAGGTAGAAAAAGCACCGTCTCAGACAAAAGACTGGGCTCCTGCCCCAACACAATCTCTAACAGTTCAGGTGTTATGGTATAGAGCTAAAATGTGCCCCCAAAGTTTTGTGCATTCAGAGGTGGGGTGAGGATCAGATCATGGAGGCAATATACTCATTGGGGGATTAATCCATTGATAAGTTTATAGAATATGGTGTTAGGAAATAGAGCCCAGGTGGAGAAGGTGAGTCACTGGGAATGGGCCTTTGGAAGGTGAGTCTGTGGCTCTGAATCTTCCCTGTCTTCCTGCTTCATGGCTGCCATGGGTTGAGCAGCTTTCCCCACTGTGCCCTTCTGCCATGCCATTTCTGCCTAGAGCCAACTGACCAGGGACTGAAACCTCTGAAACTGTGAGCCAAAATAAATCTCTCCTTTTGAAAGTTTGCAGATGTCAGGTGATTTGTCCCAGCAATGGAAAAGTGACTCATATACTGAGTGACCTTGGGCATGCCCTAGACCTTCTGGCCTGCTCCCTATATGCAGAAAAAGTACCTTGGGCTACACGGCTGATACTGATACCTCTCACCTCAAATCTGTAGATTTTCCCTGCTATCATCCCCTTTATAGTGTAAGTAGGGGACATTTGTCTTTTTTGCAACAGTATCTCTCCTGGGAAGCCTCTCCCTGTCTCCAAGCCCATATGGAACTCCTTTCTCAGAGCCCTTGCTCATGGATGGCCTGCCACCTGCACAGGGCTTGAGTCAGCAGCCAATTATGTTGCTGCAAACCCATCTTCCATGGGTGTCTCCTCTCTCTCCTGAACTAGGAAATTCCTCAAGAACTGAGGATGTTTGTGTTGCTTCTGTATATCTTACAAGAATAAAAACAAAGTTAAGGATAACATAACAATAATATGATAATGATGATGATGATTGCTACCCTTTCCTGCATATTTCACATATATTCTTGACTAATCTTAATAACCACACTGAGAAGTATCCTCTTCCTCCTTTTTATTGTGGAAGCTAAGGTACAAAGAGTTTTTGGGAGTGGCTCCATGTGCTCCATAAGGAAGAGTTTGGAATCTGGGTGTCTCAGCTCCCAACATGTGCTTCAGCACTAACCACTACTTCCTGCCAACCCTGGGCAAGGTGCTGGGCTGGTCCTTGCTGCACACATCATGCTCGTGCATGTGGCTGTTCAAATATGTCAAGTTTGTGGCACATGTTTACACTGCCTGATTTGTCTCTGTATTCCCAGTGTCTGCTGTAACACTCAATTCATGAGTGCCTGAATGAACAAAGATGTTCTGGAAGAGAAGTTACCCTACTCACTTAAAATGGTGTTTATGTGACACTCTTTCAGAGTGCAGCCCTGCATAGTAATTTGACTTTTACATTCTCTTTCAGTATATTTTAGGATTTATTAATAAACTCTGGGCAGCTAATTAATTTATATGTCTGATGGTACAACATGCACATTTATACAGCACCTTCTAGAGAGAACTTGCTTTTAAAACTTCTTCTATTACATCCTCCTGAGTCATTCCATTTCCAGAGAAACCAGAGGCTCAAACTCTTCCTCTTGTATTGCCCATGCCACTGCCCCATTATCATTCACTCTTGATCCTTCTCATGAGGTGTGGACACAGGTCATCTAGGGATGCTGTTCTGATTCAGTTGGAATGGGGAGTGGAGAGTTTGTACTTCTAACAAGCCCAGTGATCTACGTGGGCCTGGCACCTGAGCCACATTTTAGAAAGCAATTCTCTAATTGCCTTCTGCCTCAGTAGAACCTTCCCCACCTATCCCCATCCGTCATCCTCCCAGGAATATAAAGGCAAAACTGATCACATCTCTTCTCCACTAGAAACTCTTGGGATACTGTCCACATTTCTTGGACTGTCCTTGACCATAGGAATCATCTTGGATTTCAACCTATCTTGTGCTGTTTAGCCTGCCTTTATCATATCATAATACAGTGTCCCCTTATCCATGGGGATATATGCCAAGACCCCCAGAGCACGCCTGAAACCAAGAATGGTACTGACCCCTATTTACACTATAGACTATGTATTTTCCTATGCATACATATTTATGATAAAATTTAACTTATAAATCAGATATAGTAGGAGATT
>NW_004624732.1:27007485-27029148 GCF_000247695.1 Heterocephalus glaber
AGAAAAGAAAAGAAAAGAAAAGAAAAGAAAAGAAAAGAAAAGAAAAGAAAAGAAAAGAAAAGAAAAAAGAAAAAGAGGACCGACCACAGGCTAGGGGAATCTGGAGTCTCACAGAGACTGCAGACTAGTCACCTGAGGGAGAGGGAGAGGGGTAAGCGTGTTCTGGAGGTTCGCTTTAAGCTCCAAGAGTGGGCTGAGCCCGATCTAGAACAAAGTGGAGAGCGCGAGAGGACGCAGCCCGTCCAGGGTAAGGAACCAGAGAAAGAGTGAAGGTGCGCTTTACAGGGGCGAGGCTGGGGCGGGGGCGGTGAGCGCATGCGCGCGCGTGCGCGTGGGTGGGCCCGTGGGCCCTCGGGCCTAGGCGCGCAGCGAAAAAACTCCGGCTGATAAAACTGACAAAAGCGAGAGAGGCGAGCCCGAGCCCTGCCAGCCAATGGCTCACACGGGAGGCCAGGGAGGGATCACAGAGGGCTGCTAGGGTCATACAGGCAAAAAACAAAGCCGCATCTCGGCAGCAAGAATGAAACAGACGTGGCCCAGCAAAGCCAACTATTGGTGAGAGGAGGGGAACCCTGAGGAAAGTCAGTCCAGGGAAATTTGAGTTTCTGGTTGGACCCTTGAGCGGCTCTGATAGCTAGATACTTTATGAGAACGTCCTTTGCTCCTGCTCTTCCTTTCTCCCTGAAGGAAAATAAATCCTTGGAAATATGAGACTTGGCGGCATAAAAAGAAGAAGCTCTTTAGGCTGTCCCAGCTGGCACAGGCGGGCCGGACCAAAGGTGCCGCTGGTAGCACTGTGGCCTGTGGCTCAGTATTGTCACCCGAAATGCCACAGCTGTCCGAGGTGCGCAGGACGCGGCGCTCCGCAGTGCAGACAGGCGCAGGGTAAAGGGAACCTTGCTTTCTCTCGCCCTTCCTGGCAACCAGGCATACAACTGCTGGTGTCTCAGCCTTTTAATGGTGCTCCTTGTACCCCACCCAGACCCTCAACAGGGCATCCCCCAGGCCCCACTTACTGAGTCCCCTCCCCCTCGCCCTTCTTTACACCTCAGCTTGGCAAAGCAAGGTGTCTTGTAGTTACCCATAAAAGCGAAGGCCAGGAGCCGCCAATAAGTGTTTAAGAAGATGGCATTTTAATTAGCGCATTTGGGCTGCCCTAACCCCAGCTCCTGCTCCACCTCTCCTCCCCCTCTTGGTGGTCTTTCCCAGCCTCCTTGCTCACCCTCATCTATGTAAAAAAAGCCATAAAGCCTCTCTCCAATCGCCTTCTCCGAGTTTATGCAACCCCCACAACACAGGTTGATTGGAAAGGTCTCTCTCCTGGATAGCAACAATTCAATGTGCCTTGACATTTTAATAGCCTGCCGTCCTGGTGAACACAATCGAGCAGAGCAGTGAAGCAAAAATCATTAGGTAAGCAAGATAATCTAAGCGGAATCTGCTGCCTGCACGCTCACATCTGCGGGAAGGTTGCACAGCTGGGCGGTCCAAAAGCTGAGCTCCTCCTGCCCAGCAGGGCCTTTTTATGTGCGCACCAGTACATGCACTTGTGCTGCTAGGACACACACCTGTGCACAGGTTTGGGGAGACAAACAGACTTACTGAGGCCCCAATATGAAAGCACACAACAGTACAAAAATTTCTAATAGATCAAAATATGTGCTGCCTTACCAAACCACCATCAAAATGAACTTACTGCTCAAAGTGAAGACTTGATAGGCCACAGGGAACAAGGCAGATATTTTTAGGGTTCGTAATACCAACCATGTAAAGGTTTTCTATGCACATATATGCATTCATTTAAGTATATTTTGGATATAATATTATGGCAAATATTTAATGTAAGCCAAAATATATAACATAGAACTTTTATACTTATGTAGGCAAGGTACTTTGATAAATTCTCCATGTTTACTAACCCATTTAGACCTCAAAATATTTACTAACTCATTTAGACCTCAGGATTAGTGGTATCCCTATTTCACCCATTAATAAGTGATCAAGCCAGTATTCAAATCCAAGCATTCTGGCTTTAATGTTCAGGCTGTCACCCACCATGCTAGGCTGTCTCACAAAAAGTAAATCACACATAGAAACATGCAGTGTGTCACATGTCTTTATAAGGCTAATGCCTTACTTTATGAATATATGCACGTACACATCACACACATATATTTGTGTGAATATTCAAAAAGTGCAGAGCAGTATGGCTGACTTCAACACAAATACCAGCCTGCTGTATATTCAGCCATACTCATAGTATCTTGTGAGATCCTAGGCTATTGCTGGGGTCCTGGGGATATGATAGCTGCCATCTGCAAATAGTTTGCAGCTTACAAGGGAGTCACATGGGTAAATAGATGCTTAATCTTGTGGGTGGAAGGTGAGAGGCTGATACTGAGCTGCAGAAGCCGGTCCCATCCTGCCACCCTCCCAACCAGCCTGATTCTCCCCACCCTGAGTCTTCCTTGGGAAGCCACATGTGTATTTCTGTGAGGTTGCATCACCCCAAACATGTGGACGGCTCCATATGGGAGTCACCTTCAGAGCCATTTTATAAGCTGCCCAAGAAAATGAGTCTTGTTACTTGATAATTACACATAAGTCACACACTCACACCCCTTCCTTAGGAAGGAGGCAGGAGTGACGTCATGGAACTCAGGGACTAACAGATGACAGAAAATTCTCCTGGTGGATTCCAGCCCTCCCCAGCTGGTGCCTGGCCTTCCTTCTCTCCCCGCACACGGGTCCCCCCGGCATGTAGAACCACTTTCCTGGGCGCTGACTTGGCAAGCTCTTCACTTTATGAATATGACCCTCAGAGGGGAGAGCCCCTCACAGCCCCCGAACTATGTTATCACCATTATTAAGGAGCTTAAAGAGGAGCTGGGAGGACGAGACACCACTGGAATTGCAGCCTGATTGTGATTGATGTGTTCCTATTAGTGCCTCAGTGTTATCTCTCTGGATGGCAAGAACAGCCAGTGGCTTGTAACACAACAGATTACCTGAGTTCTCAGCCTTAGAAGGATGTTTAAATAAAATATAGTCCCTCTTAGCAAGAGGCTCATTTTCTCCACGAAGCTCCCAGACTATTTCATGTCAGCTCTGATTCGCTGCAACTCTCCTCAGTAAACATGTCTTATCATTAATAATTCTTTACAAGCCCAGTCTCCAAGAGTTCCCTCTCTCTCTCTCTCTCTCCCCCCCCACCTCCCCAGTAGCTGGACTCAGAAACATCACACTCCAGCTTGGGTTCCAAGGTGCTTCTCTTTGGATTTTCACCTGCCTTGCCAAAAATGATTGATTACGCTGGGCCAACTGGGTGTCCGGCAATACCCAACAAATGACTTTGGCCCCTAACAGCAGGCCTTGGCCAGATAGAAATCAATATTTCACCATTAAAATCTATCAAAGAAGAGTTAAGGCACCATCTGTCCCTGCCGCCTCTCTATGGTGTGTGAACATTAAATCCGACACTTGTACTACATGGGTAATCAATATATAGTGGTTCACAGATCATTTGTGGTCCCCTTTTAGCAGTGATGGATGTCTGGAATCATTGTGATTCATTTTGTCAGACCATTAAACAAGATTCTGTCCAGTTCCTTCCTGATTTCATTTAGAGGATCATTCTTCACAGTTCATAAGAGGGAAACGGTTTTACCAATCTGCTTCTATTTCAATAAGTCACTTTATAGAGATTTTGTGTCCTGCAGACTGTAAAAATTCTGGAGAGATAGTACAAACAGACCTCTAAAACTATTCACTGCATGACATATGCATAAGGTGTGAAGAGAGGAATGTAAATATGTTTACCTCTTTATCTGCAAATGTTGGTTTTAACCCCATCTTGGCTGGAGAGCTGGCTGGCAGGGTGCTCCAGGAATCCTCGCTATTGTAGCAGAGTAGGCTGAAGCTCTCTGATGGGGCATTTAGAGGGGCAGGGGAGAAATCCCCTGAACCCTCAAGTAGGGTTAAAAGCAAATGGGGAATGGCTTTTCTGGAGGTACATTTCAGAGACTTTGATTTCTACAAATAAGGTAGTCATGTCTCTCACTCGAAGAACCAAAATGCCTCTTGGTTCTCCTGTTCAGCATGCTGACCCAAGAGAAGAGCCACTGCAGCCCATGAGAGCACAGGTGCGCACGGACATGAGGGTCTGCCTGACAGTGTGGTGTCTGTGGTACAACAGCCTGTGCCAGGCACGGCATGTGCACAATTCCCCCCCTCAGCAATCCTGCAAGATAGGTTCTGTGGTCTCTACTCTCCAGTGAGGAAACTGAGGCTCAGAAAAGGTAAGTTAAATGCCCAAGGGATTGTCAGGAAATGTGACAGTTGGGACCCAATCCAGTCCTGTTTGACTACAGCAGAAATGTATGCTATGGCCTGGACTCTGCAAACAACTTTATTTCGACTCCAGTGGGTTTCTTTCAGTGGTCCTAGACTTCAGACTTACATCACCCAATCAGGATGTTACTAGAAAGTAAAATTTGATTTATTATTATTTTAAATAAATCTATGAAAAGACCACTAAATAATATACTTTATAGCCAAGAAATAGGTTTTAAAGTACTTTTTGGTTTTGGATTATTGACTAATTATATCATTGTTGCGATGTTAGTGTAAATGAGAAAATATTGATCTAGATATTAGCATAAGTATATATAATGTGTATTGATATATTAATATAATAATAATTATTATTATGAATCACATAATAAATATATAGCATGAAAACTGTCAGACATAATTTCACCTTTCCTTCTTTTTTTCTTTGCAAATAAAGCAACTAAAACACAGAAAAATAAAAGCTGTCCTTGAAAGAAGAATCTTGTTTTTTGACTTGTGGATCAAAATATTATACCAAAAATTCTAAGTAATGGAGTGTTATTCAATTGTGATTTTTAGCGTTTGGATTATATATTTGTTAAGCAGATGATTGGGAGAGATTTATACTCATTTTGCATTTGAGTAAAGCCAGAAAATGGCCAATGGATACTTACATCCATTCTAGTTCACCAACCATTAGGCAGCCTTGCCTAAAGGATAAGCATTCTGTAGAGAACAGTAGAAGCAAAATAGGGCCACTTCAGACCCAAGGGCTCTGTTGCCAGAGTCATGCTGGATACCAGCACCCAGGGAAATACAAGCCGAGGGAACTTGGGAGGTATGTGGCATGGCAAAGAGAGCTTGATTAGGTTTTACAAATTGCAGGCAAAAAAGCTATGTGTGCTACTAACTGTGCCCACCCAGACAAGATATTTACCCTCTCTGAGCATCTACTTCTTCATCTTTAAGATTGAGGTTTATTGTACCTACCTCACAAGGTAATTGTGAGGATTAAAGGAGACATTATAAACTTCAGCACAGGACTGAGCACAACACAAGTTAATTCCCCTTTGTCCTTTCCTTCTTCCCTTCATCCCTTCAACACGTTATCCCATAGATGTATGTTATACCATATTTCAGTCTTCAATAAGAATGTATATAAGATCTGCTACATTAACATTTTTCTAAATCTGTGATTATAGAAACACAAATCTAAGAATAAAAGAAGAGGAATTAAAATGAGGTATTTGATCTAACCAATGCAGGAATCACTTTCATTGCCTGTCACTGGACAAGATGTCTCAAAAAGATCTGCCTTGTCACTGGACAGTCTCCTAATGATACATTTTCTGTTAAGTTTCCATGTAAATTCTACCTATTTAGTCCCAGTCATAATTCCAATCTATAACCACTGTATGTTCTGTATAATAATTTAATAGAATGAAAAGTAATGTTCCTTTTCATTTGTGTTAAAACTACCATCTTGAAGCATTTTGATTCTTACACTAGATCCAAGAGATCTAAGACTGTCCTTGAGCTGTCTTATGCATGTCCATATATTGGCCATAAGCACATCTCACCTCACATTGAGTGTGGGGATAAATTTTTTGATTTATATTTCTTCTTTTGCTTTTCTTTTATGAACCTGCCCTTGGTTCTCATGGTTCTGTGGATCTTCTTTGTCTCCACATGACTATTTTTGAGCATGAAACCCAGAACTGCCCAGAGCACCTCTGATTTAATTATGCACTCCAGGCTTGTCTGTCTATTTCTTCCTTTGTTTTCCTTCTTTGTTCTTGTCATCCATTTCCACTCCACCTATCCTTCCACCCACCCACACTCTCATCTTAAATTCCCCAAAGCCAGAATGCTGGTCTATATCTTGGGTCAGGACAATGCCTTTGATAATGAAATGAAGTAAAGCCTAGTCTATGAGCAGCTGTTGAGGCAGCTGTCTTCACCTTCACAAATGCTCCAGACATCATCAGAAGCCCTGCATGGGGCCATATCCTGACCAATGTCTCAAGACATGCTATGATGTCTTACCTGACCCCACTGTTCCTACTATTTGCATGCTCCAAATGTGGAGTTGGTATACAGTGGTATACTGGCCATTCCTGGGAAAGTACTCATGACTTATGCAGGTCATTCAAGACAGAGCAGCCATCCACAAGAGCTCATTCCATCCAAACACTCAACTCTATGCTTACTCCTGTGGCACTGAGGTGCATCACATGAGCTTTTCTCAGGTCCTGCTCCTCCAAGTCCCACTCCCTGCTCATGTAATGTATTGCAAATGTTAATACAATTCTTCTCAGGTTCCTTGTTAGTATACAGAGCACTCAATCCAGTGGTGTTCAGAAAGGACATAAGACTTGAATCTCTTCTTTCAACTTAAAGCCACATGGGAACAGAGTATCAAGTAAGAGATCACAGCATTTCACCTTGTCTCTTCTGTATGCTCCTTGGCCAGATTTTGCCTAGTGAGGATGTAGAAGCTATGCTAATATCAACCACCTAATCATGAGGAAGGAAGGAGGGTAGTAAGAGCAGTCCTTAAGCCTGTGCATGACCAGGGTACTGTTTGCTCTTCAGCAGGGCCTTGTTCATGAGTGGCCTCCTCAGACCATCAGATGCTGTTGCTGAGAAGTAAGCCTGACTTAGAACACCTCAAGGAAAGAACTTTGGGGTACCAACAGGGAATAACAGAACACTCAGTGCTTATCAATTGGTATGAGAGCATGCGGGCTCCCTGAGGGTCTCAGAAATGTGGCAATGAGTTCTGCAATGACTGAAGGGCTTAGATAATTAGTGGGAAGAGCAGCTGATGTGCCCTAATGTGTAAGACATTCCCACACAGTGACACACTGTCCATTCAAGAAACTACTGGCACCCAGTGACTGAGTCCAGCTTTACATATGAAGAAGGATTTGAATGAATACTACTAAAGAGACTCAAAGACAATTTTTTCCTGTCCCAGTATAAGTTTCATTCCCCTAGGAAAAACATTGTGAAGACTGTTGCTACCCCTTCCTTAAATCCATCAATACGGTCACAGTCGCTAGAAATGAAAAGGAAAATTATATTTATCAAATATCCTGCATTAAGTGCAGTACTTGATACAAATTATTCATTTCCTCTGGATGGAGGGATCCTGTGCATCAGGTGGTATTGGAAGAACAGAAACTAAGATTCAGATTGGTTGAATAAGTTGACCGAGGTCACACAGCTCATCCATGACAGAGGCAAGACTCCACTTCAGCTCTCCTAGAATTCCTGCATAGCATCACATGAGAGCAACCAGCACCCACTGGACCCCTTAAATCACTTATCTCAAGTCGCCTAAGGACTCCAGAAATCTTGAAACAAATTGAGAGAGGCAAAGTTCATCTTCGGGCTTTCCTTTCTTATGTGAGTCTCTTGACTTCATCCTCCATCACTGGACTTAGTCAATAGTAGCTGGTTATAGCTCACTGTTGCCACATATTTTGCCTTTTATAAGAGTACCATACAGGTTGAGCATCCCTAATCTGAAAATACAAAATGCTCCAAAATCTGAAATTTTCTGCATGCTAACATGGCACCACAGTGGGAAATGCCACACCTGACCTTGTATGACCAGTCACACTTAAAATACAGTTGACTAAAAATACTGTATATAATTACTCTCAGGCTAGGTATATGAGATGTATCTGAAACATAAATGAATGTCATGTTTAGTCTTGGATCTATCCCCAAGATGTCTCATTAGATATATACAAATATTCCAAAATCTAAAAAAAGACTGAATACAAAACACTTCTGGTCCATGCATTGTGCACAAATAAGACTCAGCCTGTTCAACATAAAGTACATGAGGATATAAAAAAGGAAGTTCTCGCTGTCTAATGAAAATGGGAAAGGTATTACCTCTAGAGAGAAGTAAAAATCCTGCCTAGAACTATTGGTGACCCACACCTTTTTCTTACATAAACCAGCCTTTTGGAACTATTGAAAAAATGGCTGGGCTTTTGATTCATGCTTCTCTCTAATTGGTCTTGAACCACCCAGTAAAGGGAGGAAGGGAAGTTACAGAGAAGAAAGATGCAGAGAAAGGTAGAGGGTCTTCAGTTTAGGCTGTGAGACGTGCAGAGGCAAAGGGAAAGTGACAACAGTGCTGATAAGACAACAGTGTGGCAATTTCTTATGTGTTTATTCAGAAAGTGCAAGCCTGGAATCCCCGTTCTCGGGATTCCTATTACAGCCTTGGGCAAATGCCCTAACTCTTTTGGACTTCAGTTTTCTTGCTTGTGTGAATAAGGTGGTAATTTCCATCTCAGGGTTGTCATTGAGAATGAGCATAGAAATAAAGTACCTGGCACATAGTAGGACCTCAGGTAGTGGAAGCAGCCAGGACTGATTCACTGAGAAATAGAGTGCACAGCTTGGGCTTGGATATGGGGGTATGAAGGAATCCCTCACCTCCAAAGCTCTGATTCTGCCATTGTCAATCTCTTCTCCTGAAGAGCAGGTGGGGTGGGTGGGAGGAGCAAGGAGGGGAGTTTTCAGGGTAACAAGACTAATCAGGACTTCACCATCAAAGCAAATATATCCAATTAACAGCTATTAAAGAAGCATTTTCTGGCACCATGCACAATGAAGGCCACTCTATCTAGTGGAAATTAATCTTAATTATTGGTACCTGCATACATACGTGCAAAGGGAAGCAACTCACATTAATCTACATTAAACTTAATAGCAGTCCGTGTATTATCTATTCTGAGTCAAAATTGACTGCTGGCCCCTGCGTAGATATCTGCAGTGCTAACTCAAGTAATTACCGTGCAGTGGGTCTCAAAGACACAATTTGTTCCCTATATAATAAATCAGCTGCTAGAAGCTTTTTATAATTAAAAACCAAAAGGAAAAAAATAGAACTGTATAGGCAAATGTCACTTTCTTCTAAGAGAAATTAGGGGAAAGGAAAGTGTGTCTTGTTGTTGCTTAGTCTGAAAGGAGAAAACAACACCTGTCTCAGATAGATCTCAAAACCAAGAGAGAAATGGTATTAGATTTTTCCAAACTGTGGAAAATAGTGTTTTTAGAATCTCAACTTTAAGATTTCTAAGAGGCCTTAACTTCATTTCCAAGGAGACAGATAAGACTATCTGGAAAAAATGCTTTGTATTAACCAGAATTTCCAGTGGTATGGGTTCAATGCTGTAGGTCAGGTTGGAAGGCCAAGTTCATTTTATTAAATTTCACTTAATGGGACCCCTTCCATAAACCACGAGGAAAAGGAAAATGATGATTGGGTTTGCTTCTTCTCTGCCACTCACAACCCCTCTCATTTGGACACCGTACACAGAACTGATGAATCAATTTTTAGAAGTTGCCCTACTTTCCACAGATCTCTTTCACCTCAGTCATCTCTATCCCCAGGAACCCTGGAGCTTGCTTCTACTTCAACTGCTCCAGTTAGTAAGGGCTTTTCTCAGTGATCATGTGCCTCAGGGCACTCATGTACACTGCATGCTAGTGTCCTGTGACAACCAAGGTTATCCAGTCCTACCTCCACTGCAGCCAGCCTGTCCTAAGCCTTGAAATGCTCAGCACCCATGGAAGGGATGATCAAGCAATGTGCAGATAATCCATCAGCTTCATTTGCTAGACACACTGTGCTCACAGTACGGATCAGGAAGACAGCCAGCAAACCTGCTGCAGATGGGACACATCATCATCACCCAAGACAGATTTTTCCAGACCAGTCACCTGCCCCCCGCAACTCCTAGCCCACCCCAATACAAGGCTCATCCTGAACCTCAACCTGCTCCCAGCTCATCCTCAGTTCTCATGCTGGGAGTCAGCTGTCAGAGCCTGCCTACTCTCACCTTGCCCAGCAGAGCTCCAGGCCCCAATCAGGGAACCCTGTGACCCGGAGTTCAGATTGCAAAGGGAAGGTGTCTCCCAGGATTGTGCAACTCAGAGGTCTTGATAATCCCTTGGCATGCTATCACCATTCTCTGCCGCAGTTTGGCTGTCTGCCCCCATCTCCCTCAGCTTCCTTATGCTCTCAGCTTTCATGACTGCTCCTGACTACACTCTTGCCTAGCCCTGCACCCTCAAGGCAGGAACCTCAGTCAGTTTCCCTCTGTCCCCAACCCATGCTTTTTCCATCAGGCTGACATCCCATCTGGATCACAAACCCTGGCCATTCTCCCTCCTCCACTCTCCATGCCTGTGTGTTGCTCCTGCTGCTTCCTCCTGCCTCTACCCCAACCTGCTTTATTCCCCATATCCAGCAGTGTCATTTAACACTACTTTAAAATCGAACACATGGAAATGCTCCCTCCTGGAATTTTAGAAAACAGAAAAATAAAGTCAGGTGTTTTCTACTTAAATCTTTTTTTTTCATGGACATAGCATACATTCTAATTTACAAAATAGTTATGCTATTGATATTTTTTAAATGACTTTCACATTTTTTATAATAAGGAATACTAAGTGCCCCAGTCTGTCAGCCTATCAACCCAGAGACAACTAGTATTATCAACTTACTTGGTACTTTCTAGCAAAAAAAAGTATATATGAAGAAGAATAAATGTAAGTCTATGAGCAAATAAGTATGAATATAAATGTATCTTTTTGCTTCTGCTTTGCAACTCTGGGGATGAATCCATGGCCTTGCACATACTGGGCAAGTGCTTTACTCTTAAGCTACATTTCTAGCCATTTTAAAAAAATTTATTTTGTGACAAGGTCTTGCTAAGTTGCATGGGCTGGGCTTGAATTTGCAATCCTTCTGCCACAGCCTCCAGAGTAGCTGTGATAATAGACACACATCACCACACTAAGTATAGTGTATCTTTTTACACAAATGATGGCACCCATGTCATTATTTTACACGTTATTATTTTTATTTAATAAATATTTGAGATTATACATGTAGATGTGATTTACCTTTATTTAAAAATCTATTTTTAAAAATTAAAACTGTTAATGATAACAGATTTGTAGTTGAGTCATACCCAAGATCATAAGAGAGGTATTTACACAATTAAAGCTTATATAGAACTTTTAGAACATCATTGTCAGCTTGGAAAACGCTGCCCTTCCTTGCATATGAATTCTGCCTCCTTGCCTAGAGACAAAGTCTTATCCACCAGTAGCCCTACAGACCTGCTGGAATACTCCCAGTGATGGGGAACTCATCTCAAGAAGTATCCACAGGTGAGGCCTTCACTCACAGCCCTTATAGGAATCTTCAGCCTTGAAATCTATTTCCTCCCTTGAACCCTGAATAGCTGTTCTTGGCATTGTTTCTGAACCATGTTGTCATACCCTGCCTTTCTCTTTAAACTTAATTTTGAGTCTCTCAAAAGCAGAGACCAAGGCTTGAGCTTCTCTTGCACCCTCCCACTCCATCCTGTTTCCCTTTCTGCCTCCACAAAGCATCTTCTTACCTTGGAAGTCTCAGCTAGCTCGGCACCTCCTCCAGAGAGCCTTCCTAACACCCACCCAGACCCTCTCCAATTATTATAATTGTCTCTCTGTGATCTGTTACTGCAAATGCCTCATGTAAAGCCCACCGATGACTTTCAAAAATACATGCATTTGGTAAATAAATGAATGCTAAGTGGGACATACACAGTGGCCTCTTCTTGAACAACAGTGATAAAAAATGAAGTGGAATTCAAATACAAGAACACTTTCCTCCAGGACCTCTAGAACACTGACTGGGAGACCCAGGGTTTCAGGAAAGTTCTTGAAGGGCAAAGGGATGAGAATTAGCCTTTATTTGTGCCACAGGTAGAGTCTGAGGTTGAAGACAAACTTGTCCTCTTGTAGAGAGGAGGAGTGAAGTCCTACAATCAACCCTAAAGAAGAGTCCTCTTTCTGGCCCCTCCACCCGGAAGCTGCACCCAGCTGTACACTACACCTGTCAGTCAACCCATCAGCAATATGTCCTGATAAACTACCCCCAAAAGAGACCTATCTACATCTCAACACTCTAGTTAGCAATAAATTTGCATGAACAACTAAACAATACTGCAAATGAAACCTCTCTATAAAACATTCATGCAAAATTATAGCAGAGGGAGGAAGACAGGGCAGAAAGGACGAAGTATTTACGTCCTGGCTCTGCCACTTTGCTGTATGACCTCTGGAAGTTTCCTTGAACTCTCTGAACGTTATTTCTACAATGAAGGTAATAATGCCATCTCAAAATTTTCCTAAGGATTAAATGAATAGTTATCTGCCTGAAGATAGGCAGAAAATATGTGTGGACCTTAGAAGGTGATGAGTGGAATTGGGCACAGAAGGGAGTGGGTTGAACACTGGAAGAGTGAAAGATCACCTGTAGGTGACATGCAAGGCCCTTGACATGCACATAATTGTTCATTCATTCTGTTACGCTTATTGCTGAACAAATATCTAATGGGCATCTACACATGGGAACAAGTCAGACATGAGGGCTGGCCTTATGGAGCTTACAGTTTGAACAGGGACAGAGATGCACGAAGAAGCGACATGAACTCAAATGGGCTCAGAGCTCCCAGGTGGGACTTGGGTGTGGCTCCTCATCCAGGCAGGTGAGTGAGGAAAGATTTGTTGGAGGCAGGTGACAAGCAGAGGCATCTAGGTGGGCTGGGCTGGGCTGCAGGTTCCAGAAAGGGATGAATCTGAGATCTGCATTCCCTTGGAGAGTGCAAAGGAGGACCTGACCTGAAGACACAGCCTCTAGAAGGCTGGGCCTCCTCAGCCAGTGATGAGTTTGTACCATATCGTAGTGCCTTCGTATGGTTTTGGGCAAAAGAGTGACACACACACGGTCAGATTTGCATGTCAGAAAGCAGAATGGGGGGGAGCACAGCAATAGAGAGACCAGGAGACAAGTTAGGAGACAATTTCCAGAAATAAAGTAAGGAAGCAGTTAGAAGGACTGGGGAAGGAAGAGAGATGTTGACAGAGTATCACAGACAGTATCATAAACAATGGGAGTAAAGATGAGGAGAGGAAGAAGGCCATGGCGTTTTCTAGGTGTCTGGCTCAGGCAGAGGGGTAAAATGTGGGACCACTGGCTGACAGGTTTTGAGAGAACACTGAGTTTAGTTTGGCTATGCTAAGATTGACACTCCTGGAAGAGAGCCAAGTGGAGTTGTCCAACAGCAGGTGAGTACATGGATTCCCAAATGGGAAAAGTTCTGAGTTGGAAAAAAGATTGGACATATGTGGACAGTGAGTGCCTGCTGGGCTGCTGATGTGAGCCAGAGAGAAAGGCAGGAGAGTGGACAGAGAGCCCCCTAAGATGATAGGAGGGAGTCTCCTCGTGAGGGATGTGCTCCAAAGCCAAGGGAAGAGAGGTATCAACAGGGTAGAGCAGATTGATTGTGCCAAGCACTATGACGAGATCAGATCTGAGATGCACATGTTGAGAGGGTAAAGCTGATCTATGCGTGACCCTGGCAAGCACCAGCAGAGTAGGAGTGGAGTCCAGGTTGCTGAGATTTTGGAGCAGGTGGGAGGTGGGGACAAGGAGACAGCAAATGCAGGCAAAACTTGACAGTTACTAATTGGGGAAATGAAAATAAATGCAGGAAAGTACCTGGAAGGGGATGAACATGGAAGCAGTTTGGAGAATGATATTTTTTTTTTAGATAAGACGGGTTCCAGCATATCTTAATACCCACAAGAAAAAAAAAAAAGTAAAAGGTTAAGTTACTCTTTCATGTTGGTAAGACAAAATACCTGACAACCAAAGTTAAAGGAGGAAAGGTTTACTTAGCTCATAGTTTGTAGAGGTTTCTGTCCATAATCAGCTGGTTCCAAGGCAGTGCGGATGGCAAGACAGGCATCGCAGAGGAGAAACAGTTCATGGCATGCAGAAGATAGCAAAGCAACAAGGAATGATCACAGATTTTTCTATCCCTTATATTTCACCTAGGCTACTTAGGATAGGTAACACTCACAACCTTAATCATAGTGCCCTTGATCCTAACATTGCACCCTGAATCAATCCCAACCTCACACACTCTAGATCCAGCCACCTCTGAGAAACCCCCGCCTATGGCCATGTGAGGCTTTGGAGGGATATCTAGATACAAGACATAATTCTACCACTGACCTCCCAAAGATTCATGCATATCCATTAATGCAAAAGGCATTTAGTCTATCTCTAAGAGCAAGTGCTAACAGTTTCAGCATTGCGGAAAAGTTTAAGTCCGAAGTTTCCTCTGAGATTTACAGAAAACTCCTAGTTGCAAGTCCCTACATAAATGAAAAGAAAGTTAAACACTTCTAACATTCATTAGCACAAGATAAGACATTTCCATTCCAAAAGTTACAAACAGGGAGACAGAAGGACTGGGAACAAAGTAAGGCCAACATATAGCGAGGCAAACATTAAATCTCACAATTCCACTTCCAGCATCCCCAGCAATCTGTGACAAGTTATGAACTCCAAAGGGCTTGGGTGGTTCTGCCCCTATGGTACTGCTGGTGTTTGTAGTTCCCATGGCTTTTCTCTGGGGCCCACTCAGCTCCTTCCTCACAGTTTTCCTCAGATGATCCATGTTCCTGGCTTCTCCAAACTTCTGGGGCCTCCACTGCACCTTTGACTTCACACTCACAGCTTCACACACTATCCTCTCAGGGGCACACCGCCTGGCCTCCCAGGCTGTCTTCTGAAATCTGGGTGGAAGCCTTCCTGTCCCCACAGCTCTTGCATTCTTCATGTGCCTAAAACCAGCACCACAGAGATAAAGCCAAGGTCTGCTGCCAGCTGGAGGAAGGAAGAGAGAGTCTTCCTTCTCTCTTAGCTGTAGGAGTCTAGTGCCTATGAACAAAATCCTGAGGAGCAACTTACCTAGGCTGCTACCTTTCTGAAACATGGTGCCCTGGGGCTCTTTTCTCCAAGCAAAGTCTTTCACTTTTGCAATTTTGAGACTGCAATGGGTCGAGTCCAGATGCTTCTTGTGTTGCCCTCAGCCCATCTTTTCTATTGTCCTGTACCTTCTCAGCAATCAAGATCTCCTCTGCTCTCTCTTTGTAGTCCACAGCTTAAGTGGAGCTTCCTTTCTGGTCAAACTCAAAATGTTTTAAATCATTCTATTGGGCTCTTTGCTTTTGATTCTCAACACAAATCTGGCTAACGGCACCCAAGAGTAGCCATGCCACCTCTGCAACATTAGACTGCCTTGAAATTTCTTTTGCCAGATGAATTAGTCCTACACCCTTAATCACAGCCTCAGGCAAAGTCTCTGGACTCAAGAAAAATGCAGACAAACTTTCTGCCAAGGCATAACACATATTGTCTGGAGTCCAATAGCCAAATGCAGTGCTTCTTTCTACCAGAAACCTCCTTAACCTGGTATTTATGGGCAGAATTTCTATCAGCATTCTGGTCTTCTCATTGCTGACCAGAATCTCCCATACAGTACAGCCTCAGGCATTCCAGCTCCACTTTTTCAGCTAGCATCTCTGAACATTTTCTAATTCTTCCCCTTCCCACAAGTCAGCTCCAAAGGCTCTTGAGCCACTGGTCAGGTACAGTCCCAGCAAGGACCCCACTTGTCTGACCCCAAATTCTTAGTTACTTTTCTCTGATTGCTAAAACAAAATACTCAACACCTAAAGTCAAAGGAGGAAAGGTTTATTTAGCTCAGCTTGTAGAGGTTTCAGTCCATAGTCAGCTGGCTCCAAGGCAGAGTGGCACTGCAGACAGGCATCGCAGGGGAGAAACAGTTCATAGCATGCAGAAGGTAACAAAGCAAAAAAGGACTACCACACCTCTTTCTATACCTTATACCTTATCTGGGCTACTTAGGATGGGTAGCACTCACACCCTTAATCTAGTGCCCTTGATCCTAGCATTGCACCATGAATCAATCCCAGCATCACACACTCTAGATCCAGCCACCTCTGAAAAAAGCCCACCTATGACCGCATGAGGCTTTGGGGGGACATCTAAACACAAGCCATAACAGATTAAAAAACATAAAAATGGAAAAAATAATGATAAAAGAGCATCTCTGGGGAGATGGATGGAGACAGGATTCAGGGAGTATTTCACTGGAAGAGGGATGAAAGAATGTGCTGTATTCTGTTAGAAACTCAGGCTCAAATAATAATAAATGCTCTAGGATTGTGACTTGTCCTCAAATTTTAAAAGTCAGGAGGTAGTTTTTCTGCTGCCATTAATTAAGCATCTCAGTGTTGGCAGGGCCCAGAATCAACAACCCTGCTATTTATCTTTGCCACATAGTCACATGATGGCTGCAGCAGCTTTGAGCCTCCCATCTTTACATGAACGTTCATAATTGGGAAGCAAGTGTTGGCATTGGCCAGGGTTTCTTTTCATGCACCTCCCTCTTAAAAGAAAGAAAAATATCTCACAGAAGCACTCGAGAAGACTTCTTAATATATCACTTTACCTAAAGTTGGGACTTAATAGTCACCTTTCGTCCAAGGCTGGGCCCTCTTTCCTGAGAAGATGGCATCTCCTCACAGCCCCCAAACAATCCCAGGGCTCCAATGGCAAAGATAAAAGTGTTGACTTTGGGTTGCAGGCAGCAGTTTTACCTCAAAGGTACAGATGAGACAGGTCAGTGAGTTTGGGAGCAGGGAACTGAATGAATTCTTGTCAAATGTCAATTTTTGCTGTATGTTTGTCATGTGCTATCAGTAAGAGGAAAAGAGAGATGGGACATGAGGTCTGATGAGAGTGAAGATAAATAGCCAGAGGAAACACCAGCCATGGTGGTACACAGCTATAATCCCAGCACTCTGGGGGGCTGAGGCAGGAGGATTGAAATTTTGAACCCATCCATGCAAATTAGCAACTTAGTGAGACCCTGTCTCAAAGTTAAAAACTAAGAAAAAGTCTGGGGATATAGCTCAGTGCAAAGGCCCTGGGATCTATCCCCAGTACTGCAAAGGAACAAGCAATAATGAAAGACACCACAGAACTGAGGAAGGAACATGAACTCACACAGGAAACAAGGTCCTCAGTAGGGTGAGCTCTTGGGAAGAAATTATAGAGCAAAGGAAAAGGGAGAGGGAGGAAAAATCCCCTGAAGCTTAGTCAGCCCCAAGTGGTCACACACACCAGTTTCCTTACGCTGTGGGACAACTGATTCTTGGCATTGGGCTGCATGTGCTTTGTAGGATGTTGAGTGGTGTCCCTCGCCTCTACCACTGGATGCTCTAACACCCCAGCTCCCAGTCCTGACAGTCACAAATGTATTCAGGCCTTGCTCAAAGTCTCCTGGGGGCAAAGTTATCCCAGCTGAGAACCACTGGTGTACACTGCCTTATTTAGTTCTGCAGGGTAGGCACTAATTCCACCGTTAGTGATGAGGTCAAATACCCCAGGACACACAACTAAGAAGAGATGGAGCCAGAATTTAAATAGACTCTGCCAGGGACCACATTCTTCCCTCTGGCCCTGAGCTCTGCAGCCTGCAGTGCACCAGCCCAGCACAAGGAAAGATCTCGGTGCCCTTGGTCTTGGCCTCCACCTTCCCACAGGGGTCCCACACCCCCACACAGTCACTGTGCATAGTGATCTTTTTTTCCGGAAGGAATTAGAGAGCCCATAAAAATTAAATCTTTACAAGAGCTCTACATGCTCTTTTCAGGGAAGTCAATCATTTGGGTAAAAAAAAAAATGTGGCAACATTTTCCCAAGCACTTGGAGTAGGAAACCACCATCCAGAAAGGAAAGTCTTTCAAGCTGGAATGTGCTCTAGGCTGCCTCTTTAAATGAAAAACGTTATATGCCTGGGAAACATTATATATGGCAAAGCAATACGAGAGTCTCAATGTAATAATGATAGCATCAACTTCATGCTGTCTTTCATCCCAGAGACTCCATGAAGGGCCTTAGAAATGAAATTTTATACAAGTGCACACAGACACACACAATATTTGGAATATTCACACATATATCATTTTGCCCACCTCTCTAATGAAGGTGGAATGCAGTGGCAGATGTTTCACAGCTGCCCAGTCTCCACCCTCCAACAGTTTAGGACAGGAAGCCAGGACACCCGATCCAGGAGGAATTGCAGGGAGGTAAAATCTAATCCTTAACATTGAGATTCAGCCAAATGCTTGGGGTAGCCTCCACACCATTCCCTCATCCCTTATGGCAAAGGACTGAATAAGAAAAATGACAGCCACCTAACTGCTTTCCCAAAGTTCTAACCTCCCCGTCAGGAGAGTTGGGACTAGAAAGGATCCCTAACACTTGAGACACACGGGCAGTACATAGAGCCTGTAGCCCAGCCCAGCAACACTAAGGTGATAGGTTTGATGCTGAGGCCAGGTACATAGCTTCACTGTTCAATGAGCACAGACTGTCTCTTTTGCATAGATGCCTGCAATAGGGATAATGGCCTCATTATAGAATAAATCCTTTCATAAAGAATGCTTCACTGATACATGTGGGTGGTAGGGAAGGAAGGAGACAAGGGGTGGTGTCTTATCTGATTAGGTGTTTCAAGTACATTTACAACCACAGAGTGAGGAAAAAAGACTAGTGTCTGTGAAGTTTCTGGCTCATGTCTGACCCTAGGCTAGGAGTTCAGCCTGTCATCCTATTAATCCTTACTGAGCCTTATTGTCTGACCTCTAGAAGTAAAGAAACTGAGACTTAGAAAAGTTAAGCATGTTGGGATGGTACTCCCAATGCGCCAGAATTCTTACTCAGATCTGCCAACCTCAAAACGAAGACCCCGTGTTCCCAGCACATCAGAACAGAAAGTATTGTTAGCCCTCCCACAAGTCTCCTTTGTGCTTCCTCCAAGTTTTTAGCCACCTCCTCCAGGTAACTGCTATTCTTCCTTCTATTACTAAAGATTAAATTTTGTCTTTTTTGGGAACAATATAGAAATCAAATCAATTAGTATGTATTCTTCGGTTTCTGAGTTTGTTTTCTGAATAATTCATGAGGTATACTTCAGGCAAAACAGTGACTTATTCATTTCCATTGTTATATAGGGTTCTACTGTGTGAAGGTGCTGCAATTCATCCATTCTACTATTTATGAACACATGGGCTGTTTCATTTAGCTATAGTCTGAAGAATGGTCTTGCAAACTTTGTTGACAATTAATTGGTGCCTGAATATTTAAATCTGTGTGATTAGGAATAAATGCTGAAATATAAGATGAATAATTGTTCACTTTTACTAGACATTGTCAAAGTGTTCTGCTAGTTAACTCTTCCATCAATAATGTAGAAGAGTTGCTTTTGCTCCCCAACATCCAAAAACTAGTACAGTATCTTGAGTTTCTTTTAAAAATCAAGAATTCTGCTAGCTCTATAATGATAGCACAGTGTGGTTACAATTTCCTTCATAGAGCTTGGGGACCTTTTCATGTATTGTTAATCATGCGGACCATTACATTCTGAGAAGTGGCTGTCTATTTTCATATATTTATTTATAGGAGATCTTTGTATACTCTGTACAAAAGGTCTTTGTTGGATATGTGTATTGCAAATATCTTCTTTCATGCTGTACATAGTATGTACAGTCTATTAAATGTCTTATAGTTGTTTTCTGATGTTTATTTTATTGAGCTGACAACATTTAACATAAGGCACACTCTATTAACAAATTTTTAAGTGTATAAAACATTACTGTTGACTATAGATACAAGGCTGTACACTGGATTTCTAGAGTGTGCTCAACTTGCTCGACTAAAACTTTATGACCATTGATAAGTAACTCCCCATTTCTCCCTCCTCTAGACCCTGAAAGTCATCATTGCACTTTTTAATTCCATGAATTTTATTATTTTAGATACCACGTATAGGTAAAATTGTTCAGTATTTTTCTTTCTTAACTGGCATATTTCACTTAGCATAAAGTCTTCAATGTCCATTCATGTCGTTACATATTGCACAATGTCTTTTTTTTTAAAGCTGCAAAAGTGTTACATAACAGATTTTATCTATTTACCTGTCCACAGATACTTAGGTATTTAGGTTGTTTCAGCAACTTCACTATTGTATACAGTGCTGCAATGAACATAGGAATGCTAATATTTGCTTCAACATCTTCATTGTAATTATTTTTATAAATACTCAGAACTGGAACTGCTTCTATTTTTATGTTTTTAGGAACATACTATTTTCCACAAAAGCTCCACCATACTACATGGCCACCAACACTGCGAAAGCATTCCAATTTATCCACATAATCTGTATTACACTGGCTGTAACACTGCCTCCTTTAAAAAAAAAAAAGCCAACCCTAGAGTTGTGTGGTGATATCTCATTGTGGTTTTGGTTTGCAATTCCTTCATGATTAGTTACTCTGAGCACCTTTTCATATCCCTGTAGGTCATTTGTGTGCCTTATTTGGAGGAATATTTATTCAAGTAATTAGTCTATTTTTTATTAAGGCTATCATAAGCTCTTTACTAGTGAGTTCCTTTTACATTTTGGGATATTAACTTCTTATTTGATGTATGGTTTGCAAATATTTTCCCTCACTCCATTTGTCCCCATATCACTCTATTGATTGTTTCCTTTGTGGTTCAGAAAGCTTTTAGTTAGATGTGGTCCCACTTGCTTATCTTGTGGTGATATAATATCTACCTTTAAAACTATTGCCAAACTAAGGCCATGGAGTTTTCCTCTGTTTTCTTCTAGTAGCTTTATAGTTTCCAGTTTTACAT
The DNA here is from genome assembly GCF_000247695.1 of Heterocephalus glaber. The sequence continues at coordinate 27,028,484 of NW_004624732.1, forward strand.
TCAGGTATTCTTTGTTGATTTTTGTATATAAGATAAAGATCCAATTTTATATTTTTACATGTGGGTATCCAGTTTTTTCATCATCATTTGTTGAAAAGACTGTCTTTTACTCATTGTATATTCTTGGCACTTTTGTCAAAGATCAGTTGACTCTATATATGCGGATTTACTTCTGGATTCTCTATTCTATTTCATTGGTTTATATGTCTGTCTATGCCAGTATCTTGTTGTTTCATTTGCCACAACTTTGTAGTACGTTTTGAGAACAGAAAGTGTGATGTCTGCCTTGTTCTTCCTCAAGATTGATTTGACTATTTGCAGTCTTCTGTGTTCCATAATAATTTTAGGCAAAAAAGTCTGTAAGAAATACTATTGGGATTTTAAGAGAGGTTGCATCAAATATATAGATTGCTTTGGGGAATACAAACATTTTAATTCCATTCCATGAACAAAGAGATGTCTTTCCCTTTGTCTCTGTTTGATTTACTTTATTTCATCAATATTTTTGCAGTTTTCAGTATATAATTCTTTTATCTTCATACTTAAGTTTATCTTCTCTTGGTGCTATCTTAAATGGGACAATTTTCTTAATTTCCTTTTCAGATAATTCATAATTATTGTATTGAAGTTCACTTGATTTTTATACATAGGTTTTTTTCATATTT
>NW_004624732.1:27044752-27111201 GCF_000247695.1 Heterocephalus glaber
AGGGAAGGGGAAAAAAATAATAACCAAGAGACTCATGTAATGGTACAAGATCCCAATGATGAATGTAACTGTATTTTATACCTAAAATGTACCAATAAAGTTAATGGGGGGGGAAGAAAGCTGTAATAATTAAGTGAGTGGAGTACTGACACAATGATAGACAAAATAGTCTAATACAGCCACATTTATATGGTCAATAGTTTCAACATAACATATATAGTAAAAACTAAAAATATGGACAGGAGAGATACACAACAAATATAGGTCACTGGTCACATCTGTGAGAAAAGTTGACAAGAATCAGAAAGAACTACAAAGAAATATTCAGTATTATCTATAAAGTTTTGGTTTTAAGCAACAAAAATAAAAACAAGAGATCTGAAACAAGTTTAACAAAACACCATCATTGATTAAACTTGAATTGCTGTAGGTACACAGGATATATTTACTACTCTCTACTTTTTCTTTTTGAAATACATCTTTCAAAAGCTAATTTGCTCTTATGAAAAAAAACCCTCACATTTTGTGCCCATACAAATAACTTACGTAAGACATGTTAAAAGCTCTTTTTTGTCCCCTTCAGCATCTTTCTTCTTGATTTTGGTTTTACATAAGAAGAGAAATGTGATTTCTCCATATCTGACTATCAAAAAGAAATATCTTCTCTATAAAATTTTGTGTTTTATCTGCATTTCTCACCCTGCCCAAACAGTATATCAGATAATGATAGCAGTATTCCACATTCATACTCGAAAGAGAGAGGGAGAGATATAGAGGTAGAGGTAGAGGCAGAGGCAGAGCCAGAGGTACAGGTCAAGCTAGAGATAGAGAGAAAAAGAGAAAGAGAAGGAGAAAAGGAAGAAAAAGAGAAAGAATAAGAGAGAAAGAGAGAGATCAATGCATTTCTGAGCTCAGCCAAACAAACAAGACATCAACTTGCATCAACTATGGTTTTTACTTGAGTGCATATTCAAATCTCCAAAGCTGTGTGGAGCTTTGTGGTTGCATCCGATGCACTTTAAGAATTCTTCAAATAGTATAAATAATTTTAAAAGGAAAATAAAAGATAGATGATAGAAAATGGGGAGATAGATATTTTCCAAATGGGAAGAAGACCAAGGGATTGGAAGGTATAAAAAGAATTAAGACATGTTATGTACATGTACCACTTCCCACAATGATTGTAATCATTATATACTGCAAAAGTGTACTAATAAAAATAAAAGTTGGAAAAAAATTCTTCACAAAAGAAAAATAGTTAAATCTTTAACTTTGATATTTATGTTTAAAAAGTATATGGCTAGCAAGAGAATTTCACTAAAGAGATAGAATCTATAAATAAAAGTTAAATGGAATTTCTAGAGCTAAAAAGTATAATAACTGAAAGAAATAACTCAAAAGATGGACTTAACAGAAAAGTAGACACATCAGGAGAAATTACTGAAAAACTTTAGTGTAGGTCAGTTGAAATATCACAAAAAAGCACAAAGAGAAAAAAATTGAAAACACAAAATAATAACAAGAGATATGTGGCACATGGTAAAAAGCTCTAACATACCCGTAAACATAATCTAAGGTGGGAAAGAAAGAGAGAATGGGATAAAAGCAAGATTTGAAGGGATACTGTTTGAGAAGTTTCCAGAAGTGATGAAAATAATCTCATCCCAAATTAAACACTGTAAACACACAGAAGAAAAATATAAATAAAAGCACACCAAGTGGCTTAAAATCAAGGACAAAAGGAAAATGTTAAAAGACACTGTATTAAAAAGACATATTAGCACCAAGGAGCAGCAGTAAGACTGACAGTTAATGTTTCAACAGAAATATGGGAAGCTAAAAAGACAATAGGATGATGTATTTAACATTCAGAAAGAAAATAATTCCCAATTTAAAATTCTATATCCAGCAAAAATACTCAAAAACAGGATAAAATGAAGATATTTTTAGACATATGAAAGTCAAAGTTGCTATAACTGACACACTAAAATAAATACTAAAAGAAGGACTTTAGGGCAATGAAAAATGATCTCAGATGGAAGTGTAGAAGTGTACTACATTATGTCCGCCTTATGTTAGCACTATCCTATTAGATTCTAATTGTGGGCTTTTGCTCATATCTCTTACATCAGACTGGGAGTTCCCCTGTTCTGACCGTTATGACCTCAGTTTGAAGAAGCAGTATGGATTCTGTGGGGATAAAACTTATCATTTATAATTACCTACACGTTACATGTTTTGGAATGAAATTTTACTTTCTATAATAATAGATTTCCAATCAAAAATGATACCTAGGCACAGTGGTACATGCCTATAATCCCAGCTCTCTGGGAGGGTGAGGCAGGAAGATCCCAACTTGGAGCCCAACTTTGACAACTTAGTGACTTAATGAGACCATGTCTCAAAAAAATAATAAAAAACAACTGAGAATGAGGCTCTCAGCAAAGGTCCTGTATTCAATTCCAAGTACCACAAAAAGAGTACACCACTTTATTTGTTACCAGGGAAGCATGAATTTAAATTCATGGTGCAGTACACTAGGCTCATCAGAAAGATTAAAATGACAGAGACAATACCAAGAGATGGGAAGATGTTGAGAAACCAGAATTCACATACATTACTGGGGGGAGTAAATTGATACAACCACTTTTTAGAAAACTATTTGGCAGCATCTACTATAGCTGATCCAAGAATTTCATTCTCAGGGAGATGAGTGCATATGTTCACACACACACACACACACACACACACACACACACACACATCTAACAGTTTTCAGAGAAGCACTAGTTATAATATTGCTAAATTGGAAGCAACCCAAATAACCATCAACAATAGGATTCCAGTGATGTATTCACACAATGGAATACTATAGGCAGTGAAAATGAATGAAATCCAAATATAGCCACAGTGTGGATGAAACTTGCAAACAAATGCTGGGTGGAAAATCCAGGCATAAGAGAGCATGCAGTATATGGTTTTATTCACACATAGCACAAAAATAGACAATCTTATTTCCGGTATTAGAAGCCAGACTAGTGGCTACACATAGGGTAGGAATAGTCACAGAAGAGAGTAAGAACTAACTTCTAGGTGCTAGGATTATTCTGATCTTGATTTGGGTACTAGGTACATGAGTGTGTTCAAGCCATGGACAATTTATTAAGCTATCTTCTTATGATTATGCAGTTTTCTATAAGTTTGCTATACTTGGACCAAAAGTAGAATAAAATGCTCCATAATATTACCAGCCGCAAAATAGGATATCTAAAACTCTCTCAGAGTTTCTTTACCAGAAGTAAGGAGAGAAAAAAAGATGGTTAGTACAAATCTACTTAATTGTTTTCCTCTAATGGTATGGACCCACCAAGGGTGTTTCAAATGGAGCCTCTTTATTATCCCGTTCTATTCCAGTGTGATCACTTTTGCTCCTGCCCAGAGATCTTAGGCACCCCTAGACTCATGTCCGACCTTTCTTTGAGGGAGCACATTAGAAACTGGAAAGCAAAGCTGTACAACTTATTAAGCATTTACTGTGTCAGGCACTGAATTGCATCTTTCCAATAACTCCATAAAATGTGTAAGCTCCACCCTACTGATGAGGGAAGTGACATATAGAAAAATTAAATCATTTGCCCAAAAGCATTGATACTGGACTAGGATCTGGATTATAGATAGACTGATATTCATGTTCCAATTAACTAGAGACTTTATCTCTGAACCAGATCACAATGTAAATATTGACTGTGCTTATCCTAGCTTGAATGGTATCCAGGACTTTGGAGCTTTGGTTTTCTTTTTGCCCACAAATCTGTCTGACTCTCAGTGTGTGTACTGCCCATCTAATTACTGATGCTCTGTCTATTCCTGACCTCCCAAAACAGCAAAACTCTAGGCTCCTAGCAGGACAGATTTAAGGCCCAAATTTAAATCTGCAAATATCTATGGGGTTTTTATCCTTCATGGCCGAGCCCAGAGGAAAAAAATTACTGAGAGCTAGAGACCACCCTTTGACAAAATACTTTAAAAAACATCAAGTTCTCAAGTGTTCCTGTTTTGGCTTTTAGCTTCATGGTATTTTAGAGATTTCTTACTCTTCTTAAACTCTGTAAGCAATCCCCAAATCTACAAACAGGCTTTAGAAGATTAATATGGGGAGGGCAGTGAGAAAGATTGTTTCAGGAGCAATTCCTCTGTAAGGAAAGCCAGAAACCTAAATTACATACAGCTGAAAATATCTCACTCCTACCAGATTAGTCTTGACACAAGCCCCGCAGCAGAGGGCATTCTCTGTGTTGAAGGAATTACTCTAAAGGTTTTCCTTTCTTATTGCCCACTTATTTTTCTGAAAAGCCCTGTTCTGAAATCTTGTGTTTTACACTAATACAAAGCCTTTTTTGGTTATCATCTTAAATGGATTTCAACAGGAGACATTTTTCTTGGGGGCCATGATTCGGCAGGCTCCCAGGAATTTAGCCTGACCTGAGAAGAATGAACACTCCGAGAAGACCCAGTCCTAGCCAAGGAGACCTGAGTGACCATAAGAAGACAAGGGGGAAAAAAAATCACTTAAATTAAAATTGAATGGGCCCCATCAGATCCTCCAGGGAGCATTCTGAATTTCTTGTTTCACCCCCTTTGGATTCATAATGGCCTAAAACCCAATTCTTCACCACTTCCTCTTTGAAGTTCCTCCAAATTTTAAGGTCTTGCAGATAGGGATAATGTTTGTTGTGTCCTGATGTGAATCAATGGAAAAAATCCATGTATTGTATTTCTCAAGATTCTCTGTTCTCATCTCTATTTGGATTTCAGTTTTTCGGGCTTGTGTAATAGTAGAAAACTAAAATGCATTGGATGTTAAATGAGAGAAATGGAACTTCATTTGACTAGATGTTTGCTCTTATTTCAGGGAAAGTCTGGGTCACAATGGATACCTTAAAATCAAGTGAGCAGAGGACATCAACAAATTAAGGGACAGTGTTTGGAGATCCTACCAAACTTCAACCCTTTCACAGAGCTAAGTTCCCCAGAATCCTGGTTCAATTCTTCTATATGTGAAAAAAATTTCAATCTGCAAAGCCAGACAGATCTAACCTGAACTCTCCTATTTGTGCAGCTATCTGTAGTTATTATGCTCCACCAACAGGCCTCTTCCCAGGCACATTCTTCAGGATAGTCATATAATCTATTGGAACAATGGTCCTTTTTCAAGAGAAGTATTTCATTCTAATGAAATTGTGTATCACCATATTTAATCAATCAAGCTGATTGACAACAGCAATAGTTGAGTCTTGCAGCAGATGCTGCTGCTACCTCATTCTCATTCCAGTTTCATTTCTCAATCAAATCCATGTGTAAAAAACATAATGTGCTGCCAACACAATGTAATAAAACCTCAACTGAAATGCACACCAGCTCAACAGAAACTGATAACTCAAAGTATGGGAAAAGTTAACTTCAGAAAAATCACTTATGACACCCGTGCATTTAAGTTTTATGGATACGAGACGCATCTTCTCACTGTAGCTAATATGAATGGGCTAAATTCATGGATTTGTCCTGAAACAGAAAACAATAATCTCTAAAGCAACATTTTCCAAAAGTTGGCAGAAGAAGCCTTTTAAGCAGCACAGAAATCATCCTTAAAATTGGCTGAGTTTGTTTGAGATGCACCATTTGTGTCATAGAGCAATAAATTAGGACTTGAGCAGCATTTTTTATGATGATACAGACTGGTTAAAGATGATGTATCACTGGTTGTCACAGATAGAACCAGCAGTTTTCAAAGTTAATGATTCATAGAGGAATAAAGGTAACCTAATTATAGCAGTACCAGGGACAGAACTCAGTTGCTGTACTCAAATTCTGAACTCCTTCAGATTTCAAACTAGAGGAATTTCATGAATTTCTGCAACACTTTATTCTTATGAAACTTTGAATTAACTAACAGAAATGTGAATTCATACAAAAGGGAATGGATACATAGTCCGGAGATCTGTACATGAACTAGATTAAAATAGTGCCTCCCATCTTCACTCAGACCCTCAGCATGTGATGTTATTTAAAAACTGGGTCTTTGTAGATGTAGTTGGTTAAGATGAAGTCATCTCAAAGTATGGTGGACTTTATATCTGTGACCCTTATAAAAAGGCCATGTGAAAATGCAGACAAACAGAAGACAGACTTGTGAAGATAAAGGAAGTATTGGAATGATGCAGCTCCAAGGAACAGTGAGGATTGCAGCACCAATCTGGCAAACAACAGAAGTTAAGAGGAAGCAAAGAAGAAATGTTCCCTAGAGCCTTCAGAGGGAGCCTGGCTCTGCAGATGCCTTGATTTTGCATGCATAGCCTCCAGAACTGTGAAAGAAGCCAGTCCTTATTGTTTCAAGCCCAGTTTAGGCTCATTTGTTGCATCAGCCTTACAAAACCCAGACAGTAAGCAAAGGCTAAGACCAAATGTCCATGTCCAAGACAAAGGGCAAAAGTCAGCCACTGGAGTCAGAGGGCCTATCAAGAATAAGAAATGTAGGAAGCACCAATCCAGGGGTGGCTGTCATCATGCTTTTTCCTTACTCAGAAATACTTCATGGTGCAACATTGCCTATAGAGTAAACGCCTAATTCTTTCAGATATGCCTAGAATCACTTTTTGAGTTCTTGACTCTGTCATCAGAAATACTCACTTAGGTATCATCCTTTGTCCCACCATTCAGGGAACTAGACTGATTTAACCACACTCTTCAATTGTCAATGCATAGCTGATGGGAGAAGGCCACCTCCACATCTCATTTGCCTAAAGTTTTCATGCCTCCAAAGTGACACCCAAATGCCTCCAGAAAGAGGAAAAGCCCAAAAGCCTTTGTATCATATGGGCCTCAACAGGAAGAATGACAGACCAACTCAGCAGCCAGAGATAAAAGCTAGAGTCAGAGGTTCAAGTGGATTACTGCAATGAAAACAGGACCAAGGACATAAGTATAAAGTAAAGGCCAAGACACTGGAAAACCAAGGGCTCCTATACACATGACCTTGGTGTTCCCTGCCCCTCGTCCACCTGCAAGGAGTTGGCATTAAGCAGGACACTGGCACACAGACTACATCCTTATCCTGGACACTCATGATAGCTGCACTCCACCACACAGAAAGACAGACACTGGTTGTGGAGACCACCTTGGGTCTAGAAAGATTTTGACCAACAAGGAGAAGAAAGAAGGAAATTATGGGAAGAGGACTAGGCTGTGATCCAGGAACAAATCACCTAGCCTGTCACTGTGGTCAAGTGGTCAAGCCCTGTGTGATCTCGGTTTCCTCATATATGAAAGAGAAATAATACTTGCCTAGGAAGCTTTGAAGTAGAAAGAGTTCAGCACTTGGTTTGATAGACCTGATATTCCACTTCAGCTCCACCATTTCCTAGCTTAGTTTCTCATATATTTTATTTTATTTCTGAGCTATAGTTTCTCCATCTGTACAAATGAAGGTCATGACAAAGTACAAATAAATCATATGCATGAAATTTCTGGCTTTGCATAGCATTCACTCATTAATGATAGCCATCATTGTCATGTCCCTCACAGTGATTATTATCATAAACAGCAACTAATATAATGGTGGGGTGAATCTAAAGCAATGAGGCCCATTTCGCACATCAAGAGGAGTGGCATCCCCTTTAGAGTAGACACCTTAGAAAAGTATAGACTTCAAATGATGCTGCTGTTGCTCTCTTACACACACACACACACACACACACACACACACACACACACACACACACAGAGAAGACCTGCTCTTTTCCAGTATTCATTCATAGTCAGTAGATAATCCTGTTCAGGATTGGCCTTATCACTTGTTTTGACCACAAAATTCATTCTGAAACAGACTCTTAGCCTACTTTAAAAAATTATATACCTTCAAAGACTAAAGATTTCCCCTCACCAAGAAAACAAAAAGAAAAATGTGCATAAGGCCCCAAAAGAAGTTCAAATTAGAACCCCAATGTTTCTCAGTGGCACTAACCTCAAAATAAGAGTGTAACTTCCAAGATGATTATTTTTTAAATCAACATTATTTAAATACATACACTCATGTTCATTCATTTAAAAATCATTATTTGCATTAATATCTACTCCTGTAGAAGAAATGCACCAAAAAATAGAGCATACAAGCATATAAACTATCCCACCTAGTTTTGACTGAACATTATATATTTGATTTACTTTCTGAAACTATTTTTCTTAAATCCATGATTCAATTATTCATGTATTACTTAGGTCATTTATCCATTCAACATACGTTTGTTGAGGACTTTGGCATTTTTAATACAACACTGCAAAGTAAAGGCTTATATAAACAACTGGCTATTTTGTCTGCAGATACAAGCTTTCTTTCTTGAATTACTTCAGTTCTTTACACTAAAATGACTCTAAGGGAAATTTAAAAGCATCATGGCCAAGACCTTAAGTGAAGGTCCCTGAGTCTGATGATCTGATGATGGCCAAATTGACATTTCAGAGGCTTCCATTTCAAGAGGGCAAACTGAAGCCATGAATGAACCTCCCAAGATCTTTTAAAAATAATGAAAGGAACTTTAAAATTATAGAACCAATAATAGGGAAGAGAATAAGTGAAGTGCCACTTTTGAAGAAATTTTGTCATATTTCACAAAGACAAAGTATATTTGGCAAATTGTCAATATGTCAGCAGATTAGTCAAAGCAGAGGTACCCACTGCCGAAATAAAGTGTGTACAATGAGTGACAATAAAGGACTAAAAGAGAAAGAGTTGATCTTTTCAGTAGACACCAGGGTAAATTTCAGCCCTAACTCCCCAAAATGTTTTCCTTCTAAAGCAATTTAATTATAGTAATGAATCCCATAAAGATGTTTTAGTCAACAACAGACTGCATATATGACAGTGGCTGCAAGTCCTACTTCCTAGTGACATCATAACCATCATAATAACATGGAATATGACTCATATATCTGTGGCAATGCTGGTGTAAATAAGACTGCTGCACAACCCATAATATACAAGTATAACATATGCAATTATGTACAGTATGCAATACTTAAAATTGATAATGAATGCCCAGGTTGCTAGCTTATGTATTTACTATACTATATTTTTAATCTTTATTTTAGTGCATACTCTACTTTTAAAAAAGTTTACTACAAAGCAGTTTGCTATGTTCTACCAGCAGCAGCCTCATATCTCATTTATCTGATCTCTTGATTGTATCAAGATATGTGACTGTATTTTGTTTGGGGAGGAAAGGGGAGTTGGTTTAGGTGTTGGCATTGCAATTTAAGGCCGGCTTGTTTGGGCACATCCTAGAGAGAAGCCCGCCAATTGATAAGACTCACTCCCTTACCTACAGCCTGATAGCTCTTCCATTCTTCTTTGATAAAAATGAGTTAGATGCCAAATATGACCCAACATTTGAGGAGAAAGATCAACCAACATATTATAAAACAGCATTTGTATTTATTCATCCATAGAAATCAATGGATAACTAAACAAATATTTGAAGAAACAGAAAAACACATCATAAGAAATAGAATTCAAGTAAACAAGAGACTTCACATGGTATTATATCCACAAAGTCAGAAAATCAGAATGTTTTTCCATGATTGTATTTGTGTCATTGTGACAAAATACTTAACATACCATAAACAACTTAATGTAGAAAAGGTTTATTTTGGCTCGTGGTTTCAGAAGTTTCAGTCCATTGTCATCTGGCTCTATTCCTTTTAGACCTATGGTGAGGTCTAAAATATCATAGCAGCAGTGTGCAGTGGAGGAAAGCTTCACACCTCATGGCAGCCTGGAAGCAGAGTGAGAAGGAAAGAACTTCAGAGGAGGGGGCCAAGGACAAGATAGGTCCTTCAGAGCCATACCACCAATGACCAGCCTTATCCAGTTAGGGCTCACCTCCCAATAAGCCCATTGAGGTATGTACTCATCGATGAATTAATCCACTGATGAAGGCAGTACCTCCATGATGCAATCACCTCTCTAGACCTCACCTCTGAATATTGCTGCATTGGGGATCAAGTTCTCAGCACATGAGTCTTTGGAAGACTTTTCACATATAAATTTAACAGTGACAGTGAGAGTATAATAAATATTTCTTGGAAATTAAGTTGCCAAATTAAAAATCAGGAAGATTACTAGATATAAGTGAGGAAACTTCCTATAGTATGAGCAAAAAAGACAAAGAAAGAATAATAAAAGAATAAAATACAGGCATGGAGAAAAAAATACAGGTAGTTCAACAACTAATTAAGAGAAATTTAGCTAGGTATGGTGGTACGTGCCTGTAATCTTGCATTCTGGGAGGCTGAGACAGAAAGATTGCAGGTTCAAGTTCAGCCTAGGCAACTTAGCAAGACCCTGTCTCAAAAGTAAGAAAAAATTATAAAAAGGGCTTGGAAGGTAGCTCAAAGCAAAGGGCACTGAATTCAATCCCAAGTACTACAAGGTCCCATTTTACCAAGCTGTTCCCCTGCTGGGGATCTTCCCCAAAGAATTAAAAGAGTCATACTACAGCGATATATGTGCACCCATGTTTATAGCGGCACAGTTTATAATAGCTAAAGCTTGGAAGCAGCTCAAGTGCCCATCAACTGGAAACTGGATAATGAAAATGTGGGGATTTTTTATAAAACAGAGTACTACTCAGCCATAAAGAATGAGAAACTAGAGACATTTATAGCTAAATGGATGCATATTGAGGCCACACTCTTAAGTGAAATAAATAGGACACACATGTGTAAATACCGAATAGTTTCTCTAGTGTGAGAAACTTCAAGTGTAAAATAAGGATTAAAATGAGTAATTGATAATTTGAAATAGGAAAAGGTCCAAAGGTGTAGGGGTGGTGGGAGGGGAAGGGGAAAGGGAAGAAGGGAAAGGAAAAATTATGAGAAAAGAAAAAAATGGAAACAAAACCTATGTAAATAGGGAAGGGTGGAGGGGTGAAGGGCGCACAGGTAATGGGGAAAAAAATAAGAACCAAGATACATCATGTACAGGTACAAACACCCAATGGTAAATGTGAATGTATTATATACCTAAAATATACCAATAAAAGAATAAAAAAAAAAGAACCTACAACTCTGGTGCAGTGCCAGTAAACTCCAAAAAAAAAAAAAAAAACAAAAAGAAAAAGAAGAAAAGAAAGAAAGAAATTAGGAAAGCAATGAAAAACATTAGGGAGAAAGTTATCAAATAATTCAAAGAATTGAAGATAAATACAAATATTGATCAAAATTAAATAAAATAGGATTATGATCTTGATGCGACATGGAAAAATATCAAATACCCATTCCTGAGATTCAAGGGCATGGGCAGGGAACATTTGAATCCTATTGGATCAGACTTCTCATCAGCAATGAAGGATTCTGGAATGCATCGGAATAAAGGTTTCAAAATATGAAGGTAAACTCATTGTGGACCTAAGGTTCTATATCCAGCTTAAGGATTAAAGGAAAAGACATCATTTCCACACATTTGAGAGTTCAAAACACTTGCCTCATCCCTACATTTTCTAAAGGAATTACTTGAAGATGTACCTTTGAAAAGGGAAGTGGAGAAGAGGAGAGTTCACAAAAAATAAGAAAAGGAGAATTATGGAATTATGGAGTTAACCACAATTGTTAACCACAGGATGCTAGTGTAAAGTAGCCTTTGGGAAGTAAGTGGCCCAAAGGCCTTGGAATTAATTATGGAATCTTCGAGTTTCAAGAAGATTGTCTTAAGGAAAATAAAAAAGATTCTAAGAAATTCATAAAATGACAACAGAGCTGGATAATAGTTGGAATATAGGTAGATAAAATGTTTTTGCACGAAACAAATAGAAATAAAATTTGCACAAAATGGTCATGGTCTAAATAGAAAACAACCCAATATGTGCATGCTTTTGACCAATTAGGAGAGCGGATTTAATCTGATGTTAGGAATGTTGTCTTCTGACCAGCAAAGGCACTATGTTGTTGGCTGTAGAGAAAGGAGAATTCATGCTACTTAGTCCTATAATAAACAATGTCAACACAAAATAAATGCTTGTTAGGTGTATACATTGCAAATATTTCCTCCCATTCTGTAGATTGTCTCTGCACTCTGTTGATTATTTCCTTTGCTATGCAGAAGCTTTTAAATTTGATGCACTTGCACTTGTTCAAAATATCTTTGCGTGTTTCCATGTCCCTAAGTATTTCACCTATGTTTTCTTCTAGTAATTTCATAGTTTCAGGTTTTATATTTAAGTCATTAATCTATTTTGAGTTGATATTTGTCACTGGTGAGAGCAGCAGGTTGCATTTGCTATTCCTTAAACACAAAGGGCAGGGGAAGGAGGTGCTGGCCCTGGGAGATTGTAGCTGTAATAAGAGTCGTGTCTTCCAGGAGCTGTGGGCTTTGGTAGAAGACATGATGGCCTACGAAGACCACACAGGAAGGGAGCCAAGGAAATAACAAGCCTTCTTCACTTCCCATCTAACTCTCCAATCTCCAACTGGTACCTGGCCAAATACAACCAGGAAGATAGAACTGGGTTGTCCAGTAAGGAAGTCACTAGCCACATGCTATTTAAATTAATTAAAATTAAATAAGATTAAAAATACAATTCCTCAGGACATTAGCCATGTTTCAAGTGCTTAGCAACCACATGTGGTTAGCAGCTTCCATACTGAACACAGAAAAAGAACATTTCCATCGTCATCAAAAGTTCTGTTGGACAAGGCTAATAAAAGGGTGAGGGAAGGACACGAGCTTGTCCATGAAGATCATCCTCTACCAAGCAAGGTAGATAAGGATGGTGAATCTGGAGGGACAAATAGAAGCATGTTAGGCACTTCCAAGCATGTCTTGTAAGATAATTCTATAAAAAGTATAATTGTTGGGTGTGGTGGTGCATACCTGTAATCCCAGCACTCAGGAGACTGAGACAGGAAGATCACTGGGAGTTTGAGGCTAGCCTCCACCACATGGTGAATTCAAGACCAGCCTGAACTACATAGTGAGAACTTATCTCAAAAAAACAAACAAACAAAAAAGTGCAATAAAAGTTTGGCAGTGATGATGGGACTGATGTTCAAATAAATGTGACAAATGCTACACAATATTCAGATTCAAGGTATAAACCAGTCTGGTAACAGCTCTGAGAAATCCTGTCAATCTGCTTAACTTTTTAACTTTGTTTAAAAACAGGAGTATTCCAAACTCTTTTGCTAAGGGACATTTGTTCTATCATTGCTTGTTTACTTGAAAGAAGATGGATTACAACACCTATTCTCACAGTTCTTTTGATAGTCGACATTTCTCACTCTTGCATTTTGAAGATAAAATCATACTCCTTATTTGGGCTAGGGGATCCCAAAAGACACAAGGAAGTTGTGTCCTTCCATTCAGCACTGAAGCTGGAAAGTAGCTGAGAGTCCTTCAACTAAGTGACTCAGGAGAGCCCATTCAGATGCTCTATCCATACTGTGGCCAGGAAAAGGTGCCATTCAGACCTCCTGCCTTTGGGAGCATCATCACTCCCAGGCAGCTCCAGATGCTGCCCTTCTGATTCACTCTTGAGTCAATCTTGCCCTTCCTCTGATTGGTCCCAGCCAAAGACTGAATGTGGCAGGGGAATGATGTAGGCCCATTACATGACACCCCTCTGAAGACACGTTAGGATTGAAGACACCTCCTTAGCCTGACTGAGACATTCTTAAATGGTCCTGTAGCCAGAAACTCCCTTCCTCTCTTTCCCATTCCCTAGGTGTCAGATCTGAATCTCTGTCTGAAGGCTCTCCCTGTCCTTCAGACTGTTTTCCCTTTCTCTTTCAGAGGTGTTTTTCTCTTCTTTTTTTTCTTGGTACCAGCGATTGAACTCTGGACCTTGTCCTTTCAAGGCAGGCGGTAGAACCACAGAGCTAAATCCCAGGCAGGTGTTTTCCCCATAACTGTCTTGCATGTCTAATCATGTCCTGGTGATCACATTTTGAAGAACGTGAACAAACACAACTCTATCTAAATCTTGAATAGTATCTCAAACATGTGAGTATACCTAGATATAATTCAAGGCAGAGTCCAGTTCTATGAAAGATACTTGGATGCATTTTGTTTTGCAAGGTTAGTGTTTTGTTTTGTTTTGGTTTGTTTTAACTGAATTTGAGTGTCTTTAAGGGTGTGTGCTTGTGTGTGTGTGTGTGTGTGTGTATGTGCACATGCATGCTCACACTCTACCCCAATTCTGACCATTCCCTATTGTTTTACACCCAGATCAAATAAATTTTATTACCCACCTGGCATATGCAGGCATTTGAACTTAGTATCACTAATTTAATGCATTTACCTAGGCATTAAAAAATTTAAAAATTACGCCACATTGCTCATAGCTTTTCTGAATCTTAGCCCAGTGGACCACAACTCCAAACTTTTGCCTCATTATTTTACTATGATAAAAGGCCATTATAATTTAAGTGACTTAATCATTGGGCCTTGCTTCTGGCAAGTTTTATCAAGTTAAAGATTCTATTTTGAGTTGACCCTTAGTACCTAATTCTGCAGAGCATGGCTTTTAGGCCTCCATTATCTGTATACACCATCCCAGGACAATTTCTTCCCATCAAACCCCATCAATACATCCACCTCAGATCTGCATTTTCTGACTAAACTCAACTCACCATGGGCATCTCACATCTCTTCAGCCCTCAGCATGAGTTTTAGAAATTTAAGCACACTCTGACATCATCATACATATTTTTTCATGGACTTTTATAATATTTGATATGAATCTCTTGTAAAACTTTGGTAGACCTTGGGTATTATATTTAAAAAATTAAATCCTAGACTAATAAACTAATTCTTTTTAAAAATCTATGAGGGAGAATGACTTAATTTGGTGTTAGATTTTTGTGGTTAAAACATCACTCCAACGTTTTCTAATTTCTCTTTGAAATAAAAACAAATTGGCCTCAGACTCAGATGCTTGAGTCAGCCAGATTAGTCAGAATTGGATCATTTTTATTGTATTTTTTGGCATTATTTCTTTACGACAAGGGACACTGATTTTCCTTTATAGTAAACATTTCCTTTGAAATTAAGTTTATTTAAAGAAAAGAATGAATAACTTTAAGAACATATTAATAATAGCATTGGTGGTCTTAAACTATTAAACTATGGAAAAAATCCTAAAGGGGTCAGATAAACAGCCAAAGTGGGAGAAAGATGGCCCTAGAAACTCACAGATTCACAGTTCTGGGCCTCTGTGCCTTCAGTTTGAGCACCATATTTAAGTGTCCTTTATTGATGAAGGCTGTTTGAGTTGGGTTTTCTGTTACTTAGAACTGAACCATGACTAATTGAGGTTCCAGGACTAGCAGTTAGCATGTCTCTGCTCAGGGAGTAAGCAATCAACTTGAGAAGCCTGGAGTAGAGTGGGATTATTTGCTATTGTAAGCACAATGTCGCATAGGTGTACAATAGGTGCTCAATAAATATTTGTCAAGGGAATAAATGCAAATTTAAGATGAATGAACAATAGAAAACCCAATACAACAACTGTCATGTGGTAATACATGATTAATTGCCAAGCAAATGGTAGAGACTTTAAAGAGGAGGAGGGATGAATCTGAATTCATGAAATACAGACAGAGATAAGAGAAGGAAAGAAAAGAGGAAAATAATATTTCTTCAGAGTGAATAGTTCTTCAGAGTGCTAGGCACTGTGCAGGGAGTTTTACATCTGCCATCAGTCAACACTAGTGACTAAGTACTAAGAGAACAAGGGACTTAATACTTTTGGCCCTTGTTGAAAATAAGGCAAGAAAGGTTCAGAAAGTTTAAGTAACTTCATTAAAGTTTACTCTGCAAACTAGCCAGCTCAGATATATACCCAGGCCAGTTGATGGTTACTGCCAACTCAGTAACCCAGGCTTACTGACTAGGGTAGCTAGAATTGAGGTCAGTGGTAAAACAAAAAGAGCATTGTTATGAACACAGTTTACAGACTTTTAAGGGCTATAAAGAGCATTCTGGAGTAATGTAAGAACGTGAAGAATTGGGCAAACAAAGACTGGCATTAGGCAAAATTCCACTCATAACAGTGCTTTTGCAACCTTCAGAAGAAGATAGTAGCTAATTGAATCTGAAGTTTCATGTGCTGGGAACTAGTACCCAAAGAATTCACAATTTGAATGAAAAGTGAGATGTATGATGCATATATGTTGGAGAAGGAAAGTCTCTGATCCTTTATCTTCCCAATTAACATTGATCTTTAACACTAATTATGTGATATTTCTTCCAATAAGTAGCAAAACGATGGGGAAGAGAGAGCAGAGATAGGAAAAGTCTTGAGGAGCTGTACATATATGGGAGGCAATTTTTTTATATAAAAAGAGGGAGTCTTTGGCACTTCCCTTTCACTACTGTCTATCATGGAAGAAAACTTCTACACTCACAAAGCTTACCTAAAAATCTGACTATATTCAGACACCCTCCTATACCAAGGGTACCAAACCTAGGAGCACACTATTACAGTAAATCACTCGTAAGACCCTCTGGGTTTTCTGGACCACTGTATCCTAAATAGCCTGTGAGTTCCAACTCCCCATTGTCCTCCCAAGTGATAAAGAACATGATATCAGATATCAGGCAGCTTTTGCTCCATAACAAGTACCCAAATAATAATAACAAAAAATAATCATCTGGAAAAGGAATTGATATCATGATAAAGGTCCAAATCCTAGCCAGGCAGTATCCTGTGATTATAAGGAGTGAGCAGCTATGTGCTGAAGTAACTGAGACTTGCACGTGATGTCAACCCAGACTTTGAGGTGGAGAAAACAATATTTTGAAGACAAGGCACTTACTGCTTTTTAAATTAATTTTGTTGGTATATGTTTATGATATATAATAATTACATTCATTTTGGTATTCATACATGTAATATATATGTATATATATGATATATACACACATATACATATACTATATATATATATATATGGCACTCCAACTTGCTAAAGGTTAAACCATAGACTGTTTCAATTGGGTCTGGTAAAAAATTGAAGTCAGTATCCATTGGTCTTCAGCATCTCTCAGCTGAGATAGCCTAATTACCTAACCAGTCAGCACAGGTTTAGAATTTAGGATTTCTATCCAGCCAATGAAGTGCTTCCAAAAACAACTATGGAAATCTCTTATTTAAAAACAAACAAAAAACCCTCCTACATTTGCTTTCCCAAAGAAATGCTTTGACTTCTGAGTCAATCTCTTTAAGTTAAGAGATATAATTGAGCCATGAAGTTCGCAAAACAAGTTTTCCACTTTTTCTCTCCCTTTTGGAAATTAGAGATAAACTGGTTGTCTTAGTGGCCACTGTTGGCTCCCCACAATGCAGCTGCCTCTGACGTTCAGGGTCTTTCTGAAGAGGTCAGGATGAGTGCTGTAAGGTCAGGGCTCTTCTGCAGAGGCATCTCCCCTGAGAACAGTTGGAAACAGCACCCAAGGACTTCATGGGGGGACAGGGGAGGAGAGAGAGAGATGTCCAGGCTACTTCTCCATACCCACTGCACATCCTCCTAAGATCCACAGTGTTTTCTGCCCTGTATGCACATTACATGCTGAAGAAAGCAAGTTTCAGCTCAGTTCGGTTCTGCTCTTTCTCCTGTCACCACTCTCTATATACAGGAGATACTGAGATAAATCATAAATGGTTCTTGCATTGAAAGAGCTCACAGAGTAGTGGTAATGTTGAGAAAAGATATGCTATATGTGAGACTCAGTGAGCCTCCCACAGAATGATAACTTGGGAGCTAGTTGAAGTACAAATAGAAATTTCCTAGACAGAATCTGGGACAACAACTTTGAGACAAAGGGAAGAGGATGATTTAATCTCAGCTGTTATGATCTCCAGCTTCCAATAGTATGACTGTTGATGTCAGAACAGCTGGCCTGAATCCTACCTGCTCAGTCCAACAAATTGGACTAATCCTCCAAGCTTCTTCACCTGTGAAACGAGACTAATCATAGGTACATGACACCAGTGTACAGAGGACTAAATGAGATACAGTATGTAAAAACATTTTGTAGGCTATAAGATGCTACTGCTACAGATGTTCATTATTTTTCTCATCATTGTCAGAGCTAATTTGTGATAATCAGTGGTTTGATGCCAGGAGCTTTGTTGGAAACTGCATTCAGAGGATAAAACAGATCATCCTGACCTCATACCATCACAGTCTAATACTAATAAATCACACTTGTGTAGTGACTATTACATGCCATGACCCATTCCCAGCACTCTACAGCTATTAGTTCACTCATCCTCAACAACCTAAGAAAAGGTGCCGTGATAACCCTCATTTTGAAAGGGGCAATGGAATTAACATGAGAAAATGAAAAAATGGAAACAAAGTCTTTGTAAATAGCAAGGGTTGGAAGGATTGAAGGGAGAGCAGGGGAATGGGGAATAAAATAAGAACCATTGGGGCCGGGGATTTAGCTCAGTGGTTCCGCCGCCTGCCTCACAAGCACAAGGACCCAAGTTCCATCCCCGGTACCAAAAAAAAATAAAAAATAAAAACCATGACAGATTATGTAAAGGTACAAATTCCAGTGATGAATGTCATTATATTGTACACCTAAAATGTACCAATAAAATTAATTTTAGAAAAAGAAAGGGGAAAGCTTGTGCAAGGCCTTGGGTAGTAGAACTCTGTTGACTTTCCATCACTCTGACAAAATTCCTGACATAAACAATTTAAAGGAAGAACAGTTTATTTTAGCCCACTGTTTCTGAGGTTTCAGTCCATCATCAGTAGGCTTCATTATTTGTGGAAGGACGCGGAGGTGTAGAGCTGCTTGCCTCATGGAGCTGAAATGCAGAGGGCAAGAGAAAGAACCAGAGAGAAAGGAATAGGGACCAGATATAGTTCCTACCACCACACAGCAATGATCCACTTCCTAAACTAGGCCCCACCTACTACTTTCATCACCACCCAATGATGCTATCAGATTATGATCTCAAGCAAGGTCTTTTTTTTTTTGGTACCGGGAATCGAACTCGGGTCCTTACGCTTGCACAGTAGGCCGTGAAACCACTGAGCTAAATCCCCAGCCCCAGATTATGATCTCATCAGTAGATTAATCGACTCAATGAAGGCAGTTCCCAAGGGCCCATCAACAACAGAGCCTTCAACACAGTGGGCATCTTGGAAGACATTGAGATAACAACATGCTCAAAGGTGAACCCAGGTGGGCAGATGTTAGATGCCCTCTCCTCACCACTTGTGTTCACAGACATGGACACCAAAAGGCAAACAACTATGATACCATGCCATAAGTGCTATGTGTTTGATGTGCTGAGAGATTAAGGGGTATAAATTAAGTGAAGGGTGTGGGGGAGTCAGCAAAGTCTTCTTAGAAGCTATGGTCTCTGAGCTGAGTTCTATCTAGGAAGTGTGGAAAGATGTTCGCAACCAGAAGAGTAGTTTGGGCAAAGAGTCTGAAGGGTGATAGCAGAGCTTATCCTCAATGTTGGAGGGAAGGAGGAGGGAGGAGGAAGGAAAGATGGGAGGGAAAGAGAGGGATACAGGATATGGCTGAAGAGGTGGGCAGCATCCAGGTCCTGAAGGGCTTTGGGCACCATGCAAAGAAGCCCTGACCATCTTTGAGAGGAGCAGAGATTGAATGTTGGAAGGCTCACTCCAACTGAGGAGGGTATGATAGATCGGCAGAGAGATGTATGGGAAATGACTGAAGGCAGAGAGACAGCTTGGGGCTTGACCCAGAAATCCAGCTGTGATCAAAGGTGTCAGAATGTAGAGGGTGGTAGTAGGAGTGAACAATTTGAGAACTACTGAAAGATAGCAACTGATGAAAAAGAAAGATGAAGAAGGATCTTCATGGGTCCCTGGACTGGATGATCTGGTGGGTCAGGATGGGATTATGAGAACCTGAGGATGAAGACCAGGTAAATGTCCACATTTGAAGGAGTTCAGAGGAAGCAGAGTCCCAGAGCAACACAACAAAGAGCAAGCAGAAGAGAAGAAGGTAAACAAGCCCATTTCCAAGAATCCAAGGGAAGTTGAAGGGCAAATTATTTCTGTTAGACACCAAGAATTTACTTCCCGAAAGAGTCCTGAGTCCTTAAATCCCAGACTTAGATAGGTGATACAAGAAATCTTTGTTTTCAGTCTTGTTTTATTCTCTCTGCCTTTTCCAAGACTTCACATTTCACTGAACCACTCATTTAAGACTCTTTAATAAATTTCTCAATGTTTTTGTCTACTCACTACTGCTTTCTGCACACATAGAAATAATGGGATGACAGAAAGTTTCTGCTGATTGGTATTTGCAATGTACTGAGACTGTTGAATGAACCACTGAGCACACCATCACCATCACCAATAATAGCAGCTGATGCTGCCCTCATTTCTTGATCATCTATTATGTACCAGGTATTCTGTCTTGAGTTTTAAAAGCATGAACATTAAGCAAAGTAGATACGATGTTTCTCTTTGCTGAAGGAAAAATGAAGGTTTGGATACATTAAATGATCACTAAAGATTATGAAACAATTAATAAAAAGCAACTGGATAGCTTTATGGCAGCCAAGAACAATGCCTTCAGACAGGTCTTTAAATTTTTCACCTAAAGATTTCCTTGATATGCTATGATCAGCAGGCAGAGAAGAATTTATGTGTAGGACATGGAGAGAAGGAGTGAGTCAGATCAAAGAAAAAAGAGGTAAAGGGGAAGAGTTCAGGACATTACTGTTCCCAAGCCCAATATTCTGAGTTGTTAGCTGTGTCCTCACACATTCAGCCCCCTGCTAGATCATTCAGAAAAGAGTAAGCACCCAAATGAGTTTTCATGTTTGCTGTATGCATTAGGAAGATTTTCATCACTGTGACAAAATACCTGCGATAATAAAAGGAAGAAGGATGTATTTTTGGCTCACGGTTTCAGAGGTTTTAGCCCATGGTAACTTTGTCCTGTTCCTTTGAGCCTATGGCAAGGCAAAATATCATGGCGGGTGGTACATGGTTTAGCAAAGCTGCTCCCCTCATGGAGGCCAGGAAACAGAGAGAGAGAAAGGGGCCAAATTCCATATGTTTCTTTCAAAGACACAGCCCCAGTGGCATAACTTCCACTAGTCCATACCTCTTAAGGGTTTCACCACCTCTCAACAGTGCCGAAGTCTGGGGACTAGATTTCAACTCATGACTTTTGGAGAATATTTATATTGCAAACCATAACACTAATTGAACTAATTGGACTAACTGAACACATCAATTCAAAAATTCTTTTAGCAATAAATTGAGGTGATACTCTTAAGTGAAATAAATAAGACACACGTGTAAATACCGAATCATTTCTCTAGTGTGAGAAACTGAAAGTGTAAATAAGGACTAAAAGGTATAATAGATAATGTGAAATAGGAAGAAAAGGGGCAAAGGGGAAGGGGAAGTCGGAGGGGTAGGGGAAAGGAAAGAAGGGAATGGAATTAATATGAGAAAATGAAAAAAATGGAAATAAAGTCTTTGTAAATAGGGAGGGGTGGAGGGGTTGAAGGGAGGACAAGGGAAGGGGGAAAAATAAGAACCAAGAGAGATTATGTAAAGGTGCAAATTTCCAATGACAAATGTAACTGTATTGTATACCTAAAATGTACCAATAAAATTAATTTTAAAAAACTAAAGACACAACTTCTAAAGATTAAAAAAAATTCTTGGCTACCTTTCTGCCAAGAACACAACTTAGAAATCATTTATTCATTTAATAACTATTTATCAAGCACCTACTTGGTTTCAAGAATTGAGTTGAGTTCTAGGGATATAGTGCAAAGAAATTTTTAAAAAACTAGTAGATGAAAGAGGAGAGGGTATTTATCTTTAATTTTTACTTGGAAGGATACACCTGAAGGACAAGAGTTGTTAATAGGGTAGTTGAGAGGGCAGCTTGAGCCAAGGTCTTGTGCTCTCACACTGTTTTCACCATTCCTTCCTGCTGCTGTGTCTTGCAAACTCCAATTCACCCCTTAAAACTCATATGGTGTTCTTCTGAGCTCTCAAGCTCGTTCAGCTCTGGTTTACTGAGCATCTACTATGTATCCCGTTATGAATTTCACAGCCTGTCCAATAAGCAAAGAATATATGGCATCTCTACCTCAGGTTTTCAGAGGTTTCCTGTGGGGTTCCTCTGCACCCTGTCCACAGTTCTGTGAATCAAGTATTAGCAATGGTCCCAGCCTGCCTGGTCCATTCTGAGCTCTCTGGAGAAATGTGTGGTATCACTTAGTTCTGTCCTGGCGCTGGCAGAGTAGTCTTTAATGAACACAATGGGATGACTGCAGCATGTAGGAGTAGATGTCTAAGGACATGTCAGGACCCCTGATTTCCTTTTTGAAGTCAGTAATTACCTATAATGGAAAGATTTTGGAGAACCAGGCTCTGTTTGAATGACTTGAACAAATCACTTAAGATTTATCCATTGACAGAATTAGACTAGAATTGTGGGCCTTAGATGACACGTGTTTATCAAAGCCTAGGCCTGATGTAGTACTAGGGCAAGCACAAGGTTAGTCACATCCTGTCCTCAAGATAGAAAAAAGAGACAAAGAGATCTTCTATAAGGAAAGTAAGAAGCATGTTTGGTCTTTATCTTAGTTAATTCTGACCTAAATTTCTGTGACACAATGTTGCCTCATCTTTGATCCACTGGAAGATTTATTTTTCAACAAGAACAAAAGTCAGCATACCTGGCACAGGATAAAGTGCTATCTCATAGAATTATATTTAACATTTATGGAGAGCCTTAATTTTTGAATAGGTGAAATGATAACATGACTAGAACATGAAAATCTTATAAAATAATGCACATGGAGAACCAGGCCCACCTCAAGTTTATATCTGCCCCACTCCTTGCCCCTGCTTTCTTCTACCACGAGTCACTCTTGTCTGTCCTTGCAGAGACTTTTGTGCAAATGAAAGTAGGTGTGAAATACGTCAAATGTATCTTCAGGATCTATATGTTTTTCTTAGGTCTATTTTGATGAATTGTCCTTGCATTTTTAGAATAATTTGTATTTGGTCAAGAAATACAACCAGCATTGCATACCCATGGGTTCCATATCCACTGGTTTAACCAAATATGCATCAAAAATATTTTTAATTGCATTTTCTTTTTTTTGCGATACCAGGGATCAAGCTTAGGACCTTGCGCTTGCCAGGCAAGCTCAGCGCCACTGAGCTACATCCCTGGCCCTATTTTTATTTGCGTTTGTACTGAACATATCCAGACTTTTTTCCTTGTCATTATTCTGCTGAACAGTATAGTATAACAACCATTTACATAGCATTACATTGCATCTTGTATTGTAAGTAATCTAGAAATAACATATAACAGAAGGTGTATAGATTATATCCAAATACCACATCATTTTATACAGGGAATTTGAGCATGTATTTTTATATACACAAGGGCCCCAGAATCCTCCCCCATGGAAAGTGAAGGACAATTATATTAGATTGTAAATATGTTGTTATTTAATAATGGCTAATATTTTATTTAGAATTTATAAATAACCATGTGTGAGATTGATTTATCATTTCTTTATTGTACAGCATTTGCTATCAATGTTTCCTTATTGGATGAAAAGAATTTGGAAGTGTTTATTTCTTCTCTAGTTTATATAGTTTCTTGGCTAGTTTATATAGTATTGGAATTATCTAACTTTAAAGGTTTGGTTAAATTTTCCTGTGAAATTTTAGTCTTGGTGCTTTTGATTACTAGCACCTTCACAATTTTCTCTAAGGCTTCTATGGAAACCAGTATAGAGAGATGTTCTTGAGTTGATTTTAGATTACACTATATACTCCTAGAAAAGTATCCATTTCTTTCAGATTCATAAATATATATACGTAAATTTGGACAAAATATTTTTATATTTTTCCTTAGTTTCTGTGATATTTTATTCTTGTTATCTATTATGTATGCATTTTTTCTTTTATTGGTGTCTTACTGTTTTGCTCCCAATAACCTATTATTTATTATTTACTCCCCCCATCATTTAACTAATTAATTCTTTTTATTTGTTGTGATATCTTTTATTTATTCCTATGGTTTATTTGGCTGCTGTTTTTTATAATTGTCTTTGGTTAATTCTTCATTGCTTTAGTTTCATTCTTTTTATAACTATTTGAGGCTGTGGCATTTTCCATGAGTCCTGCTTTAGTTTTCTACTCTAGATTCAGAATCTAATAGGTAATATTTTCATTTTTTTAGAAATCTGGAACTTGGATTTCTACTTTTCTTTTGACCCAAAGGCAATGATAACATCTTTTAAAATTCCAATTTTGTATTAATTTTAAAATTTTATTACAATATGAAGAAAAAATGATGTCTACATTATTACTACTGTTTCAAATCATGACCTTTTTTGTGACAGCTAAGGGTAGGGTTAATTATTGTGTCTATTCTATGAGTACTTGAAATGGAAACATATTCCTTACCTTCTAGGCACCTATTTTATAAACATTCGTCATGTCTGTAGTTTTTATTATGTTGAGGAGATCTTTTATATCTTTATTCATTTTCAGTCCAATTGAACTGAGAGGATGTGTTATTTCCTGAGATGTGGGAAGGCTGAGGATGAGCCAGTTCTAGGGTGGAAGAGAGGGGTGCAGAAAAACCATAAGGTCTGCTGATGGCTGTAGGTCATCTCCAACAAAGAATCATCCTGAACATAAAGGAAACACCCCAAAACTCAATAGAGTATATATTTTCTAATTTTTAATTGGATTATTTGAAGGGAAGAAGTATCAACCTTTCATTTATTGGGACTTAAAATTTTTTGGCATCCAAAAATTATGGTATTTTTTGTGTACTAATACTGAGCAATTTGATCCAAAGAAATTAAAAGCAGTCTTCTAATCAAGATCCCTCTAACCTTGTCTCACTTCTGTTCCTTTCAGCTCTGAGAGAAGCTTTCTATAAAACTCCCTTATCTGCTTAAAGTCTGAACCAACCAAAGAAGAAAAGGTTACCTCTGTTTCCTTCCCTAAGCTTTCACTAAATTTATATTGCATGAAGAAAGACTGAAATATACCAACCCAGCTGGATAGACTTTTGTCATACATCACCATGCTGTATTTCTGTCTCATGGGGAATCCACTGAGAATTGTCATTGAAAATCCATTGTCTGTTCTACAGGGCCAACAAAATCTGTTCAGGTCAACTGTATGTTCTCCAAGCCCATACTGCTTCCCTGAAATCATGTACTAGTCTTCATAAAAATTGCCTACATTCTCCATTCTCCCTTTCCCTATAGAAATGAGGTATATATTATTTAGTTAGGTATATATGATATATTTGAATATAGTTATATATTCATATATAACTAGGTATATATGAATCTAGTTATTAATTATAAGAATATTTTGGTGCATTTTTTGGGTTCTTCTATTAGAAGATCATATCATCTGCAAATAATGATAATTTGACTTCTCCTTTCTTATACATATCTTTTCTTTCTTTTTCTTGCCTAATTACTCTTTCTAATGTTTTGAGTACTACACTGAACAGGAGTGGTGACAGAGAACATCCTTAGGATATAAAATCAACACAAAAAAATTGATAGCATTCCTAAATGCTAATAATTAAGCCAGTGAGAAGGAAATTAGGAAAACAGTACTATGCACAATAGCATCAAAGGGAAAAGGAAAAGAAAAGAAGAGAGAGAAAGCAAGAGAGAGAGAGAATAGAAGAAAATGGAAACAAAGTTTTTGTAACTAAGGAAAGGAAGAGGGGTTGAAGGGAGAGGAGAGGAATGAGGAAAACAAATCAGATATATCATATACAGGTAAAAGTTCCTTATGATGATGTTATCATTATGTATATATAAAATGTATTAATAAAATTAATAAAAAAGAAAAATTAAATACTTAGCAATAAAACTAAAGAAGTGAAAGACTGCTACAACAAAAACTATAGTAATCTGAAAAAGGAAATTGAAGACATCAGAAAATGGAAAGATATACCCTGCTCCTGGATAAGAAAAATGGATATAATCAGAATGGCCATATTTCCAAAATTAATGTACAGATTTAATACAATTCCAATCAAAATACCAACAGCATTCTTCACAGAATTGGAGAAAACAATCCTAAAATTCATATGGAACCAGAAGAGCAAAAGTAATCCTTGGTAAAAAGAGCAAAGTGGGAAGCATCACAATCCTGGACTTGAAGTTATATTACAAAGTTACTGTGATAAAAATAACATGGTACTGGCCCCAAAACAGACATGAGAGTCAATGGAACAGTACAGAGAATCAAGAAACAACTTCAAGTACAGTCAACTATTTGATCTTTGACAAAGGGATCAAAAAGCAAACACTGGAGGAAAGGTAACCTCCTTAATTAGTGGTGAGAAAATTGGCTATCCATATTTGGAAGATTGTCTATAGAGATATAGCTCTCACCATGTACTACACTAAAATCAAAATGGATTAAAGAACTAAATGTTAAACCAAAAACATTTAACCTGCTGAGAGACAAGATACGTAAAATTCTTGGAGTCATAGGCATTGGCAAGGACTTTCTGAACAGAACCCAGTTCCAAGGACTAGAAAATAGCTGCAAGAATCAATAATAGATCATATTAAATTAAAAAACTTCTGCACAGCAAAAGAAACAACCAATAGAGTGAACAGGCAAACTACAGAATGGTAAAAATTTTCTTGCCAGTGATTCCTTAGAGAGGGGACTCATATCTAGAATACATAAAGAACAAAATAATTAGATGTCCCAAAATAGAAGACCCAATCAAAACATAGACAAGTGAAATGAATAGACACTTCATAGAAGAAGTACAAATGGCCAATAAATACATGAGGAAATGCTCAACATCACTGACCATTACAGAAATGCAAATTTAAAAAATACTGAGAACCAATCTTACCCCCAGAAAGAATGGCCAAAATCAAGAAATCAAATAATAACAAATGCTAGAGAGACTGTGGGGAACAACAAACACTTCTACATTGTTGGTGGAACTATAAACTAGTCTAAGCACTATGGACATCAGTATGGATATTCCTCAAAAAACTAAAACTAGAAATTCCATTTGACCCAGATATTCCCCTTCTAGGTCCCTCTTCAAAGAGTTAAAGGCATCATATTATAGAGACACATGCATTCCCATGTTTATAGTAGCACATTTCATAATAGCTAAATCTCAGAAGTGCCCCATATGTCCTTCAACAAAGGAACAGGTAAAGAAAATATATTTACAGACCATGGAGTACTACTCTGCCATAAAGAAAGATAAAATCGAGTCATTTGGAGAAAAATGGATGTATCTTGAGGCCATACCATTAAGTGAAATCAATTAGACACATACCCTTAAACATCACATTGTTTCTCTAGAAATCCAGAGTAAAAATAAAAGATAATACAAAGTAGGGAGATAGAGCATTCTCAAAGGGGAAGGAGGTCAAGAGATGGAGGGAAGGGATGTGAGGAAAGGATAAGGAATGAAACAAAAGAACTGGGATGTGTTCTGTACAGGTACCAAATCCACTCAGGGAAGGTAAACATTATGTACTGCACACCTGTACAGAAAGGAAGAGGCCAAGGAATGAGGGGAGGTGGGAAGGAGGGAAGGAAAAAGGGATGAAAAAAGGAATTAAGATGTGTTATGTACATGTACCAACTTCCCACAAGGAATGTAAGCACTGTGTACTGCATATATGTACTGATAAACTAAAATAATAAGCAATTAAAAAATAAGAATACTGTAGCCCAAGGTGCAAGACCATCTGATTCACAGACCAATGTTCTCTTCTGGCACGATCTTTTCCAACTTTCACTCCAGCATCAAAGTCTCCTACTACCTACATCTCTACCTTTAATCTCCCCTTCCTTCCACATAACCAGTTTCTCAATCCTTCAGCTGAATGGTTTATTCTTCCTCAAATAAAACTGAATTATCTAAAAATAATTTAAAAAGAAATAAAGTAGATGAGCTTCTAAATCATGTTGGGCTAGTGTATTGGCTAGGGTTCTCCAGAGGAACAGAATCAATAGAACATATAGAATGGATTTATTAGGTAGACTTATAGGATCAGAGGCAAGGAGTCCACAATGGCTCTCTGTGAACTGGAGAACTGGAGGATGGATGTATGTAGCTGCTCAGTGTCAGAAGCTGGAAGCCACAAACAAGAAGGATCAAAGATGCAACACTAATCCAAGACTAGAAGGCTTGGAAGTTCCCTGGAGAGTCTCAGGTATGAGTCTTTGTTGAAGGCTTAGGAAACTGGAATCTGATGTACATAGGCAAAGGCAGCAAAAGACCCATCACTTCATTCAGAATGGAGCTTCCAAAACACAGAAGACTTCCTCTTTCCTTCCCTTTCATTCTATTGGGGCCACCCACAATCAGGACAGGTCTTCGTTCCCTCAGTTTGCTGGTCCAATGCCAATCATCTCTAGGACCACCCCACAGTCCCACCTCTGAAGTGCACTTTACTAATAATAGCTAGATATTTCTTAATCCAGTCAGATTGACCTATCATGATTAATGGTCAGTCGGTAACCACACATCAAGGCGACTTCCTCTCCATGGTATGAGTCTTCCCCTCTTGCACACATTTTGCATTTGTGAACCCTTTCTCCTATCTTATCTATTCTAAGTTCATTGCAATGAACCTTCAGTAGGTGGAGAAGAGACTTCCCTTGGCCCTTATACATTTAATGAAATAATCTTTTATTGTGGTCTGATTTTCTCATATAGAGATTTTGTTTCCCAAATCAAGTTGGAAAATTCATGATGGAAAAAAATCCTATTCTTGGCTTAGAAGAATTTTAGTTGATGATAATCCCAATAATAACATTTGAGCATTCATTATAAGCCAAAGTCTCTTCTGGGCACTTTGAAAGTCTTAATTTATTTAATTCTTACATCAACCCATAATGTCCCCATTTTATAATTTTTTAAAGGAAGTAAGGGAAAAGTGCAGATAAAATAACTTGTCCAAGTTCATTTTATTGGTGAGAAAATAAAGACTCAGAGTTGTTGAGTCAGTCAGCAAGCTACTAGCAGAGCTAAAACTAGATTCATAGCACCTGGATTTTCATCCAAAACCTTCCCAATACACATCACTGCTACTTACCATGCACAGAAGCAGTATTTCATGGTAAAAAGAGAGCATAATTTGTTGAAGGGTAGGGTCTAGTCATTTCATAGCAACTTCTACCTATGTCATTTTATAAAGCTACAAAGCCAATCCCATGGATAACTTAATGAAATGTTACCAAAATCACGTAAACTTTTTGATTCCTGAAGAAATCACTCAGAAATGGAATAAACTCATTTTAATATTATTAGAATATATAAATCAGGATAGGGAGAGAAAAAACTAAACTTCTATAAAGGACAAGTCTTTGCTGGTGGAAAAACTTGGTTTTTTAACAGACACCTCCTTGCATTGTCCAATTCCAACGCCTGTGACCTTCACTCTTAGTTTATGAATTAAATGTCAAGATTGGAAACAGAATAAGTAAGAATTAAAGTAATCCAGTAGAAGACTAGTCAATCCTCGGGAAGAAGATGGTTATTTTAAAAAACAGTACATTTAAGCATGTGCTTCTTGTATTGATCTCCAAGTCCAGGTCTCAGAGCCTTTCTTTCCCTGTCACCCAAAGTGACCTAACACATCCCTGCATAGCTTGGCTTCAAATGTTGTTGTTTTTTTCTCTCCTCCATTCCACATTCATTCCAGTAACTATAAAAAGAGAAAAGAGTTTATGACATTGTGGGGGAGACTGACCCAGTGTATCCATTTTACTAAGAAAAGACATAATGATTTTGGCAAGAAAATATCATTAGAATTACTTAGCTTGCCAAAAATCGAAGTTGTTTAGCTGGCTCTGCCAGGGACCTGAGCCAGACAAAGAAAGGTGGTACTTCTGGACAACTCACACAAGAGGCTTTCAAAAAGACACTCTGAGGCTGGGGCTACTAGAATTCCACTGGATTCATTCATGATAAGTCAATAAGATTAACACCAAGTCCTGGAAGCTTGGTCTTTCACTTGCATAGAATCTCTGTGAAGTATGAGAACAGAAATAGCAGTCTTCCTTACAAATTGTGACACCATAAAAGTATTTGTCCAAAGCTAGTCCCTACCCTGCCTACTTTGGGGCCTGCAGCAGAATCTGAATAAATATGTTCCTATCATCTGAAAGAGCAAATGAATTTCCTCAGCTCTCTAATCTAGTACTTGGTGAATGCCAAATGAAGATATGCATAGCTAAAACTTTGAGACGGATTTCTTGGAGAGGTTCAAAAATCTCTTGTTCCAGTTTTCCTAGTTTTCATTTCAAATAGCACTGAAATGATTTCATTTTGGTCCTGCTCAGATTCATGGGAATTTTTTCAATGCTGTCTCCATCCCATAGGCCTGTTAAGGAAGATCTTATTAAAAGTAAGGTGTCGCCAATTCAAGCTTAACCTCATTAGTGATCAAGAGGCTTCTCCATTACACCAAGTGAGAAAGGTGGGTTGGGCAGGAGAGGGCTTGAAAAAAATTAATTTTGTATAAAGCTGAGTGTAGATACTGCCTGAAGGCCAGAAAACCTCCAAGATCATTTAGTTCAAACTATGCATCTAATCTTTTTTGATGGCCTGTTTGGCAGGCAGACTTCTTTTTCTGTCGAGGGACAGGGGTTATCTGTGGGGCAACTACAACTTACAAATTACCTTAATCAGCCTTAAAGGGTGAAGGGAACACTAGCAAACTATCTTAATCATGGTCATTTAGTTGTACAAAATCAAAGAACAGAAAACCACTTTGAATAAATTCTAAAAGGTTATTAGAAGGAAAGCATAAGTTCATAGGTAGTGAAACAATATCAGATTCTCTCTCTCTCTCCCTTGCCTTGTTCCTCATTGTCTAATGTCTGTTTCTTTTTTTATTTTGTTCCTTTCTCTTGCTTTTGCAGTTTTAATCTCATCATGACTTTGTATTCTCTTTTTACTTTTTCTTTCTTGTCTCTTTCATTTCTTCCCTCTTTTGTCCTTCCTTCCTTCCTTCCTTTCTTTCTTCCTTCCTTCCTTCCCTTTCACCTTTAGTTTTGTCATCATATCCTATTCCACAGAACCAGCCATGGGGATTGGCTTCCAACAATGGACATCTGCCCCAACAAGTGCCAATAAGATATGATGAGCTTGTGCTGAGGCTTTTGAAAATTGGGTCATGAACAAGAGAGGACACGAGGCCACGGCTGCTGAGGCCGTGCTGCCTCTGTCCAAGGCTAACACCACCTCAGCAGAAAGGATGGTGGAATAGAAAAAAGGTAAGTCCCGATGGCAGTCTTTGAAATCTGAATCACAAAAACATGTGAGGCCAATTTTTGCTTTTCATTTCATGAGACAATAATTTTATTTCTTGATTAAGTCATTCTGAATCAGACATTTTGTAAAATACAACTGCAAAGGCCCCAACTAATATAACTGTCAGCATTGAGTTACCATTGAGCTGACCCCATTTCTCCATGTGATCTTAAAGCCCTAGGTTCTTGAGTCACCTAGTTGAGAAGAGTGTGGGAACAGGGGAAGGTGGAGTATAGTATAGTACCTGTAGTACCTGTAGTCCTTTTCAAGGCAATGAGGGAGTAGGGAAGAGAGGGGAGATAGCTGGCCTCTTCCATTTCTATCCACTAATGATAGTCCCTGATCTGACAATGAGCACACTCATACTTTTACTGTCCTGTCTTCATTAAGGTCACAAATATCAAAATATAAGAGATGCAGAAATCCCTCCAAACTTCACATATGAAGTTTATGTTTTTATATGCAAATTTAATAGAAATTTATAAAATGACATATCCTTTTCACAGTTATTGTCTTGTAGACACATCAACATTTTAGATTTTTTTTAGTATGCCTACTTGAATCTTAAAAATGAAGAAAATAGAGTGGTTAATTGGTTAAAATTTAAGTAAAAAATGAAATTTTATCTGGTAAGGTATATTTTACATCCTGTTTATTCCTTATGAGACTACTTAATCCAGTTCTCCAATTTGGAAATACCTCTATCTTAATTTAAAGTCGCAATGCACATAATCTTTCCCCACACCTTTTCTTTTAAGACATCCAACTTAATGAATCAAGAAACAGTATATTTCAGTCTCAGAATTCATACTTTGCCAAGAATTATGCTAGTGGAGTTGTTCATTGCTCCTATTAAAATTGTTTAAAAGGGGCAAAGGTATGACCTCCACATATATGTTTAATATTTAACATTTTACAGGAATGAGCCAGATTTCCCCCAAATTTCTGTGCTGACTCCACTGACTGTGGAGAAGAATTCTGGGAAGAATGAGGGCTCAGGCTCTATCTCCAGCTGTATATTCTACTTATGTGACCTTGGCAGGTTATATATAACCTCTCTAATCCTGTTTCTTCACATATAAGGAACTGACTTCACAAAGTATTGGCCTTTTACTTTAGAGATAATAATAATACAATATAACTTTCTTAATTACTAATTAAGTGAGTTTGTATGTGTAAAGCATGTAATAGTATTGTTTACCAGCTACTACTTAATTCTACAAATAATTGACCTTTATTATAGAAACACTCACAATTCATGAATGCCCATTTCCTACCACTCCTCAACAGATATGCTATATTGCCATGAATATTGCATAGTTTTCAAATTAAATTTCCGTCTTTTATGAATTGAAATCCTAATGCCCTGTTGAAGCTTGTGAAATGTCAGACTTTGCCACTGGCTGATTCGGTGGCTTGGGACAGGCACTTTACCAATGTGTGTTTTTGATTCTGTATAAAATGACAACAATGGACAGTCTTGGATGAATTTTAGGGTCTCTCCTAGCACTCCTATTCTTCTTTGTGAATCTCAAATGTCAGCCAAGTGGATGTGTGCCTACATGAATAGTCATAGAATAATTACATCTTGATTTTAAGGAATCTGCATTCCTCTCAGAAGAAAAATGGTGGCCATTTAAAACTAGTCTCCCAAATAAACATCAGCTTCACTATAAAAGAAAGGAAAGAAAGAAAGAAAATGTAAGAAGTGATGATAGAGCGACTCATATGCTCAGATTTGGTAAAAATTATTTCCTAAATTTGAAGATGAAATTAAATTTTGAGACATAGTTCTGGTCAGAGAAAAGTGTAGTGCTTTATGTTTATAATCTGCAGCTCCATATGTAAAGCTTAAACCCAAGCTGCCTTAGTTTTTGAAATCCTAATGAATAATATTTTTCTATTCTTCTGGAAATGCAAAGGAATCTTGCCTAATTAACCATTCTTCTGGTATTTATTTTGAAACCAACTGAGAATTTCTTGGCCTCTTCATGTACAAATAATGCCAACTCCTATGCAATTTGACAGAATTCTTCTACAGTTCCCACTTGCTCTGCCCATTTTTTTTTTCTTGCCCTGTCTTACATTACCTCATAAATAATGAACATTTTGGATATAACAATTTCTTTAGAAGGGTGTCTCTACATATGTATCTATAAGGCACAAAGGGAAAAAGTCAAAAGATGTCTAAGCACAAAAATAGAAAAAGGGAGCATAAATTAAATCCTTAATGGATCTAGAAACATAGGAAAGTGTTGGGCATGGAAAGCCAGATTCTCTCTGACAGATGGCACACAGAGTACACAGCTAGCTAGGCAATGTTCAGGGGCTTGCTCCACTGCAAATACAGAAACAATAAAAATGCTTATTGATTTTAAAGAGATCTATAATTAAGTATGACATTCTAACTGATTGAGGTTTACCAAGGCAGAATAGCCACATTTGTGGGGTTCTTAATTTATTTAGGCATCAATCCTAGGGTGGAAAAACTTCAAGAATTCCTACTTGTATGCACGTATGTCTGTGTTTATGTCTTACGCACACCCAAAATTAGATCTAAATTTTAGGTAGTATGTGCCCATTTGAAAATCTCATAGAGATATTGTTATCTCCGGTTGCCTTGGGAAAGCAAAAAAAATATCTGTCAAGACTTGGGTCTCACTGTTAAGGCTGGAGTTGAGAAATGCCCTGAAAATGCCTTCAAGTCAACATTAGCTGTGACAGAAGCAAGGCTATTATTTAACAGTAGCAACAAATGTCAAAAACAAACTGTGCCTGGCATTTTGGCAAGACACTACTGAAAAAGAACCACTTTTTCAGCACTTGTATAACTGTGGGGGAGAACTTGACAATTAATATCCTGAGGTCTGGTAATAGGATTTCCAGGCAGCATGGTGGTTTCCTTCTAATACACATGAAAGGAGTGGGCAATTGTCGGACATGGGCAAAAATAATCCAAAATGATGAGGCTTAGAGAAAAGGACTGATACGTCAGAAATCAAGCACTTTGTGGCTAATTAATATATAACTCCTCATATGGGAAACTGCATTTTCACAGTGGTGACACTATAAAGTATGAGGACAGCCATCATCCCTAGGCAAAAATAAGATGTGAACAGAATTAATTTCCTGTCTCCCAACTACTACCTTCCCTCTGGTGGCCTCATGCCATCCAGGGGCAAGCTTCCTGAGCTCCCCCATAATTGGCAATCCCAATCTGGCCTGGGGAAGTCTCCTTCTCTACTATTAACCAATCAATTAATCAATAGAATAGCAGCTGGCCAGTTTTCTGCCCTCTGTCTTTAGGATCTTGTTCCCTGTGAACTACCCCTGGAAGACAGCTGTGACAAGGTGGCCAGAAGGCCTAGTGGATTCATGCATTATGCTTCCTTTCACTTAGAAAGAAACATTAGGCAAACATTTAATTCAATAGAAATACCCATGCACTGGCTCAGTCCTTGTGCTTTGAAGTGAATAAGGAGGGAGAGAAAGGAAAGGAACAAATATTTAATTGGATGGCTGCTATGGTTTGTGTTTAGATGTCCCTCCAAAGCTTCTTGTGGTCATAAGTGGGGCTTTTTCACAGGTGGCTGAATCTAGAATATGTGACTGATTCATGATGCAATGCTAGGATTAAGGGTAGTTGATTACTAAATCGGTCCACTGATTGGTTTGGCACCACCCTAATCCCAATAGCCTAGATAGAATATATAAGAGGCAGAAGAAAGCGACTAAGGTCCCCTGCTTGCTTGCTTTACTACCTTCTCCCCATCATGAACTATTTCTCCTCTGCAGTGCCTATCTGCCTTGCCCCCCTGACTTGGAGCCAGCTGATTATGGACTCAAACCTCTACATACTGTGATCTAAACTGTTCCTCCTTTAACATTGGCTGTCAGGTATTTTGTCTCAGCAATGAGAAGAGGAACTAAGACAATGGCCCTTATGAGCTAAGCTCTTTAAATGGTCATATTTATGGTTAAGAGCTCCCAGAAGGTGATATCATACTTCTTTCTTGTAAGTGAGGTTAAAGTGTAGGTACTTGCTTTTGCAGAGGGTACTAGGGATTGAAGCCAGAACCTTTCATTTGCTAGCCAAGTGCTCTACCACTGAGCTATGTTCCCAGCCACTTGAGGTACGTTCCCAAGGTCCCAATCTGGAGGTAATTCAGCAAGAGTTTTAATCTGGATTTGCTCAACCCCTGAGGCTGACTTCCTCAGTTCTGTCTCTCCTCCACACCTTGACAAACTTCAGGATATTCTTTTTCAATAAAAGTTGGACAACACTGCTTAATAAGGGGAGTGAACTGGACTATGAGCTGCAGTATATGAGGCAGTCTCAACTTACAGCCTCCAAAATGTAACCCCCCTGGGAAATTTGTACCCCACCTTAAAAGAAGCTTTCCCAGCTTGTCAGTTCTACCAGAGTCATTTAAGTTGCCAAAAGGAAGCAGATTCCTATGTTTTAAATTCTGTCTCCCACAATGTCCTCTAACTGTTGTCTAACTACTACCAGATATTTAACTATCTGTCTATATGGTTTTTCTATTTCATCTGCTATGGTTTAAATATAATTTTCTTCCTTTAGTTATTTCTCTCATCACTGAGACATAATACCCAATGCCCACATCTCTGAGGAAAGGTTTATTTAATTCAGAATAGCATGTCAGAGGAGGAACAGGCATGATATGAGAAGCAGAGAGAGAGAGAAATCAAGGGAGGAGGGAGGAAGATAGACCCTTCTAGGCCACCCCCAGTGACCCATCTCCTCTGACCAGGCTTCACCTCCCATCTCCTCTGACCAGGCTTCACATTTAGCTATAAACTCATAAATCCACTGATGAGTATTGATCCCTATGATCCAAGGGAGGATCGAGATGTAAATCATAACAATCTCATGCAGGTATTTAATCCCCAAAGTCTTATGTTAATGGTATCAGGAGGATGGAAACAATCTGACTATGCCATATAAAGGTGGTAACTTTGAAAAGTAATTAGAAACATCATTAGGATAGAGGGGTCACCAAACTTTTTGGCACCATGAACTAATTTCATGGAAAACCTCTGTACAAAGAAGCACTCAAATGATGTTTGCCCTTTTACTCACTTTGGCTAGGTTTAGCTTGTGGGCTTACCAAAACTGTGATGAAGACAAGTGCACATCACATTAAAGAGGCATGAATGGAAGTGGTAAATAAAATAATGGTCAGTGCACCTAAGGACCAAAATAAGCATAAGATTCTGTCTTAATCACTGACATCAGAGGCAGCTATACAATTGAAATGCATCAATTTACTTGCTACTATAAAGCCTACCACTAGATGCAGCTTAATTGTCATTCATTGGTAGTTTTTTGATACGAGTCTGCAAGCAATTGATTTATTAATGTTAATCTCCATTTGCAGCTACTTCTCAGTGCTAGTATCATTGCCTCAGCTCTACCTCAGATCATCAGGTATTACATTCTCATAAGAAACACACAACCTAGATCTCTCACACGCACAGTTTACAGCAGGGTTTGCACTCCTATGAGAATCTCATGCTGCCATTAGTCTGACAGAAGGTAGACCTGAGATGGTAATTCAGCAATGCAAAGTAGGTGTAAATACAGATGAAGCTTTGCTCCTTTACCCACCACTCAGTTACTGCTGGGCAGCCTGGCTCCTAATAGGCCATGGACCAGTACCAGTGTTGGGGACCTCTGGGGTAGAGCTTCTCATGATTAAATCTTGGTAATTTTATAAGGAGAGGGAGAGAAACCACACAGAAACATACACATGATATGATACAGCCAGATTGTCTTCAACAGAGCCTGTGTCCTGTTGACTGGATTCTCAGCCCCTAAAAGCATGAGCCAAAATGAATCTTTCCTTTTTAAAGAAGCTTTCTCAAGTATTTCATTATAGTAACAAAAAGCTCACAGACCATTGCAGGAGCAAAACTCTTGCCTCTTGAAGCTGTCAACCCCTTCAAGCCTAGTAAGTGCTTTTCAGAAGCCTTTCCTGACCAGTGTATGAACATTCTGTTCTTCTTCTTACCAAATGCACCATCTACACAACTGATTTGCAAGGCTCACACAAGGCTAGTACCTATGTAGTATGTGTCACATCAAAACTTTACTACCCAGGACAATAATTCATATAACCTTCCCTCAGTCTAAACCTTTTAAAAGGTTAGATGTCAAAACCTGTTAAAATTCTTTTCTATTCTGTCAGATTTCCATATGGGGCTGGGGCTGTGGAGGCTACAGTAAAACATCTGCTGTGGAGACAGGCTTAAGGACTGAGTCCAAGACATTCACATAATGGGGAGTTTTTAGCCTCTTGTCTTAGTTACTTCCTCATTCCTAGGCCAAAATACTTGACACCCACAAGTTAAAGGAGGAAAGATTTATTTTGGTCCGGCAGTTTGTAGAGGTTTCAGTCCATAGTTGGCTGGCTCCAAGGCAGGTTGGCATGGCAGAGGGGTATCACAGACGAGAAACAGTCCATGACAGAGCAGGCAGGAGGCAGGAGGCAGGAGGCAGAAAAGCAAATCTCCCTTTCCTTTTTATCCCATCTAGGCTACAAGACCTTAGGGTGGTGCCACCCACACCCAGGGTGGGCCTTCCCATTATCCACATGCAGAATTATGCTAAACCAATTAGTGAACTAATTTAGAATCACACAGCCTTAATTGCAGTATCACACACCCTAGATCCATCCACCTCTGAAAAGCCTCTATGAGCTGATGAGACTGGGGGAACGTCTAGACACAAGCCATAACACCTGTCCAGGAATGCTTTTACTAAATTCCTAAAGAAACCATGGTTACACAGTGGAGGAAGACATTCAACCTATGTCTGTAAAGTCCTTCACTTTTTTACAAAAGATCCAAGGTTGCATTCTGGTCATTTATTCTCAGCAATGGTATTAGAAATCTGTTGAAGATACATATGTGACATAAGTCACAGGCAGCTTAGGGGCTTGCAGGGACCATAGACAGTGTGGTAACAAGGACACTTCTTGGCTGTGGGAGTGAAGTCAGACCAGGGTCTGCAACCTTATTCTGCCATCCAACAAGCATGGATGTGAGCTGCCATAAAAAGGGGTCAGTACCCACAAGGGTCTGCTGACGGTGTTCAGAAGAGGCACAAAGGAAACATTTGATTCATTCCCTCACCCTCATTTCTCCTTTGAGATGATTGGAACAAGCAAAAGTGAACCCATTTCTTCTTTTTCACCATTAGAGGACTTAGGTATAAAGTTTGTATTTTACATATTTTAAACAGCATAATTTCATTGTTTTAAATTTTACCACAAAATATTTTTCTAATAGTTGTGTTCACTATGGATCACTGGAGAAGAGATTATTTTATTAAGAACAGAATGCTACTGCTTTGCATCAATGGTGGTAGACATTACTAGTGATCACCAATATTTGGTTATTCCCTCCTTCTGAGGGACTGATTAACATCCCAGCTCTTTCCCAGTTGGTCAAAGCCATGGGATATGTTTTGAACAATCCACTGAGCAGAAGTGCAATGTATTACTTTGGGGTCAAACTAGAGAAAAGTGGCCATAAAGGCACTTGCCCCTTCTTTTCCTTCCTTAGCAATAAATGAGGCATGTTCATGGTGGGGCAATATATGCCATGGAGCCAAGCCTCCCATGATCCAGGCTGTTTATGTCACATATGTAAGAAATAAACCTGGTATATAAAGCTGAGATTTCAAGGGTTAAATTCTTGTTACAGACATTACTACCCTAACACAACAGCCAACTTACACATTAATGAAAACAAGTTAGAGCTTCCAAGTCAGGTAAAAATATTAAGGATTTCTTTTTCACTAATTTATTTTTTTCTGGAAAAAAATATTAATCTCATTGAACTTCAGGATGAATTGTACATATATTTTGGAAAAAGAAATTGCTTCAACATATACTGGCTTGCTTTCTCTTTGACAGGCATGATCTTAACATGTACGAATTCTGAGGCATTGAAAATTCCACAAATATTTGTCTTTATAAGCAGCTTTAAGCTTCACATTAAAGTTGTTGGTCTGCAGGCTTCCTAAACTAAGTGTGTAGAGGCATTGCACAGCAGGTGCATCCTGCTAATCCTAAGGTGATGGGGTGGCACTCTGTCTTACTGTAATCTCATGTTGGAAAATCTGAAGCTTTCATACAAGCAGAAAGATTTTGTTTCAAAGCAGAACTGCCATTGCCATACTTTGTTTGAGCAGACAGTCCCAGAAGAGCTAGGAGTGACATGTGATGACTATAAAGGGAATAGAAATGGGTTTTATACAATGGCAGAAACTCCCAGAAAATGTATTTTATAAACTTTTTTTCTAAAACAAACAGTCTCAGCTCTTGGGTTCTTCCTTTCCTTTGTCTCCTCAACTGCTCATTACAATGAATTGGTTCACAATCATATTCTGTACAAATTTCCTTAAAAAGTGTTTGTACAAGAGAGGCAAATCTTACGAATATTCATGAAAGCATAGTAGTACTGAGTGAATTTATTATTTTCAGGAAAGTAATAAAAAGAATTATTTTTAAATGGCAAAACTTTTTGCCAACTGCTCATTACTTTTAAATCCCACCTTCAGGGAGGCCATGGAATTATCAACAATTACAAATTCTGCCATGTGAAAGCAGAATAGGACACAGTTGCGAGAACAGTTCTGATATGGAATCAAAACTGCCTCTTGTTCATGAAAATCCTCACAAAAACTGAAACCAAGGAAACAGTGAAAGGGAAAAATCACCCATATATGGCAGTTTTGACAAGGGGCTCATCAATAGCCCAGTCTTTCCAAGACACATCATTATCTATCTGATCTGCCAAATCTGATACTTAACAACATTGTCTTCAGAACGGTTGACATACCCTCAAAAAGTCTATCTTGTAAATCACAGAGAAGGATGACAGGTTTCACAGATCTCGTCAGTGATAAAATGAAGGGAGGCTTCCTTCCAGGTGCTGGGACCAGAAAAAAATGGAAACAAGGTCTTTGCAAATAGGGAAGAGAGGGCAAGGGAAGGGGGAAAAAAATAAGAACCAAGATACTCATGTAATGGTACAAGATCCCAATGATGAATGCAACTGTATTTTATACCTAAAATGTACCAATAAACTTAATGGGGAAAAAAAAAAAGAAGGGAGGCATACAGGGGCAGATACTAGGATTCCTGCTGGCAAAATGGACAGAGTACTACATACATTTCAAGGGGAAGGATGATTTCTATTTTCTTGAGACCTAGTAAGAAGCAACTAACTTCACCTGTTTATCTCTGCTCCTAACTAAATTGAGTTTTTGAAATATAAACACAAATGATTAAAGAGATGGCATGATTTCGGGGTATAAAAAAAGTGGTAAGAGAAGCTAGTGGTGGTGGTGGGGTCAGTGGTACAGTGCTTACCTCAGGCATATGTGAGGTCCTGGGTTTAATCCTTGGTACTGGACGAGAAACTAAATAGGTGGTAGGAAAGGTCAAATCATGTCAACAGACTAGGCAAGGTGAAGCTTTTTTCTCCTACCACAAATTAACAGAAATAACAACAACAAACAACTTTTAAAAAAGAAAAGGAATCAGCAGGGATTTAGCTCAGCAGTCCTGCTGCCTGCTTTGCAAGGACAAGGTCCCAAGTTTGATCCCCGATACAAAAAAAAAGAAAAAGAATCCACGACTTTACTATAAAGTATCTTCCATGAACCAGAAAATATAAGGATTCCCTGAAAGAAAGAAAACAACTGAGAGCAGATAGATGGAGGGAAATCATGGTGGATAGATGCAGGGAAACACTCAAGGAGAGAATTTTCTAAAGTGAAGACAGGGCCCTTCTAAGCTTAGAGGAAGTGGGTACCTGGAGCTGGAAATGCCAAGGTTGATTAACCTGCTGGGTCCTGGGGAAAAACAGGCTGGCCAACCCTTCAACCCTCCAACCCTCCTCACTAGCCATGGCCTAGCCAGAAACAGGTCATTCCTTGCCCACTGATATGAGTGGTGAGTGTGCCCAAGGCAAGCCAGGGAATGTTTACATCCAGAGAGTGACCTGCCCATCCTCACGATGGCTCTTTAAATGAGTTTAAAACTTTGCAAGAGTAACTAATACCCTCAGAAGGGCAATACACTTATATAAAATAAATTGAGATCTTGGAAATTTAAACTGCGATCACTGAAATTAGAAACTCAACTGATGGGCCAAACACTGAATAGATACAGCTGAAGAGCAACTCAGGGAGCTGGACGATCCATTTAATTTTTCCAGAATGTAGCATGAAAGAGAATAGCTAAGAAACATAAGGAGAGGACAGAAACAAAAGGGAAGTGATCTCTTGAATAAAGCCCCCCCCCCGTAAAAAAAAGAATACATATGGTAAGCAAGGAAAAACAGAAGAAAATTTCCCGAGAATTAAAGATGACTCTTAACAGGATTAAGAGATGAATATCCATTTCTCCACATAGTGTTGTGAGATTTCAAATACCTAGGATGATGATAAATACCTTAAAAAGTAAATAAATAAAAAAAGGAGGAAGGAGATCTTAGTTGAAACCCTAACAAAAGCAAAGCATCTGGATAGTAATTTCACTCAGTAGCAGAGGAGTACTGATGACTCCCTTCCTTTCCACTTGACCTCTGAATCATTTCAGGTGACATTACAATCAGTATGTAAGACACCCAGGCCATGCACCTCTATTCCACTGCTGTTCACCTCCACCCATTCCCGTGACCTCGGTAAACACATTTGTGTAGATTACTCCCTGGACTGCAGTAAGATCTGGAAGTGTCACACTATAATCTCTTCTGCCTGCAAATCCCACACCTACCACCTTCCAATTCAACAGGATTTTTAATCTCCTTTGATTTGCAGTCCTGTTTACCTCATTATCTCAAGCCATCAGATCAGCACTTCTGATTCAGCTTCTTTCCCCAATTTGCCTTATTCTATGATGCATCTCTTGATCCTTCATTAAGAGCCTCCATCAATTTTTCATATACCCTGTTACAACTTGTGTCTAGATGTCCCCCCGCCCCACCCCCGCCGCCAAAGCCTCATGTGGGGCTTTTTTCAGAGGTGGCTGGATCTAGAGGTGTGATGCTAGAATTGATTCAAGGTGCAATGCTAGGATCAAGGGCACTAGAATTAAGGGTGTGAGTGCTACCTATCCTAAGTAATCTGGATAAGGTATAAGGGATAGAAAGAGCTGTGGTCAGCCCTTGTTGCTTTTTTTACCTTCTACCAACCATGAACTGTTTCTCCTCTGCAATGTCTGTCTATTGTGCTAACCTGCCTTGGAGCCAGCCAATTATGGACTGAGACTTCTACAAACTGAGCTAAATAAACCTTTCCTACCTTAACTTGTAGGTGTCAGGTATTTTGTCTCAGCAACGAGAAAAGTAACTAAGCTGGTGACTCTCAAACTAGACTCAGCCTACTCCATAGTGTTTATAAACTCTAAGTCCATGACACAACCATGTTGACTGGCTCTCTTACAAATATCTGATCTTTACTCTCATCTGAGTCTTCAATGGCCTCAAAATTGTCTGATAATTCTTTATTTCTAGTCAGTTCCCATGATTTTATAGATGTTGTTCAAAACAACAATATTCTTTCAAAGTTATGACAATACTTTCTTTTTCTTAAATTCTTTTATTGGTACATTTTAGGTATACAGTACGTTTACATTTATCATTGGGTGCTTGTACCTGTACATGATGTATCTTGGTTATTTTTTCCCCATTACCTGTGCACCCTTTACCCCTCCACCCTTCCCTGTTTACGTAGACTTCGTTTCCATTTTTTTTCTTTTCTCATAATTTTTCCTGACAAGGCTTTCATCTCTAGTCAGTTTCTATGTCCATGTTTCATAGATGTGGTTCAAAATTCCAAAATCTTTCTTTCAAAGTTATCTAGCTACCCCATGCTCCCCTCACTCCCAACAGGGCCACAGTATATAATCAGGCTTTTCTTTAAAAAATAATTTTTTAGGTATTTTAATAGTGAAATATTTTAAAAGACATGTTAGCAAAAGCATTTTCAACATAGAACAATTGAGTACCATCTTCTTTTTTATCTCTAAGATTAATTCACCCTTCTAATTGTACTTCATGGAACCATCTCCCTTCTATCTCAAACTTTCTCTTTGTCCTCAGCACTCGTTCTCCTACTCTTGACCTCTTTACTTCCTTTGCCAGCTTCTACATCAATGTGCTAGTACACCTCAGACCTCTTTTCCTTTCACCTAACATGTTCCCTAGGTGATCTCATCCACTTCCACAGCTTATTCCAGTCGTATGTTGATGACTTCCTCTTTATAAGTGGTGATCCAAAATACAGTGAATGCCACTGCAAAGTGCCATCGAAGGGAAAGGTATGTCTTCATTCACCTTGTCCACTGGATCTGACACCATATAACTTCTAGTTCTTCCCCAAAGTTAAAATGACCATGAAAGGTAAACATTTAGAAGTGATTCGGGACACTGAGGCAGCCATGACAAAGCAACTAAAAGCATGACACAAAACATCCAGAACTGCTTCAGAAAGTGGCAAGAATGATGGATAAGCGTATTTGAAGAAAGGGGGACTATTTTGAGGGGACTTAATGACAATGTATATTTTACTGTAATTTTTTTTAATGTTGAGTATTCATCATATTTTTTGATCATACTGCATAAGAATTTTCCAGAACTGAAGATAGGCATCCACAGATTCAATGTGCACACTGAATATCGTTCAAGGAAAATAAAAACAAATCTGCATGTAAACTCATCTGGGTAAAATAAAAAAACTTTAAGGATAAAAAGAAAATGTAAAATATCCTGGAGTAAAAATACAGATTGACTAAATGGAAGGAAAATT
This sequence comes from Heterocephalus glaber, assembly GCF_000247695.1. The sequence goes on from NW_004624732.1 coordinate 27,088,996, forward strand.
ACACTAACAGCAGATTTCTATATGAGATGATGTAAGATAAGTTAAAAATCTTCCAAGGAGAAAAAAGAGAATGAAGGAGAAAAAAGAAAATGCTGAACCTTGAATTCTTCCTGCTAGTGTTCTTCAAAAATAAAATGGACTTTTTCAGACACAAAGCTAAAACTTCCCTCTTCAGACCAGAATAACTACTTCACACAGAATACACTTCAGTATGAAAATAAGTGAGCCAAAGGGAGCACAAGAGTATTTAATGATGCTGACTGAGTCTGGATTCCACCTAGAAAACAGAAGATGTGTGACATGTGTGTACTACTGAAAGGTTCCATGGCCTTAAGAAAGATAAAACAGCTTGGTAAAAATAAATTTTGCAACAAAAGTATTAGCAGGGTTTTGGCTTATTTTGTTTCCTTGAGTTTTTACAGAATTTAGTCCCAGTTTTGGCTATTCAAATTCCTATAACTTTAAATACAAAAGGAAAGAAGCACTACCGAGATAGCAATGTTAAAGGTATTTACCTTTTCCTTTCATTACAAAATAATCGGTGTTATATATTTATATATTTACCAAAATATTATAATTATTTTGTTTTGCTAATCTTTTCTTGTTTTCCAGATGATCTGAAATTAATTTAAGAACTCCAATCACATTCATTTAATCTCCCTAATACTGTGTCCTTACTGTATTTAATAAGTTCAACCAAACATCAATTTCACAAGGTTATTCCACAGTATGATATTATAAGACTTAGCATGGGAAAGAAAAAAAGACTCTTAGCCAAAATGATGATTACATATTTAATACATCTTGCTTTTAACAGCAATTTTCAAAGTAAACACATCATAGTCCTTATAACTTATTAAAGATTTTATAATGCTTGAAAAGTTGATTCTAAAAATATATCTTATTTTTTCTACATGAATAACATCTGGTAGATAGAACAATAAATTACAGTAGCATATTTACCACCACTGTAAACTTGTGTACACATATTTAATATGAAATCCTTTTAGGATTTTTACACTTTCAGCCTGAAAACATAAAAGCAAATTAAAGTTTGGCATACAAGATTTCAGTCTGATAGCAAGAGTTTTAAAACCAAAAAATTTAAAATATCTACATGACACTCTAGGAGAGCACGAGCACATGCACATACATATACATTCTCACTCAATCACACATACCACACACACGCACACACATATGCTCCCAAAATACACAGAAGATTTTGCTCTTGGGTATCAGACATTGTCGATCATTTCAAAGAGAAAAACTAGGGGGAAACTTAGCTAAGAATATGTTTAAACCATACTTAAATGGCTCTAGTTATTAAAAAGGCATGCCCAACACTGTTACCAACACCTTTAACATGCACAGACTACCATCCCCATTCCTCCTTTAACAGACTTGAACTATTCACTATTGGACATGAGTGCATAAGAAATTATGTATCCACTCATTCCCCAGACTGTTTAAAATAAGGTTGCAAATCCAGGCATTCCACTGACAATGAGTTATATGACTAAGCCCAGCTAAAGTGGTTTGTTTTACAGAACCAATAGATTATAGAACCCAATAGAATTAGAAACTTAATTTTGATCTGTTTGAAGTTTATCTATCCCATGTGCAAAAGCAGTGTGAGACTCTGTATTGCAAATAACAGCTAATACCACATTTTATGACAGTGCAAAAGGTCACTTTGTTGTTCCAAAACACATATTCTACTTAAATTTGCTAACTTTTAATTATATATTTTCTTCCAAATTTAGACTCAAAACATTTTAATGGTGCTTATCACCTGGTCATCACAAATAACTCCAGTAAAATCTGTCAAAACAGAAAATTATTTTCTGGGCTCTATCCAGTAATGCAGGTTTGAAACCATTCTACATGAAGGTTCATTTTTACTATATTCTGAAATATTCAAAACTCTCTGAAACAACATCAAAATAAAAACTAATCATACATTTGGGCACTCATAACTCAAACTGTTGTGACTGGAAAAACAAAAAGGCACAACAGTAAGTGACAGAGAAAATACGGGCTTCCCATTTGCTTTTTATTTTTGGCTTTCCTCTTTTTTTTTCCCCTAACTTATAAATTGTTCAAAGGATTCTTAAGACTCTTGATGACAGCAGTAGAATATTTTGGCACATTAAATGTTGTGATATAATGTATGGTATGTTTAAAAAATTAATTTAAAAAATTTATCTACTAATTAACATTTTTAATGTAATGCACATATATCTTACAGTTTTTAAGTCAAATACATAAAGGTTTGTAACTGATTTACAGATGAAGCAATCACAGATTGCAATAATAATGTGTGTGTGTGTGTGTGTGTGTGTGTGTGTGTGTTCCTGTACACACCAATCATGGGAAAAACTGCATCCTGGCAATTTTACAGTCCAAAGTTTAACAGTCCAAAGTTTTGTTGATATAATTTACATGCCCTTTCCTTCTTGTTTTTCTGTACAAGAGGTATATTTTTGCCTTCTTCATTCTTGATGAGATTTTTCTGCAATAACTTTACATTCATACTGCAAAAAGTAAAGGTTAAAAGGTTAACAGATAAAATCTCTTTGAATTGCAATTTCCAAATAAACTAAAGAAGTTCTATAAATGAATAATATATGTCCACTTTATTCCTCAAAGAATCTGAAAGTTACACATTTACCACAATTAAATAAGAAACGTTATAGAAGAAGAGTTAATTCATATTCTAGAAGTGAAAGAGCCATAGGCAAAGGCAGGACATGGCTGACTTTTCTGCATGACAAATGATAGCAACATATGATTTAGATCAATCCTAGAATGTGAAATGAAGCAAAGTAGGCTTCCTTTAGTGCTCAGTAAGGCAAATCAGCAAAGGGAAGGCCGTGAACTTAAGGACAGGACTGATGTAGTAAACTCAGATCACTGTTTTTTCAAAGCACCTTATGATTTAAAGGAAAAGATTATCGCATTACAAAAGCTTCCGGTTAAAACAGTATTTTTACAGTACAGCTATAAAAATGTATAGCCACAATTCAAAATAAAGGAAACCACGACAGAATAATTGGGTGTCCAGACTGTTAAAAAAGACAGCAAAGTAAATCACTCAATTCTCCTAGCTGGTTAAAATTATAAGTGACAGCACTTATTCATAAAACTGCTGTGGCCTCTGAATGTTACACTTTAACCCTTGCTACTATGACTGGGTTTATCAGTGATGTGTTTTTCCTTCATAATTAAAATGATCAAACAACTGTATTTGCTTGTGACAATTCTAATTTATCTATATTGTAGCAATGTATTGGTAGTGCCCCTTTTCACTTTTACAACCATTCTGATGGATTAGAAACCTGTAGATTAGTTTTTAAAAATCTAATGTCTCCACATGGTCAATAAATCATATACCCTTATCCTTAACACATTCTGGCCTTTCCAGTAATTTTTCTACATTTAACACACCTGGATTAAATTCTTCCAAATGTTTTATTTCAATGAGAGTGCAACAGAGAAGTCCAAGAATACTGTCTTTACAAATTGCCTTCTCTAAAAGAAGGACCATTATTTAGAGAAAACTCATCATATGTATCTCATACAGACAGTGATAAAATAAGCATTAGTTTACCATTGCCAGTTGTCGACCAATGTTTCCCATTGTTATGCCTCCAGCAAAAAATATACATGGTAACCAGGAACGAACATAGAGAAAATCTGGAGATGTATACCTAGAGTAATAGAAATATTTTAACAACTCACAGAGGAAGTGCAAGTACATTTAAGATAATTACAATGAAAATAAGTTACTTTGTTAATCAAATCTCAATTCTGAATGTGGTTATCATTTATTTACCTAGGAAACAAGCACCAAAAGAATAATACTTACTGATAAACACCGTTATAGACTAGCAGTTGAGTGACCACAGTTGCCAAGAAAGCGATTCCGACTCCAAGGCCAAAACCACTTCTAGATCTATCAAAAGACCACCACAGTCCAATGGAGAGCGCAGCCAGTGTGAGAGACAACTGTATGTTGTTGTCAAAATCCACTTTCTGAGATCAATGTTAAAGAGCCATCTCAAAATTTGTAACCAAAATTACCCATTCACTTTTGTAAAATAAGAGATGCTACTGTTGAAGGAATGGTTTATTCTTGAATACACTAGTCTTTTATCTTTCAATATAATATATATGACTAAATGGGATTAAAATTATCTCTAGAATTTACTAAATCCCAGGTACAAAGAGGGAATTAATTAATAGATTCTACGTACCTATAATCCCTCCAAAAGTCTATATACATTCCCAATTATAAAGTCAGGCCCATTATTTAAGAAACGCTTTCTTTGCTAAAAATGTGAGTACAAGCTTCAGAACACTAGTAATGCTAAAAGAACACACTCTTGTAAAAAAGGAAACCAATATTACTCTCAAAGAGATTTAGAATTACTTGAAAATCATACAGGAACTTGAAAATAGAAGGGTTGACAGCTATTTAACAGGATACCACATTCTCTGTATGATTTACTGACAGACACATTTTATAATAATGCAGTTCAGAAACAACAGTACCAAGGACACAGTATCCCTTTCTATTATGTCAACTGTTCGAGTTTTAATTTGTTGAGGATAAAGCCTTGAAGGGAACATTATCTTGCAACCTGCCAAGTTATTTTGGTGCCTGAGACTTTCTAGTAGAGGATAGTTCGCTCAAATGATATTTTATTTTTCATCATCTACTTAAGCATCTATTCACAAATGTATAGCCCTATTCTACTCCAAAACCTCTGGGCAGAATGAAGCTTTACAAATTCAATTTTCTCATTTCTTTGCTAGAGGATTACACTAAAGGAATTAATTTCAAGTGTCATTAAAAGAGCATTAACTATTTCCCAAAGGCCACATCTTGGCTTTATAACCAGCTCCTTGAGGGGTCCTACTATCTCAGCAAACTAACTGGCCATGCTATAAGTCCAAGTCCAAAAAAAAAAAAAATGGATATAAAACCATCTCCTACTACCTTCAACATCTCATTGTTGACCACCATTCCAGTGCCCCTATCAAGCCAGCATTCTGAACACCCAGCTTGCTGACATCTCAGCATCTGAGGGCTGTTGTATGTCACTCCCTCGAGGTCATTTCTTAAGCTTGATTTATCAAGAAACCTTTAGTTCACACAGGCATGCTTTCTGGAAAAGCGTTTCTTATTTTTTAGCTGTCATTATGCTTAAACTCTAAAAGAAAAGATTTTGAACACTGATTCCTCTGTACAATAAATATTTGCATAAAGAGTGGCATCTGATGTTAAATTAACTTCAATAAGCAAAATAAGAAAGCTTCAGTGAAAACAAGTAAAGTGCATCAATCTTAAAAGTAGTACCATGTTATTTTTTAAAGTCTAAGTAACCTAATATGCAAAGTCTATGCGAGAAATTTTATAAACATTTTGGATTTTACTAACAGGGCAACTAAGATGTTATATTTAAGTATTTCATTCAAAGAGTAAGAAAAGAGAGAACAAAGGAAACAATGTAAATTGTATATAAAGTTTTTTTTAAATTTTAGTAAAGGTTATTTAAATTTCTCAACTTAAAAACAAAAATCACAGGTGAAATGTCTGAGATACAAAGGTCTACTCCAGCGACAGGAATTTGCATAACTATGGGGCTGCTAGGTAAGAGAATGAGATGTTCTTAGACAGGATTCAGGAGCTCTTGTCTCTGGTCTCAGCTCTGCTGTAGCCTGGTATGGTAAATAAAATAGCAAATGATGCAGCCTCTCTAACTTCAATATATCTTGTTACCTTTATAAAGAAGACATGGAACTAGGTGATTTCTAAAATATGACAGTCCATGATTCCATCTTGTTAAATCCTCCCAACAACTATATTTGTTTTAGAAAATTCTAAATCTTAAAAAAGCTCATGAAAATAAACATGCTGAGAAATTCCTTAATACAAAAGAAAACAGAAAATCAAAACAATAACAGCCTTTGGGGTATTTTCAAACCCACTGACCTGCAGGACCAGTGAAACGGGCCACCGTGGTTTTTGTTCCCAAGAGTATCAAAAGGGCCTCAAAACCTGGTGAAAGACACAGGAACTGACTTGCCACATGACCCACACACTCCAGTTAATTCCACTGGCCCCGGGCTCAAAGCAGTGTAAGACAGCAAACCTCTGGCAGCCTGAGTCATACTTTATGTTCTTCCCAGTTCCTAAAGTTCCTGCTACCTTCACTACGTAAACCAAATCTTCTAGAAAAAAGAAGACAGGAGTAACATTTCCCAGATCCTCTTTTGCAAAGGAAAGTCAGAGAAAGATGGCAAAAGGAGAGGAAGTAGGAACGATGACCAAAAGAAAAACCTTATGAGGGCAAAAAAATACGTTCTCAGGTGGAACTTTTCTTCTGGAGAGAGAAGGGAAATGGTAGCTATATTATCCTTCTCATGAGGACACTATAAAAATACTCATTAATCACTAAACAAATTGTTAGATTCCTCAAATAATAAAATTGCTAAAATATATACCTTAGAGGAAAAAAACGAAGATAACTTGTATTAATCTCATGTCTCAACAAATTTAGTATTAATATACTTATACGTTTTTCTTTTCCTGATGTACACATGTTTTTGGTGGACTCTGTAGTTACTTCTGGCCAAGGTCTCAAGTATTTCTACTTAAGCCACTTTTAAGAATGTTTATGTTATATTTTGATATTGATTAAAAACAGTGACAGTCTTTTTAAAATTATAACTTCTTTAAATTAAGAAAAATAAAAAACATTTGCCTTATTAATTTCTCATTGCTGAAACAAAATATCCAACACCCAAATTTAAGGGGGGAAAGCTTTATTTGGCTCTCAGTTTGTAGAGGTTTCGGTCCATAATCAGCTGGCTCCAAGCAGGTTGGCATGGCAGAGTGGCACCATAGAGGACAAACAGGTCATGATGGGTAGAAAAACAGCAAGCAGGGGACCTTAGCAGCTTCTTTCTCCCCCTTTTATATTCTATCTAGGCTACTGGGATTAGGGTGGTGCCAAAGCAATCAGTGGACTGATTTAGTAATCACTAGCCTTAATCCTAGCATTTCACCATGAATCAGTCACACACTCTAGATTTGGCCACCTCTGAAAAAGCCCCACCTATGACCACATGAGGCTTTGGGAGTACATCTAGACACAAACCATAACAACCTGTAATCCCAACACTCTGGGAAACTCAGGCAGGAGAACTACAAACCTGAACCTACCCTGGGCAATTCAACAACTTAGCAAGACCCTGCCTCAAAATAAAAAAATAAAACAAAAAGCTGGGATGTAGCTTAATAGAGGCCCCAGTACTTCAAATAATAATAATGTTAATAATAACAGAAGCTACCACATGTCATTATTAGCAAGTCTATTTACTTATTTGTTTGTTTATGTGTTTGTTTGAGACAAGGTGTTGCTATGTAGTTCAGGCTGGCCTTGAACTCACTGCAATTCTCCTGCCTCAACCTCCAAAGTGCTGGGATTACAGGTGTGCACCACCATGCCCAGATCAGGTAAATCTTAAATGAAGAAAAAGAGGAAAAAAATTCATTGAAAATGTACCTGTTTGAATTACAGAATGACTGGGAGTTTTCCTGCCTTGACAGTATAACCTCCAGTCTTATAAGATTATATGGAAGTAATTAAGTAACTTGATTTAGGACAAACATAAATTTTTCAAATATGCAAAAATGTCTAAATGGCACAGAATAAAAGGGATTTAAATGAAGAGCTACTTCCCCACTATAATTGCATAGCTGCTACTCTGATTTCAAATATATGGTTCATATGTGTTTTATGGCTAAGTGGGCACATCACAATCTGACAACAGTAAAGTTGCAAGGGGCTATTTAATCTTTGGTTTGTTGGAAGCTGCTTTATTACTGCGCATTTCATTACAGTGTAAAGGATACAGCACTGGCATGATTTATACCAACAAAGACAGCTACACACCGCATTACACTGGACCACTCTCTTTTAAATTTATGTGGTTCTCCTAGATGCCTGTCAATGCAGGGGTATAATAACCCAATCACAGCTGTGGGAAAAAGAAAAAAAATGTTATCTCCAATGTTATACTGACAAAAATGAAACTATAAGAATCACTATGGCCATGATATGCATTTTAAAGATTCTTTTAAAAAAAAACAAGCTCAAGTTACTTAATATCAATTACAGAGATTATTAAACTTATCTCCCAAAAGAGGACAATACCACTGAAGACAGCATTGTAAATGATTAAACCAGTAGCCTAAATTCTAATAGACAAAACATTTAAGTGTATGACTCACAATTTAGCAGCCTGGACTAAATGATTCATGCTACTTTTCTACTATAAATATCTATGAGACTTGAAAAGCATCAAACCAGTTAGAACTTAAGCAATATGTTTTGAATCCTCCATAACCCTGAAATATGCTTTTAAATGCCACAAATCTGAAAGAAAAGTTAGAAGCATAAGTACAAAAACAGCCTCATCATACACACAATGTTTCTGGGTGCTGGCTAACCTGTTCTATAGATTAGTCTTGCCTCATCAGGTTCTCTCGTGTCAGTCTTCTGCATCTAGCACCTTTTCCTGACACTCCTTTCCACCCTGGGGCTCTTAAAAGACTGTAGGTCACACTGTCAAAGCAGGAAAACTCCCAACAGAAATCTATATGTAACATTAATTCTGCACATAGGAAAAATGGAGTAAACATAGTCTGTAGAAATACAAATTTCAAATGAAATTTAAATTCCAAGTTAAAAAATAATAAATCATCTTACTATATTTTTTAGTTTTGAAAAGAGCATCTTGAAGGTTAACTGAAATTAATTATAAACAGTTACTATATACAAAATGTATATGATTGAGACCCAAAATATTCTCAGTCTATCCTTATTTATGAAACCTCAATATTTTATTCAGTAAGTAGAGGAAATTTTTAAATGCTGAGTTAGTTATTTTATAAAAGACTAAATGAATCAAAACTTTATTTAACAAATTATAAAGAAAATGTACTTCCACTGATTAAATTTAACAAGAAATAGCTAGGCAGCTTTGATTTGCTAATCTTCCTCAAAATAAAATGATTATGGTACCATTCTGAGAATAAAGACACAACTGTCACATCATTTGGAAAGCACCTTTGAAATGTCCCAAACCACCTACGACGTATAATGAAACTGTTGCATCAAAATCTAAGTGAGGGGGGTCAGAAGCTCCTCCCCAACTTAGTATTAGCTAGCTACCTCTCACAAACACTGTATTTAATCTTCAGAGAAAAACAGAAGCCAATTAATATCATAAACCACAGGCTAGCAGACTGAAGGAACAGCATTACAGAGGCTGCCTGGCCACTGTTCCATGGGGAGCTGAGATACTGCAATAATGCATGTATTTTCTAGTCTACAAGTCTTTTGATTTAAGCATTTGCTGAATATAGATGGCTCACAGACCCTTAAGAAATTAAAGACAAATCTCAGCAAAGCAGAACTCCAACAACTATTAAGTAACTTAAGTTTCATATTAATCCTATTTAAAAGTTACTGCTCCAAAAATCCTGTAAGATTAACTGACAGTATTTCTTTCTGACACAATTAAAATGGTAATATGCATGCCTAATTGAAATACATGTAAATGAATGTTGCTTTTTTTCCTCAAGGGGTCATAAAACTAAAAACTCATCTGTCATTTCTCTCTCCCCTGGCTGCTCTACATAACATAGAGATACAAATAGATATAGACTACCTGTATCTACCTATACTCATACCTACCCCCTTTCGTCTCTCTCTCTCTCTCACCTGGTTTGCCTATTGCTGAATAAAATCAACTAAAAGCAGGCACTCCAAGTTAATTTTCTTCAGCAGCTGATGCCACAGGTAAAGAATTATCACATGAAGAATATTGACATGTATGTGCAAACATATAAATAAATAAAATTGACTACATTTTTATGCATGTGATGTCAGATTTGCAAGTAAGAGACAACTAAGAAGAGGAAGCAAAAACACAAAAAGGAATTTAAACTGCCACCTGCCAACCTTGGGATTTGCCAGTAAAAATCAAATCTATTGAGTATGCATGGTTCTTGGTTGCTCACTGAGAGGAAGAATTCGAGGAAGCTTGTCACTTCCCATTAAATATCTTCTTTCTTTCCTTTAAATAAAGGCATGGCAGAATCTGATGACAATATATACAGTGCTGTAAGGCTTCACTGTTTGGGAGCTCAGAAGAATATGTCTGAGCTTCTTTTCCCTTCCTGTGCCTTTAAAAAAGAAAGAAAGAAAAACAAGACTGTTAAAATCATGCCCATGTAAAATTATGTGCAAAGTCCTGTTTGATCCCATGGCACTCTGATGCAAAAATCACATTTCTTGTGGTATCTTTAAGTGATTTCCCAGCAACTAGCTAGTTTGCCAAGACTAAAGATCACCTGTAGTAAGTCATCACTTTATGATGGTACTGTGCTTAAAGCAGTGAGGAAATAGAAAGAACAGAGTTAAATTAGACATTTTACAAGGAGAGAGAGGCTGAAAAGACAAAACCACTCAATGAAATGCACTTCCATGGAAAACTACAACAGAATAAGATAACGTTTTCATTCAACAAATACTTAAGTCCTACAATTTATCTAGCACTTGGTATTTGATGGGGATTTAAAAGAAAAAAGAGAGAGATATGATTCCAGTAGCAAAGTGACCAGAGACACTATTAAATGCAGTGCTGTGTTAGGACTGACCCCAGGCCTCTCCCTGCATCTGGTAAGGAAAGGAGGGTGCTGATGGGCCAGAAGGAAAGCTTCACAGAAGAGATGACCCCAGATGGGCTGTGCTCAGCAGGTGACTGGGATGGAAATGGCTTTCTCATCAAACTTAAGAGACAGCTGAAAAGAGCCAGTGTTACCAGGAAACCGTTAGCTCTGGACATGAAAGGAGCTTCAGGGTGTAGAAAGATTTCAGAGAAAGATAAAAGCAGACAAGGCCATATCATAAAGACTTTACCCTGCAGATACTGGAGGATGAGGAAAATGATGCCATCACACTTGTCCCAGGGAGAAGCATCTTTCGTATAGCAATGAGTGTACAACACAGAGAATGAGACAGAGGCACAATGAGAGGTAGAAAGATAAAGACTGATAACCCCAAGCCAGTGGTGAGGCCTGGACCAAGAAACAGCAAAGATATAAAACTTGGAAGCTGTAAGTGATAGGTGAGAGAAAAGAACGGGTCTTATAAGAGTCTCCAGGAATGGGGTGAAATGCATGATGAAATGGAAAAGATTTTTCTATTTTTCTTTTTTTTTTAAGTTACTTATTGCTTTCACAGGTCTGGATTCAAACTAGCTACTTGAGATATTTGAGGCAACTTCCCTACTTATTTTACCCACACCATGACAACTGTTTTTTCTTCTCTTATGTATTCTTTACAAAGATTCCTTTGTGGCCCTCTGTAATACTCAGGAAGTTTCTAATTCTAGTTCTAGTGCACTGCACACATAAAAAAGGTAATCAGCTTCTAAACATCAGCACTGTTAAACTAAAAGCAGGGAACTCAGAAAAGGAAAATGAGAAGAGATTTATGAGACATCTCCACTGGTCCCTGAAGAAGGACTTCTAGCTTTTTCTAGGACTGTGTGATAGGGAACATGGCACATAATTAGTTTTTTTTGTTGACAGAAAGTGGTGACTCGGGAGACTCTCAAAAGGTAACTGCTTTAAAGGCCTAAGAACATTAGTTGGACAGGAAAATTAAAAGATGACTATCAATTTTTCTGACCTACAATGGTAAGAACCTAGAGAGGTTTTGAAAATGCATAAATATATATACACAAAAACAAACTCACAAACTCATATTCAGTACATTTATTCTATCATTTACTTTTTTCCCTTGATATTTTCTCTAAAATATGGGACAGAAATTATGCAGGAATCTATATTCTATCTTTGGCAACTGTCACAAATCTGTTCTCTTCATTCTCACTCACTAAATACTATTCAACAAACATGGTGGCAGAGTTAACTGGAATCTGGATTTCCTAATGTCTCTCTACTTCCTTTTGCCCAGGTACTTTATGGAGCACATGTTTTCAGAAGAAATATTTAAACAAGAAATGTAAATGAAAATCCTCTAAATAAAAAGGTTTGAGGTTAATTTAGTTTACAAGTGTGACAAAACCTAACAGCTAGGAAAAGGAAAAAAGAAGGGACCAAATGGCTGAATAGTAGTATTAACATTTGTAATTTTTCTTCCTAAATGTGAGTTTGTGAAAAATGGGCCCCATTACAGGGACAGACCAACAGGCAGCAGATGCAGCCTTTCCTCTCCATAAAGGAGTTAAAACGGAAGCTCTGCCAAGTTCCCCTGCCCTAGGCCAGAATGTGCAATATACATCATGTATTCATCCAGGTCTGGCACTCACCTGGAGGCTAGAAAGGAAGGATTCTGAGTAAGGAGAAGTGTGAGTAGCTCCTTCTGTCCCCTTTCCCTAGTGTGTGACTCCTGACCCCAGCCCCACTCCTCACTGGCTCTAGGATCCTGGGCTCACTAATTTACTCTCTTCATCTCAATGTCCTCATCCCCTCAAAGAGGCACACTCTCCCGAGGTTGTCCTCCACAGGACATGCCATAAGTAACATTTCCCTCCTCTGATCTTCCTTTCTGTCTGCTCTGAAAAGACATGTTCTTCCAAGTATCAAAATATTTCTATTGGCAGCCACACAGAGCTATGTATCAGGAGAAAATAACTAGAAAATTTTATTGAAAAAATTTTTCTCTTGCAAATTTGAAAGAAAATACATGAGAAGCAGCAAATATAACACAGAGTAATAAAATATAATTTGTGCTTTCTTCCCTTTGTCTGGACTATTTTGCCTATTCTCTCAGAGCATGTTAACTCTGGAGAAATTAGGAATCACTGCCTTTATGATCTCTATTTTCATGTGAGTACTGCAGTGGTTAGACATCAATATTTAAACCACACTGAAACCTCAGCACAAGAATGTCCTTCTGTCCATGGAACACAATTACACATCTTTCCCATAGGTTTAATGAGGTCATTTAAATTGTCTCACAATTTGATCTCACCCTTTGAATTCAGCCTTCTACCTCAGGCTTTAGGATGTAACCCCAGAAAGAACTACATTATGTTTCAACATATGCATCTAAATATGGACATTCAAAAAAGCAATTTTCTGTCTCAATCACAATTATCTTCTACCATATGATTATGGCTGCCTTATATTAATTATATAAAATACTAGTATAGTTTATTGGTCTCAGTCATTAGAAAAAGCTAATCAATTATGGAAGGCTGGCATCAATAAAGCACTCTGAAATGCTCCACTGTATCCATTACACATCATGCACCATCAAAAAAACATACAGAGTAACTAACCAGATTCTCAGTGAGAGATTATCTTTGATCTCTCTAAATATTTACTGTTAAGATACATTTAAAAATAAGATACCAAGAAAAAGCATATATCAAAATCTTTAAAAAAAGAAACTTTAAAATTGAATAAAATATTCCATTTTTTCAAGTTTTTATCTACTTCATAAACAAAACAGAGCACATGCATCAAACACTTCAAACCTAGCAGTAGTGACCTTCAACAAAATAACTAAAATCTTACATAAGATAAACTGAAGAAACAACAAAATCAAGCAGTTTAGTGCTTTATCCCAAAGGGAATCAGGTTAGGTTTTAGGGTTAAATTTTAAAAGTTGATAGGTCACAAAGAAACCAAACACAGTGAGAGAAAGTGAGGAATTAAGTGATTGCATTGATATTCCATCTCAGAACAGGCAAAAGTAATCTTTGGCGACACAAATCAGATCAATGGTAGCCTGAGGCTAAGGGTGGGTAATGGACTTCAGTAAGACATGAGAAAATTTGAGGGATGACAGAAATGTTCTACAGCTGGATTGTGGCTGTGGTTGTGCATGTGACTACATGCATTTGCCCAAATGCTTCAAACTGTTCACTTAAATTAGGTCCATACAATGGACTTACGCTGTACTAAAATTATAGCTCAATAAAGCTGATTTTTAAAAGTTTATTGCTGAGACAACATCCACAATTATTTGCCTTATTTCCTTTCTAGGCACTGCCAAAACATCCTATACGTACCTGAAGCTGTGCCACAGCACGGTGGTACCCACCATGCTGAAGAAAAGATGCTTGCAATCACATCAGGTGGAAACAGCGTCACATTTCTCTGAATCTGGAGCAAATTTAACACTAAAGCAAGAAATACTCCAATAAAAAATAAGACTACTCCTCGAATCACCAAGTTCACACTCTGGCTAGTGACAGATGAAATATATGGGCCACACTTTTTGGCCCCAGGTGACTCCATCTCTCCTTCTGCCATGGTTTCATAAGTTCAGTAAGCTGAAAGAAAAAAGGAAAGGCTTCCTGGCTGCAAAGATCAACTGTCTGTGAATCAAAGCAGACTGATGTTTCAATAGTACTACATCTCGTCCTAAAGGAGGACCTACCAGAAATCCTGCAAAAGATAAGAAAAACAAATCAATGTGTGTTTAATATACGATCAAACAATTTTTCCAACTCCATTACTAATTAATTTAAAAAGACAAATAATGAAATGACAAGTTTGCATACTAACTTATTTAAATTAGATATTGCTGAATGAGAAAAGATTTTAAAATATTTTATACATATGATGCAATAAAAATAAAGTGTTACTCTTATATTTACTAGGATAGAATAAGTGACCTAAGAGATCCAAAGATTAAAATATTATTAAAAATAGCTTATTCCACCTCATATAAAAGTGGAGCAGGTAATCTGAGATACTTCTGATAGAATCTGGAAGATCAAACCCAGGTCTCTGTATCTTCCACCTAAGTCTCCAAGCCCATCAGTTACAGTACTTTATATTTTATAGAAAATCAACATACTGACTGAAGACAATCTATTTTACATAATAAAATATGACTTGCTCATGAGAACAATTCCATAGAAGAACAAAATGGCCTTTTTAATGTTTAATGCTTATATATTTGAATTGCTGCACAAAAGCATTCTATAAAAACCAGACCACCATGCACTCACCTACACATACAGCAGCCACAGAAGCCAGATTTGACCATACTCCCCAGGGCCACAGCTAGGTCCAACTGCTACTTTAACCTCAGTCTGCCCTAATTACAGTCATGACAGTAACTATGAGAAAGCCAGAAAGGGAAGCAGAAGAAAGAAAGGTAAGAGAAGAACAACCTCATGACTAGATTCTGAGGATTTCTTACATGGCCCCTGACTTCTAAAACCCAGAACTCTGCTATTCAGTCATTCTAGGTATTTGTTTATTCCTCTGACCAAAGTGTTCCTGTGGTTTGGATACTGTTTGTTCTCCAAGATTCATGAATTGGGAGCTTGCTCCTCAGTGTGCTGATGGTGGGAAATGGGACCTTGAAGAAGTGGGGCCTAGTGGGAGGTCCTTGGGCCAACTGGGACACTACCCTTGGAAGAAACTGTGGGATACTCCAGCCTGTCTGGCTTCCTACTTGGTGATGTGATCTTGCCTTTTTCTGCACTTCTGCCATCTTCTATAAGCAGAGGTGATGCTGGTATCATGCCCTTAAATCTCAAGAACTATGAGCTAAATAAGTCTCTATTCTCTATAAAGCTGGCCTGCCTTAAGTATTTTGTTACAATAATGGAAAAATTAACTATACAATGATCATTCCTTTGCCCATACTTAAGACAAATAATGTAATGTTTTCTATGTGCAATTCTAAGCACTTGACATATAATAACTCATTTAACCCTCACAATGCCCTAATACTTAACCCTAAGAGGTTAAGTGCAATTATTCTGTCCATTTTACAGGTAAAGCAAAATGGCAAAGAAAGGGTAAGTGACTTGACCAAGTTTATACCCATAGTAAGAGGTGGACCAGGGATTCAAATCCATGACTTCAAAATCCTTGTTCTTAGCATGTTCTGCTCCCTGAACTGTTAGACATTTTTCTATTTGTTTTCAACAAATACTAGTAGTTTTTAAATAGGAAAATACTACACAGGCTATTTTTGTAATATACTCTCATCTTACCCAACTGTAATATATCTTGAGCATCCCCTTACAAGTCAGGGGATAAATCATTTATTTAAAATCATAGATAGCACTTATGGTAACTATCTTATAATGATATAGAAAGATGCTATATGGATTATAAACTTTCTATGTAGGTCTTATTCACTATTATATCTCCCACTGTGTCTCCATACCCAGAAAGCTTCCTGCTTAGCCCTCAGTGGGAGTTCCATACATTCCTACTTGTTTAATTAAATGAGGGTAACTCTTACTGAATCAAACTACAGTAGGTTAAGCAGGCTTTTTAGAAGGCAACTCTAGAACCTAATCATCATTTAAAATACATTACCTCTAAGTTTCCAATTTTTAAACTATATTACAAATGAATTTTAGAACAAAACTCAATGTGTAAATTCCAAGGAATAAAGGTAACATTAGAAATAACCATTATAAAAAATTTTTTAAGTACTAGTAACTTCCACAGCCTATTAGTTCCATGTGATAAACAATTGGCTTTTTAACCGAGTCTCTGCCCTTCCCAAAGTTCTGTGCCCAGAACTGTCCCTAAGCTAGTCCTCACCAACCTACTTAGTCTATAGTGTAATCGAATCCTACAGCTTAGAGGACCAGAGAAAATAGTACATATTACAGTGGATTTGTGGGAAAGTTCCAAATCCAACTGAAAATGTCCAGAAAACATCTCCACCTGGCCTGATATTCAAACTATTCCTTGCCATGCTGTGGTATCCAGGTATATTAACATGTTATGTGTTCTGAACATTCTTAGCAAAGTTAGGTAGCCACAGAACAGATGATGATGATCATTATCATCACCATCATTGACAGAGCACTCATTAATTGAGCACTTACTCTTTGTGCTAGACATACAGTAACTCTGATCTTCAAAATAATAGTAAAGATAGGAATTATTTTACCAATGAAGATGCTAAGTCAAAGAGATTTAGCAATTGGATTATTAATGGTGACAGGACATGCAGGATTTGAACTGGAATTTTACTTCAGGTCTAAATGATCCCCAAATTCATTCTCTTTCCTCTATATCCCAAGTCCCATTCCACTTCAACTACTTAGACCTGTGTTTCAGCCCATGGGTCTCTATAAAATTATTTGGTTACTGAAGAGATGAGTAAATATTAAAAAACCAGTTCAATTGCAGTGTATTCTCAGGGTACTGATGGCAACACAAGTAGAAGACCAAATATAACACAAAGATAATAAATGTACAAACACCCTCAAATTTTTTTTAAAAGCAATAGATCAAAGTGAAAAGATGTTCTAACGTAAAAAGCAAAACAAATGACTAACTTATACACTGTATGAAACCAACAGCTGGCTGCTGGCTGCCAGAGGCAGAGCAAATCCCCAACTTCGCTGCTGTTACAACAGCTTCAAGAGGATGAGTATATGTCCTGAGTAACTCAAACCCAGTAAATCATTTGTTTTCACATGTAAATTTTTTCAAAAGGGAATTAATAGGCAAATGATATTTTATGTTTAATACTATTATTGAAAAAACAAACTAACTTCAGTTTTAAAAGTTATTTCAGCTGTGCTAGCTCCCAGCTCACAATCACTTGCCAGGACTTGTCAAAAATTTTTGGCATTCAAGACAGGACAATTGTTGTCTGAAACTGCCTAAACCTTACATATCATCTAATATCCCTGGCTTCTGCCCATTGAAATCCCAACCTCTCTCATTTATGATAACCAAAATTATGCCCACATTACTTCCAAAAGTCCCAACTGAGAGCCACAGATTGCTATAAACCTCTTTTTACATACTATTTCAAGACTAGTACCAACTTTTTAAAGTGTTTATTTATGTTTTCTGCCACAGATGTTTATTCAACCTTTCCTGGTAGTGCTTCTTTACAGTTTCATACATACATCATCCCCAAAGTTTTCTTTTAAAATAGCCTAACATTTCTTTGATGTTTATTTGAATGAGATCCAAAAAGCTAACTTTGTGTCTATATCATAATATGATAGTATATAATTATTGGAGAAAAAAATATACTCTAAAATGCTTTAGAATCATGGTATTCTAAAATTTAAGAAATAGAAAAGAATCAGGAGATGATCTATCCTAGGGGTATCTGAGCCTCATTCAAAACAAAAGCACAAAACAATATATACATGTGCATTTTTTTTAGAAAAGAGTTCGACAGTTTATATTACGGAAAAACTCCATTATCCAAACAAACAGCATCAGTGACTTAAGAGTTCTCTTGCTTCACCAGCAAAGCAAATGCCATGCTGTAAGCTTAGCTTGTAATTCACAAGCTCAACACTGTACTACTGGACCTTACTACCACAAACATGTAAAGTGAATGCATGGGAATGACCCAGCTCATCAAAGGGACAGGAAGTTCCACAAACTCATTCACCAGCTGTGTGCAAGAGTCAAATTCCTAATGTTTATATCAGTCACTCATTCGTGAAGTGGGTTGTTTTAATGGGAAAATTCTAAGGAATAAGTATCACTTAATTTGTTCTGAAGTTTGTTTTTCTGATTATTTACTGATTTTTTTAAACAAAGTATATTAATATGTTTAAATGTTACTCTTGCATGAATAAGAAATTTGAGTCTCCAATTTTTTAAAACAAAATCTATATTTGAAAAATTCAGATTATTTGAAGAATATTTTGCTGATCAGAGGAAAAGTGTCTGTTATCTATACTACTTAAAGGACAGAAAATATCCCATGGGTCCCCAAAGAAAATCTGGGTAATAAATAGGCCAGCTTTGTAAGATCACAAATTATGATCAGGTAGTACCAGAATTAGACCCAACCATTCTGACTCCATGTTCACTTTCTTCCACTTCACCACATTGCCTCAATCTACAAACACTCTAGGAAAACAATTTAAGTGCCACCACACAGGAAAGAATTTTCAATGTCATGTTGATAAACTACTACTAATTCCAAAATATTACGTTCAACCATTTAAAAAGAAAAACCTTCCACAGGGTATGAAAAATTCTACCTTGATCCCTAATCTGCAATTTCTATGAAGTACATGACCAAAGAAAAATAGTGTGGATATTTTGAATAGCTCACATAGATCAATGACCAATCACCAATACAAGAAAAATATTATTCCAGATGTCTGACACGAGGTTAATGGATTAACATAACTACTTTTAGAAAAATAAAAAGGTGATAAGTGATTCTGGGCCTTGTTAATGACAATCAAAGCTTATGCTAACCACTGAAACAACCTACAGGCACAGGTGTTTCAAAACACAAACGCAAAACTTCTTAGAAACCTTAAGAACCAGATGCATTTTAATAATTGCAACACCCTTCCCTCACCCAGAACCAGTAAAGACCATTATTCCTCTTCTACAGCTTAGCAATCACAGAAATATGTTTGCTCCAATTACTCCATCTCTTCACACAACTAAATACTAATAAAGTTAAATTACTACCGCACATCTTTTTTCATCACATGCTCTCTTAATTAGGATGGCATTCTCAGAATAAGCATTAACATTAGAAAAACACATAAAATAATGAAACACTTTGAGTACCTAAATAAAAGCACACATATATGAATCACAGGCTAGGGACATTAAAACGTCTAGTAAGAAAATGTTTGACTTGAAAACACTGGAACTCCCACTATTAAAACCAGAAAGAAAGCATTAAGCAAGCAGAATTTATATCCCCTTACCACCTTTAAGTATCAGTCTCAGTACCTAAAAAAAGTTATTCTATTGTTGGGGGCAATTATTGATAACAACGAAAACAAACTGTCTTTAAATGACTGAACTGTACTTTATCCTTTCCTTTTCAATGCAATCATCTGTAAAAGCAACAATTATCAGTTTCAACTTCTTTTGCAAATGTATATGACTTCCAGCTCTGTCACTCAGATATGAACTGAGTACTGTGAAAAATCACACTATGACAAAACCTACATACAGTACTGAATGTAAAGGCCAGCTAAAGAATGAAAGGGAAAAGCAGGAAGAATACACTACTTTCTCCTGTGGGGCCCCAATTAGTGGGGGCGTCCCCTTCATTCATTTTTATTTAATGGCTCACTATTAGAGATAGACCCAAAAGTTGGAAAAAAACACAATCTAGCCACTGCTTGGCTGCCTCTTTTTTTTTTTTTTCTTGCACCCAGAAGTAGAGCATGCAATCCTCAGCTGCACTATACTCCTGATGCTAGTCAATTTCAGTGGCCCAACTGTCAAGCCTACCAAATCCTTCTCAAAGCATTTTCTTCTCAATTCAACAAAGCAGCAAACTCTTCATGGTATATTTTTCTGGACTGTCTACCCAATACCATCCTTTAACAACTTTTTCCAAAATTAAGCTCACAGAGGTCATTATCAACTAAGTTTTAGCACCGTTCCCTGCCTCACCTCCATCATCTTTACTGTTTTCCTTGTCCAGATCTCCACCCCACTCACTCTAAAGTCCCAGTAACTATCATCAGCTTATTTCTAGGGCCTGACAAGAACTCTCTTTGGATGTACTCACACACTTGTTCCAAAAGTATACTATTGCAACTATACTATTCAACATGCCAAAGTCCTACTCCTCAGCTCAATGTCACATCATTTGGGTGGGTTCTAAATTTACTATGATACCTAGATTATTCTGATCCATTCCCTCCCAAGCCTGTCTTTCTTCCTGGCTGCAAGTCACCAGGTCCTGGCAACTCAGTGTTTGACTGCTCGCCAACCTCTACCCCTTCAGACCCTCAGGGTCGTCCTTCCCACTGTCCTCCAGCCTTCCCATTCTGACACTCCTCCATTGTCCACTGTGCTTCGGGCCTCCCTTAAGACCTGTCCCCGAACTCGCTGTCCCTTCTGGTTCTCGGGGACCCCCCTCCAGATAAGCGGAGCCCTCCTTGTCCCGCAGGCCCCATCTGTGGTCCTGGGTTTCCACACCAGCTTCCAGGATTCCCAAGCTGCAAAAATCTAGTTTCTCTCCCCGAGGGCCACACCCTTCGTGAGGCTGCTTCCCTCAGAACACGTCACCTACACTGTTCCGGGAGACCCCAACTCACCCCCGCCTCCGCCATCTTCTGGGACCGGCCCCCGCCCCCCTTCTCCTCTTCCTCCTCCCCTCCCACAACTCCGCCCGAGTTCCACTGCGCCTGTGCAGCCTACGCGCTGGGCGCCGGCGGTCGGGGCAGAGGAGCTTCCGGTTTCCGCGGGCACTAGCTGGCGGACTAGGGACCCGGGGCAAAAGGTCTTCCGGTCTCCTGGAAATTGGGGGCTGGCGGGAGGCGTGAACTTTAGGGATGGAAGGCTGGGCGCTCTGCTTTAGTTTGCTGACCAGGCGGTGGTGGATGGTGACGGGTGCCCAGACCCTGTGGGCGGAGTAGGAGAGTCATGCACTGACACACGCACACTCGTGACGCGCAGCCCTCTGCGTCTCTTAACTGGAGCCAAAGGTTTTCCCCGCCTTAGAGAGCGGGCGACCAGGTTCTTCCGGCTAACGACCCCGGCTCTCCATGTCCTTGTGCGTTTGCCCAGCTTTACTCTTTGCGCTTTTTTCTTCCCTATCAAGTCATAACTTACTTTGGAACAGTAGCATAGTGACTGTTTTTCTGTCATCACCATTCCACAGCACTTGTCATTCCTAATCGTTCCTCATGGACGAACAGGTAACGCGGTTTGGGGGAGGTTGTTTTCATAGGAAAGGCTTCAGAGGTTTACTCCCAAGTAGAGAGAACACAAACCTTATAAACCTCTTACTTGTCAAAAGGATTATTTCCGTTGATTTTTAAATCATACTTTTGGAACACGAAGAAACCCACACAGATCTTGGATACTGTGCAGATAAACTTTTATTTTGAATGGAAGTGATTCATTGCAGAAGCAAGCCATATATAAAGCCAGAAGGTGTTGTGCCCAGATTTCGAGGTCCCCAAAGACCACCAAGGAGCCGATTCCGATGTAAACCCACGAGGGTCGTTTATTCAAGCTCGAGCAGGGACTCCCAACCATCACCGCCGCAGCGGGTCAAGATTGAGAGCCTTCCCACTTCCTTCCAAGGGAATGGGATTAATATGAGAAAATGGAAAAATAGGAACAAAATTTTTGTAAATAGGGAGGGCTGGAGGGGTTGAAGGGAGGGCTGGGCAAGGGTGAAAAACAAGAAC
>NW_004624732.1:27115761-27145088 GCF_000247695.1 Heterocephalus glaber
TAGCCAGGATGGGGGCCTTGGGGCGATTTCCTGGTTTTTTAGGGCATTCTCTGGCCCAATGGCCTTCCTTTTTGCAATAAGCACACTGGTTCTTTCCCAATTGGGGGCGATCTCTATGTTCCCCCTTACCTTGTCCTTTGGTCACAATCTTTCTCAGATGACGTTCACGTTCTTTCAGCTCTCCCGCAGTGGTGGAAAGAAGGATCCGAGCTAGGTTCCTAGTTTGCCGATCACCAGCTTTTGCCTGTCTTTTTTCTTCAGTTTCTCTATTGTTATACACTCTCTCTGCCACTATCACTAAGTCCTGAATACTCTTTTCTCCTAATCTGTCTACTTTCTGCAACTTTCTCCTAATATCTGGTGTGGCTTGGTTGACAAAACGCATAATAACAGCTGCCTTTGTCTCAGTTGCTTCTGGATCCATAGGAGTATACCTACAGAAGGCTTCCTGAATTCTTTCTAGGAAGGCTGCAGGGCTTTCGTTCGGCCCCTGTTGTACATCCCCTACCTTGGCCAAATTGGTGGGCTTTCAAGCAGCCACTTTGAGACCTCCCAATAGAGCCTAGCGAGAGACCTGGAGCCTCTCCTTACCTTCTGCTGTGTTGAAGTCCCAGTCGAGCCGGGACAAAGGAAAAGAAGTGTTGATAGTATCAGCATTGGTAGTGGGTTGACCATTGTCACCAGGAACCAATTTCCTGGCTTCATTTTGGATTCTGTCTCACTCCTCTGTGGTAAACAGGATCTGGAGGAGCTGCTGACAATCATCCCAGGTGGGCTGATGAGTGAACAGAACAGTTTCTAACAGGTTAATCAAATCTCTAGGGTTGTCTGAGAATTTGGCGTGTTGAGTACGCCAGTTATAAAGGTCACTAGTGGCGAAGGGCCAGTAGTGATGATGCTGGTTACCATGTTAATCAGGGGGCCCTGTTGCCCTTAGTGGGAGAACAGTGGAGTCTGCCAGTCCTGCCGGAGAGGCAGCACACCGGTGGCGAGTGTTCTAGGTGGGGCCATCCCCGCTGCCAGTGCCTGGAGCTGGCCCTCTTTCCCCAGCTCCAGCTGGGGCTGGAACTTCTCCCCCTGCCTGCTGTTGTGGGGGAGTAGAGAGAGAGTGGTAAGGGGGGGAAGGAGATCTTCCTCGGTTCCTCATTGGAGGACTGGGTAAAGCGGCACGGTCAGCTCGTTGTCAGTTTGCCTTTTTCCGTTGTGTTTTCTGGGAGTCTTTTTACAGGCTGCCAGGATTACCTCTGGCTGCTGTTTCTGTGGAGGCAAAAAGGGCTTGACCCATGGAGGAGGGTCACATGTTAGATTTTCCCAAGTAACAATATAGGAAACCTGGTCCGGATGTCCTGCATGAGGATGGAAGACGGCATCTCGGACTCTCCTTGTGGTTCCTAGATCAAAGGTCCCCTCGGGTGGCCATCCTACCCCAAAGGCAGGCCACTCCGAGCTACAGAGGGTGACAAGTTTAGTCTCTTTAACTTCTAAACTCAGGTTATGAGCGCGCTCCCTAACTTCTTTAAAATGGTTAGACAGACAGACAAACACAACAGAAAAACAAAAAGCAAGACAAAACAGTCCTCTGCTCGATCGGAGGCAAAACTGAAAATGGGACGACGGCCTGACGCCATGCCGCGGGAGCAACCCACACTGTCCCTCCAGAAGTCTCAGAGACTAGCGGGGCACTCTGTCCCCTACAGAAGGGTCTGGAACATCTTCCAGGACCCTGGGTCGACGGCCCTCCAGCGCATCCACCTAGACCGTCTGCCGACCTAATCAGAAATGGGCCCCTGACTTTACAGGTATGGAAACTCACCAGCTGGTGTTGACCCTCTGGTGTGGAGATCCTGGGGGTCTTGGGGATCCCAGAGGAGCCCCCAAATGTTGTGCCCAGATTTCGAGGTCCCCAAAGACCACCAAGGAGCTGATTCCGATGTAAACACATGAGGGTCATTTATTCAAGCTCGAGCAGGGACTCCCAACCTTCACCGCCGCAGTGGGTCAAGATTGAGAGCCTCGACTCCAAATCAGCAGGGGTTTTTATAGTGGTTACAGCAAGGTTCTAGATTGGCAATTAAACCTGATTGATTGTGCCTTGTGCACCCAAGCTGCAAACGGTTGCTAACTACTGATTAGCTGTTGCTAGGGGATGGCTGAACACTATCACATGCAGGTGGTCAAAATACATCTTTTGGTTTTTCTTAGAACTGAAATTTATGCCACCAAATTTTAGAATGGAGTCACTTAGGTCTCACAAAGGCATTCATTAACAAATTTTTAAAGGCAAAAACAAAATCTCTCTTAAGCGTATTACATTACTGGGCTATTCCATATATCACCTTTTTGGGTGGCTTACCCCAAAATATATTATGGATGTGGACAGATTACAGTGGCCTCAAAGAGAGTTTTCAATGAAATATGGGCCTAGAATAATTGCATAATAATTTTTTTACTCTGAACTAGTAAATGACATAATTTTGTTTTTATTTTTGTGGTGCTGAGGATTGAACCCAAGTCCTCATGCCTGCTAAGTCAGAACTTTTTAACAGTCAACTACACCCCAGCCCAAAGAGATGGATATTTATGTTTCTGATCTTTTTTATCTGTACATTTATTTCTGGAAACTGAAACTAAATTTGCAACAAAATGTCTAGGTAAGTATCTGTATAACCCCTGTTTTCTCGCTCTCTTTTTTTTAAAGAGAAACTCTGGGCTAATTTTACTAACTAGACAAGGGATTTGTTTTAAAAAGTGGCCAGAAAAGAGACAGTAACTTCAAAATGGCTCTTTTTAAAACAATATGAGTCCTATATGCCCAGCTCATGCCCACCTCAATCCAACTTTTTCAAACACTTCAACACTGCATTCAAGATAATCCTAATTGAAGATTTTAGCCTAGTGAAGAATTTATGATAGTTTACATACTTATTAACTGCAAGGAGGAGCAAGGATCTAAAAATAAAGAATCACGAGGCATAAGTTCCTATGAATCTTATATCCAATGCAGGGATTCCTTGCAGTAAAAGACTGAATACAAAATCCTTAGGAAAACTACAAGGACCATTGTCAACTTTGATTAGGTTTTTATGGAAGATGTAGCCTTTCGGTGAGTATTGAAGCTCAACATGCAGCTATGGTGAGGCTATGGATTCTGTTTCAAGCTCAAGAATTGGAAAAACATGAAATGGATTATGGAGCCTGGCATGTGGGTGGATGTATGGTGAGATGTATGAGATCTGAATGTCAAGCTCATGAATTTGGAATAAATTTGTGTTTTCATGGAAACATTAAATGCCTAAATTAATTGATGCCAGAATATAAATTGGTTAAGAACTTTGAGAAATTCTAGTAATTTTGGGTTACTTTGAATTTGATGCATGTTGGTGGAATGCTGATGAAGGCCTTTTATCTTCCTATTCTTTTTTGGTACCAGGGATTGAACTTGGGACCTTGTGCTTAGGAGGCAGGTGGCAGAACCACTGAACTAAATCCCCAGCCCATGATAAAGGCCTTATTCTTGAAACCTGAATTATATTTTGGCTCTGTGACAGCATGTGTGTAATTATGTCCAGTAAATTTGTTTTTGTATGCTTTCATCTTCTTATCTATAAAATGAGGTATTAAACAAATTCACTGGTAGAAATATCAATGATTTGACAATTCTGTATCTTCAGAGGTATCCACAAAAGTTTTATTTGCCTTGTTGGAGTGAAATATTGTTAGACTAAAATTAATTATTGCCTAAGGATTAATGACTGACTAAGCCTTACAATAAGCTAATAACCTTGGACTTGGAAACTTTACCCAAATTAAAACTGTCCAAAAAAAATTTTAATAATATGGCAGTTTTTCTACTCAATAGCTGGGATCCAAAATATTCAAAAATGTTCTAGTCTGGAGGGTTTTGTTTTCGTTATGGTATTTTGATGTGGGATGCAAGTATAGTTTAGCTGTGATACGTTCCCCCAAGGTTCATGTACTAGAAGCTTGTGCAGTGAAAATTGAGGCCACAGAACATTTTAGAGGTGAAGCTGAATGGAGGCTAACAAGGTCACAGGGACACCACCCTCATGAATGTATTAATGACATTCAGCATGGTTGGGATCTGGTAAGGCTGGATTAGTTCCCAAGAGAGCAACTTCTTATAAAACAAGCAAGGCTTGGGGCCAGGGATTTAGCTCAGTGGTACTGTGCCTCCCTTGCAAGTGAAAGATCCTGAGTTCAATCCCTGGTACTGGAAAAACAGAAAACAAAAAAATGAGGCTGACCCCTTCCTATCCGTAGTCTCCTGTTTCCTGTCTCATCATATGATCTTTCCCTCCCTTGAATTCTCCTCTCCCTATACAGTTACCTACCCTAACATTTATAACACTTGATTGCATTTGTTGGTTTCAGTGTCTCTTGACTCTGAGCCTCTCACAGACAAGGATCATATTGTATTCTTCATGGATTTACTGGCCTTTCCCTCTTTCACATACTGCTCCCATGATGCCATCCACTAAGTTGTGATGTAGGCAGAATGCCCTTACCAGAGGCTGAATAGATGGGGTTGATTGATCTTAGTCTTTCAGCCCCTAAAGCTGAGCTAAATAATCCTTTTCTGTATAAAATATCCACCTAAGGTATTTTATTATAGCAATACAAAATGGACTATGACAGATACATAAAGTTGAAGGACACAAAAAGTCCAGGAATATTGCCCTTTTTTATTTTTTAAAATTTTCTTTGCCTTTTTTTTTACCTTTTTAAAATTACAGAATGAATCGTTTATCATTCCATTCATCCTTTGATGTGTATCACCTGGACACCTAGCAGGTACCAGTATATTAGAAGAAAAACAAGAGAAACAAGGTCTTCCCTTATGAAGCGTACAGTCCAGTAGGGGAAACACACAGTAAATGGTTAAATTAATATGTAATTATAAATTGAGATAAGTGCTATGAAGATAGAACATCTCATAATGCAGTAGTGAATAAAGGAGCATTTCTGGAGAAAATGCATGACTTCAAGTGTGACTTGAAGATTGAGGGACATCTGTGAAGAGAGGGTGAGAGCAAGTGTGAAAGCAAAAAAGCTGGAAACTCAGTGCATTCCATGAAATAAGGAAGGCAGAATCACTAGGGAATAGTAATTGACAAGGAAAATTAAATTTGTATATTAATGTCATGACTGACCACTTATTGTGTGCCCGGCACTGTGGTAAATTACTCTGACTTTATGTGCCCAAAACTTCTTTGAAATAGATATCAAATAGTAGATGAGAAATTAAGGCTAAGAGAGGTAATTGTTAACCTTGGCTACATATTATGATCGCCTGTAGATCTGTTAAAAATGCCAGTGCCTGAGCTCCACCTTCTGTATATTCTGATTTAATTGGGAAGAGGACCCTTTTAATGTAATCCTAAACTAGTTCTAATGCAGTCAAAGTTGAGAATCACTGGCTTAACCTTAATTTGTTCAAGGTCACTTAGCACTTAGTGGTAGAGGAGGCATAAATTCAACCTAGATCTGTTTGATTCCAAAGACTGTGCTGTTTGCCACTCGGTAGCATATAGTAAGCAGTTACTTCTGAAAACTGTTAAACACTGAGACAAAATGAATGAGACAGAGCTCTTACCTTCAATAAATTCATAGCAGTAATCTCAGCAAATGAAGCCAGACCAGCCACATAGCCAGACACAAGTCAACTGAGAACTGTTGGTAAAGACAGGTATGTTCTTCTATTTTAAACTCGAGTGGTATGAAAAGTAACTAATGGCGTGAAATCTGGGTAGGTAGCTATTGCAGTTGTCACCTGAGAGATGGTGCAAGCCTTCAAGCCTTGAACTAAAGCAATGGCACAAGGCACAAAATTGGCAGGATTTGCTGACCACTGATGTTGGGTGATGAAAAGAAAAAAGTGGAGAATGACTACAAAGTTTTGAATTTGAAAGAGTGAATGGAAGTAACACCATTGATCTAGAACAAGAGTGCAAGAATTGAATTTTGGGCTAAATGAGTTTACTACAAACACTGAGGTAAAAATGTCTAGTTCAGCAGTCAGAATGTGCATCTGGAACTCAAGTGAGCAAAAAGGTCTAGATAGAGATCTGAAATTACTGCCTTTGAGAGATATTTGAAACCATGCCTTACATAGTGTGTATGCTGTGTATAAATCTTTTTAGAAAAGATAATAGACATAGAGAAAGAAAAAATTCCAACATTACCATACTTGAATATGTCAATAATGGTATTATTTATCTGCAGTGATAATGAACACAGTCAATTCATGATTATCCATAATGAGTTTTTAATACTTCCCAGACTTTTCCCTGGCCACAAAGTATATTTAAAAGATAATACATAGCCTTGGAATGCAAACCAATTTTAAATATTGGCTAAATATTTAAGAAGAATGCTATATGATGCATTCAGAAATGTAATGGAGATATCCTAGAAAGTTGTTCCTACATAAATTTTCTGTACCCCTACTTTTGACTTAAAATATTTTTGTAAAATTACTTAAACCTACAATGGTTGTACAGTAATATTCTAAACATAAAACTAGACAGAAAATTCTTAAGCTTAGGCTTATATACATCTATAAAACCAAAGTATTTGCAAAAGCATGAAGTAGGTAAGCATAAAATTATAGTAATATAAGAGACATTTTCTTGAAATTAATGCATGTCATAAATCTTAAAATATTTGCTTCAGAAGAGATTTTGAGATAAAACATACTTTTAATTCTGTCATGATAGTTTGATTCTCTCACCACTTTTAAACCTTTATTTGTACAGTCTACCTTCCCATTATTTGGTCTTCACTTGAAGTAGATGATGATTTAAGTCCAACTTACTTTTTCAGAATCCAACCTGAGAAAATTTCAGGCCAATCTTAAGGGAAATCATGTGGCAATATGCTGTTAAAATGTTCAACATCATCCGTCACATGCTTGTATTAGTATTTTAAGGCTATCATGTGATTCAGATCACCTCATTTCAAAACTCTCAAGAGAAGTTGTAGACTACTGAGAATATATCCATACCTCCTAAAATCCTCAAATACTACTTTGTGAAACACTATCCTAGATGTCTTGGTGTTTTTGGTTATGCATGCTTTGTAAAATTCCTCAGCATAAACTACAATTCTCAGAATGTGTTCCATGGAATTAATGTTAACAAGCATTTTGTGAGAGGTGGGGAGGAATAGGATTCTCCACTCATTTTTGGTAGCATTGAATTAGTAAAAGTTAAATAGATACTTTCAATATGGGGATGCTGAGACCCTTTAATATTCTAGCACACACTTTGACTCATGGAACATTTGTCTTTTTCTCACTTTCAGAGCATTTACAGAACTAATATTTAACTACATGCTTATAGATTCTCAAATATAAACAGGAGAAATTGAAGTAATAAAGTAATTTACAGTAAAGGTTATTTTTAGAATCATCTGTCAGTCATCATCTACATACAAAATAAAAGAATTCTTAGGTACTATTTTCAGTGCCTTATGTATTGCTTCATTCATAATGCAGGCTCAATAAATATTTGTTGAATTAATTAAACATCTTCCACCAATAGTAGTTGTTTCTATTTTGTTTTCATGGTCTATATATAGTAGGCAGCTTCTGAAGAAAAGACTATAGTCACAAAACTTTTTACGGAGCTTTCTTATGTAACTACTAATTATCCTAAGGTACCATGAAGCAATTTGTCTATGAATATGCTACATCCAATATGCAGGCTCTAGCCACATGTGGCTATTTAAGTTATTTAAAATAAAATAAAAATTCTGTTCCTAAGCACCAGCCATAGATCAGGTGCTCAATAATCACATGTGAACAATTTATAGATTATAGAACATTTCTATTATCACCCAGCTATATTATATATTAGATCATTTATATAAATTTAGCCTTCTCCAAACACTGACAAGGTAAGGAAAAGATAAAAAATTCAGAGAATATAAAATCACCACCTATCAGCTATTCATGTACCTAAAATTGGCACACTCTTATTGTGGTAAAGACAGAATTAATGTAACACAAAGAGCCCAGTGGTTTTTATTTTAGGAAAAAGTTTGCATTATAGCAGCCTAGCTTCTTAGTCTTGGCATCAGTCTCTTCCAGAAGAACACACCAATTTCAAAAGGCAATTTGGAGTTTTTACAACAATCATAGATAAATGGCATCTAGAAAGTCCATAGCATGCCATGTTACCCAGGTAATGACTGGCCTGCTCACTGAAAACAAGATGTAATACATTTTTAGTCTTGTCTTAACAGCATTAGTGAACTAAAAAGTTAGGTATTAGCAGGGAAAAATCAAAGAAAGAGTGGGACTCTGAGGGGTATGCACAGCAAGAAAGCCACTCTTGAACAGAAATTATTTGCTGATTTGGGAAAATTGAAATTCTCTTTGGACAGACTTTTCAGACAAGAGAACATATGTATAACTTCAGGCTCTGCTCAATTTGGGAGTCATAGGCCTCAAATTTTAAAAATGGGACCCCAAAGGACAGCACCTTTGGCATTAGGGTAATCAGAAGTAAAATCCCCTTCTACCCAAGGGAAATAAGTAGAACAGTGGGAAATCAAAAAAATTGAAAATAAGTACCTATGAAAATGTAGCCACAAACTGGGCCTCAGGCAAATTGGGATCCCAAATTCACTCCACCTCAGTATATCCTAAAATTCCATGTCTCTAGTTTTTGTGAAGTAGTCTCACACTGAAGAGAGTGCAAAATGCCTGTGAACTCAACCCCTCTAAAAGTTTTTTCTAGTCTTTTACAAATACCTAGCCCACATCTAATAAATCTGGAAATAACACCTTCATCATTTTCTTACAGCTTTCCCCCCCCAACAGCTTTTATCTCACTTGCCATAGGAATAAAATTGACTCTTCATATTATTTCATCAATTCATAAATTTTATAATTATAAGACAAAACTGGCAACAGTGATAACAGACTCTGTGGACAAAAAACTAATTGCAGGGGGTGGAAGTGCAGCAGGCAGTTAGCTACAGGTATTGCTCATGAACCTACAGCAGTGCTGTAAGGTAGACAAGGACGCAGAAAGAGGAAGGACTTCCCCAAGGTTTACTGGTAGTTGAGTCGAAATAGATGTCTTAGCTTCTGATTCTTAGTTTGGTACTTTTTACAAAATAGAATTAATATTGACTTAAAGATCATGATATAAAACTTTCTTCCCCCAAGTTTTGGGAGTCAAATCCAGGGCCTCACACATGTTAGACAAGCACTCTACCACTGAGTTACACGCCCGGCCCCAAATCTTTTAAGTTATATAAATGATATGTTTTTCTACTATATTACTTTAGCAGATCCTGACAAGCTAAGAGATAATTCTTGACATATTTGTAGATAAATCTTTTACACATTTTTTTTTACTTTGGAATATTCAATATGGTATTGGTTTCATAACTACTAAAAATACACTGTGGTCACCTGCTATTCTGTAGGAGTTACAGATCCAAAATGGTTTTGTAATAATGATGCATATTTTCTTGGATAAGACTGAACTAATTACATGTTTTCTGCAATTACTGACCTTAAACATACTGTATTTTAATTGGCAGCAAACTATAGCACATTCAAACAAATGGGTTGGGGAAGAAATTTTAAAAAGGAAATATGAAGATACTTAAAAATTGATCTAGTCACAAGCCGGCAAACTCACCTGAATTCTCATAGGTATATTGACTCAATCTGTGATTATCATTTGGATCAATGCTGGCTACAGAAATATAGCCAAGGGCAAGAGTTGGAGGTGGGGAAAGGTTTGACTCTTCAGAGCTCTGAAAGAAGAAGGAAAGGAGGACATTCACCTCTGCATGGTGTAATCCTTTAGAGTATTTAGGTAGCAATAACAACTAAAGTCAATAAATAAAGTCAAATGATCCCTTTCAGGCTTGGTATGTATCATCAGGCAACAAATAAACTAAAGAAAGCCCAAATGAGGTCACCAAGGATGAACGAGCAAATGTAAAACACAGCTCTAACACAAAGTCAGTGAGGTATAAAGCATCAGGATGAGAAGACACGGAGAGATTATAGCCTATAAACTATTTGTCAGAGAGGCAATGATAGAGACCAAGAATATAGAAACAACTTGGTTATTACAAGGGTCTGTACAATTTAAGGTCAAAAAACAGCAAGGTGTTCTCTGAGAGATTTCTATCCTCCTGTTTCACCAAGCTGTTTCAGCTCTGGCACACTCCTTCATTCACACTGAATTCACACAGGAGAGATTTATATAGGTTAGCCCTTCCCAAAGGCAGTGTCTATATTCTTATCTCTAATTGAACTGAAGCTAAACTAATAGTTGTCTAACAGTATACGTTGATTTTAAAAGTGATCAAAGAAGTAGCAGGAAATGTCCTATTTTTCTAGTAACATATGAATATGTATACATTAATGAAGAAAAGCAGATTTCATCTTATAAAAGAGAGTACAAATTATGCAAATAATTAAACTTTCCCAAAAGAAGTATGTAGAGTTGGGTGATATAACAATGGACACAAAAGACTTGAATTTAGATTTCTTCTGGGATTAGAATTCACCCCCACCAAAAAAACACCAAAAGAATCTCCCATAGAAATAAATTATATGAAGTGATTTTAAATTTAATCCCCTGGAATTTGAAAGGCTTTGGCTTTTTAAAGGCTAGAAATTAATTGTTTTGTAATAGAATTAAAAGAACTTAGATTTTTCAAAAGTGGATCTTAGATCTTTTAAAATGAATTTTAATGTCAAACTATAATGAAGCCATGGTTAGAAAAGGCATTCCAAACTGAGAACCGGTATATGTAGCTTTGATGTTTGATATTTGTGGTAGATTGATTAATGGTCAACTTGTAACAGCCAGCTGAATTTCGTGGAGGATCCACCTAAAGACTGTTACCAATAGCCATAAAAAGAGAACTGGAGGGCTGGGGATTTAGCTCGGTGGTTCCACCACCTGCCTCTCAAGTGCAAGAATCTGAGTTCGAGTTCCATCCCTGGCACCAAAAAAACAAGAGAGAGAGAACTGGAGGGGAAGATCTTCGCTTGTTGATTTTGTAGGAGAAGCTTGCTGTGGATGGTTTTCCTGATGCAAACTAGGATGTTCTCTCATCGGAGGAGGAGCTCGAGGCCTCGCTGTTGCTGGGAAGGGCTGCTGTTTTCATCAGGGGAGCTCTGATCTTCACCGTGAGCATCACTTCCTGGCTGCAATGTGGGTCCCTAAGCTTGGTGGCACAAATCCTTCATCTCACCAGTGTAGATTTTCTGGCTTCCACCACTGGCCTTTGGGCCTTCCAGGTGCAGAACCTCAAAACGGACAAGCATGATACGTTGCCGTGGGCACTAGGCCACTGGCTGGACTCGAGGAGCACATTGCTTTGGACTCTAAGCCTTCAGCTGGACTTGTGTGGGAAGCTGCTGAGATCTAGGCCCTCAGTTGAATCCTCTGGGCTTCTAGTGTGCAGTTAATCTCTTGCACTCCTTTGCATTTAAATCTTTGGGTAATTATCATAAAATAACCTTGTAAGTTATGTGTCCTGTATTTAATGTATTCCCTTGCCAAATCCTTCTGACTACAACAATATTCCTAGAGGATTAATTAGGTAGATGCTCTAGCTTCAGTAGGCCCCATGCTCCTCTGTTAGTTTGAAGATTGATACAGTGTCTTTTCCTGAAAAGAGCTACCCTACCTGAATCCTGAAGTAGTGGAAGAGCATGTGCACAATTTAGAACAAGACAGATCTGGGTTCTAGTGTCTATTCTCTACTATCAGCTGGGTATTCTTGCACAAGTTATTTGACATCTCTGATCCTCCATTTTCTCAAAGTGATTTCTGTTGTGAAGAAATGTGATAAAATAATGGTAAAAGGTCATAGTTTTGTAGATGCTATTCTTAATCACTTTAAGATTCTTGACAAATGACCTTCCTATTTCTCTTGAATGTCTTCAGGATTTGGAATTCCTCACCTCTCTAGTAAAATGATTTGATCTTTACATTGTTCCCAGATTGAGAATTTAACCTAGGGTTTAACTGTACTGAGTTTCTTTATTGTTCTGACCCATTCCCACTCCATTCCATCTGATAGTCCTTAAATCTTCCTCCTGTACCACACACTCCATAGATTCTTGTCCTGGCTGAATACATGGATTTTCTCAGTCATTTTCCATATGATGGTTTTTCTATCCCTTTACCATAATGGTTACTTTCTTCTGGACCTGCTTCAGTCTGTTAATATCCCCTCTGTGGTGTCACTTCCAAAACAAACACCAGAGCTTCCTCGTTACATTCCTCTGTTCTGGGTATTTTAACACAATGCTCCATCACAGTAGCATTTTTAGCAGACACATCCCACTATTAAGTTGTACTGAGCTGTTAAATTTAGACAACTCTTAAATCCTTCCCATGTGCATAAACCACATTTTTCCTATCTTTTTATTTTCTTGATAGGATGGAAGTTTTGAGTGTTTGGATTTTTTTCCATTGGGGGTTAGGGATGGATGCCTAAACACAAAAGTTTATAATTTCCCTGGTGAATTCCTTCTTTTTAAAACACATTTGTAGCTACTACCAGTCAATCTTTTTTGGTATGAATTCCACCATTCAATACATTGGTGAACCATCTCAGCTCTGTGTATCCTGCAGCATCAACATGACTTCAAATCTTCAGACCCTTATTCTAAACCCTTACAAGACATTTTGGATACTACAGCACCAAGCTCAGAGGACTGTGGTAAACTCTGGAGGCCTACCTTTTGGGTGACATAAATCCATGCCTCAGAAAAAACTCTTTGCTTATAGCTATCCTGTCTGCCCAACTTCCATTCATAATGGTGTCACTAAAGATTGGCAAATTCAAGCTAATCATTTCATCTTTAACTCATGCTAACTCCTTTGCTGAAGACTTGCAAATCTCTTTAAGAATTTATTCTAGATGATATGCAAGATATCTATCCCAGATAAAAAATTTGAAGCCCACCTAACTCAAGTTCACAGGTTCACTTCAGTTTTGAGAATAACACATTTACCCCTTTCAGCCTTATCTAATCTTACAATTCTTCAAAAATTACTGATAGTCCTTCTTTCTTATCCTAAAGTTCTTTTACTGTCTAAGAAATCTTCCTCATCTAGCTTATGAGATTTATACCATTTTGAATAGCAAGTGCTTTCTTACATATTTCCTCATCGACTTTATTTTGGAAAAGTTAGTGCTCCCCTCCCATATGTGACTGTATTTTGTGGAGAGAACATAGGAATTAAACCAGTTAAGTAGTTCCACTTCCCTTCTCTTACCTTTTTTATTTTTTACTTTTAGTTTTGGGCGGTCCTGCAGGTGGAACCTAGGGCCTCATATATGCTAGGCAAGTGCTCTATCACTGAGCCACATCCCTAACCTCTTTTAGTAATAACTGAGACTAACAGGCTCCTTAGGAACACTTCTTTATCACACATGAAAATGTGCCTTGCATGACTTGCCACACCAATCCTGACTCAATTACATATGTACTGTTCGTAGAATGCACTTGTAAATGCTTATACTCCATAGACTGATCTCTTTCCAGTCTGACTTTGTAACTAACTTATACCTTTCACATTTCCCTCACTCCTTAGACCTTATACTACTTCTCACACTTTGACTTTGTCCTTTGGTCTCCCAAAAGCAAATGCCTTACCTCAGCAAATGAGTTCTTTTAAGTGACTACTCTTGGGTCTAGCATTCTCACTAGTGTTCCGGTTATTCATTGCTGTGCATCAAACTAGGTAGCCACTGAATCACTTCTTAAGTCATGTAGCATCCACTCTGCCATACTCTTTTGGCCAACCGATCACTCAGATTCACAGAGAGAAAATGTAGACTGCACAGCTCAATGAGAGGAGAATCAGAAAGTTTGCAAAAAGGCTTTGGAAACACCACTGTAGAATCAGCAGAGCCCAGCCAATAGTGCACAGACATCATGCAATAAGATATTTGCTACTTGTTCTCCTTTCTCCTTGTTGATGTAAACATCCTTTGTCAGACTTAGCATTTTTTCACAGGGGTCACTTCATTCTGGACATCCTAACAGGATACATTCTAGTATCATAACAGTCTTATATTGCTGTTTTATCTTTAAATGTATTTGTCTGTCTATTTTTCTGTTTGAATTAATCAGAGAACACCCTCTGAACCCACTTTAGTTTGTCAGAACCTCCTTCTTTGCTTCTACCCCACTGTATTGCAAAAATTTCAACTTTGAAAATATTTGATTCTTTTTCTAACATCCCTAGAAATGGGATTCTACCAATTCTTTTCTTCTGTCTGCATAAACCACTTTAAAACCCATACAGATCAGATATTTGTATATTGTTAATGCTTGTCACCCTTTCTTACACTAAAGAAGGTATAATAAATTGGTCAAAGGTAGATAGACCTGAGTTTTAATTCCTACTCCATTTGTGTAACCCAGAGAATAGTATTTTACTTCTTTGAACCTCAATGAATTTTATATGATAAATTGGGATAACAATGGAATTAAAGAATATATATAAAGTACATAGTAGACATTCATCACATAATAACTCTTAAATTATTCATCCCTTATTCTTTTAATTGAAAACCACAATAATTTCCTCATTCTATGCTTTAGTTCTACACAAATCATAACAAACACTCTGGCAAGTGATTTTATAATGGCATGTGTTCTTTGTGAGTTATTGCATATTGTTTTGACTAATTTTAGTAACAGTTTGAGTAAAAATCTACCAGAGTGACCATATTCATTCATTCTTTCTGTTTTGTAAACTTTCTAGCCCCCTAGCTAGATAAGAAAGTCCAGAGGTACATCTGGATAATATACACAATTCCTAGATTTAATGATTGAACGTCAGTGCCAAAATTGACTGTTGCCCAAATTTCTCTCTGCAAACAACAGCAAAACACCTTCCTATAGAGAAGCTAATGTAGAGAAATGTTACTTGTCCAAAACGATTGCAGTGCTTGCAGGTGTATAGTCACTAGTCAGTGTGTAAATTCACTATAAATTGCTTTATTTCTTAATGTGAAAAGCTCTGCAGAAATACAAGGTATTATAGGAACCAGGGCTGAACATGGGAGATAAGATATTGTGGAAAAAGAATGAGTGAGGCATCAGTGTGTGTCATGTATCCCTCTGCCGGGATAAAGCTCATAGTCCTTTCTCCTTATTTCCTAAGAACATCCACTCCCCTGGGTGAATAATTTAAAGGACAAATTACCACTCTTCTGGGTACCAAAGCCAGCCATAAGCTGAAATTAAATTAAATCATAAAGCTCTACAAGAAACTGAGGGAAGCATCAGAAATATAAAATCAAGGGAATCCAGAGCTAAGCGTGAACTATTAGTGCAATGTCCTTGCCTTCCTGTGCTGATGAAGTGAAAAACTGAAAACCACCCTGGTACAGACTTGAAGGACCACTATCAAATATCCACTGTTAAGTACTTGGTAGCGGCTATTGCAACGATTTCAATTCTGATGGGGTATTGGAGGGAGACAGGCAAGAGAACACCAGATCAACTTCAGGTCCTTGCACTTCAGCTAACTAGCTAGGTGACCTTGAGCCAGTCACTACCCAATCTGGACCTTGGCTTCTTTCTTTTCTAGATAAAATCACTTTTTGGCACTACATTTTCTCTATCAAAGATTTTCATCAGCTAATAAAAACTTGTACAAAATTTGTCAGTTAAAATAGAGAAAGCTCATTATCTCTAGAACTACTGAAAGTTTCCTTATACTCTTTGCTAATGGGGCAAGGGATAAAGAAACAACTTTAGAAACAGAAAACTATGAAGTTTTGTGCCAAAATATTGTGTTCCCACTTTGTTCCCTCTGAAGACAAAAGATATTTTCCCTGTGACTTAGAAGGCTGATACCACCCTGTGTCCAGAAATCATCCAGCACTTTAAACACCCAAATTTGGCTCTGAGAAGGGACCTCATAAGGACTGTACCAAAGTAAAAATGCAAACACCTAGTCATTCTGAATCAACACAATGTGGAAGGATTATGAAATGATTCCTTTATTTAATCAGTACAAAGCAAGGACATGGGAAAGCAGTTTGGCAACTATTCTGCTGCCAACGTGGCAACCAGGTCCAAAACAAAAGTAAAGGTCTACTAAACAGGTCCTTTTTATAGGCTACTGAGACCTAGATAATGAAAGATCTGGGACACAACCTTAGTCCAAGATATTACACTTAACTCTGTCAACATTAGCTATGCCTAATCAGCATTTACTGCCATGAGGATTTCATAGGAACAGGGCAACTCAGTGATATCCTAAACTCTTGGCCTTGGGTAAGGGCTCAGTAAAGACCACATATCAGAAATGCTTACCTAAATGGTGGTGCCCAGGTCTGTGGATTTCATTGGCCAATAAAATTTTAGGATATGGGGGAATCATGCAGGGGATGGCCACCTTCATTGCCATTACTTCACAAAGTAAAAAATTTGTCCACTACTGATATCATTTCATAAAAGAATATTATAACAGTAAAACAAGGAAGGGCATTATCTCAGAATATAGGACCACCCTTATATTGCTTCCATTTAATTCTTGAGTACATTAATTACATTACTTGGTACTCAGAGATCAATGAAAACTTCTTCCTGGGTGGGAATAGTCTTTTAACCATTTTGGAAGTCCAGCTCTTTGTAAAATTCTCTTACAACTAGGAAGCCTCTTTCTCTGACAATTGCAATCTTAAATTTCCTTAGGTCCTACTTGAAGTCCCAATTCTACTTTGAAACTTCTCCTGATTACCTATGACCAAGAAAATCTTTCTACTCTCTGAATTTCTATGTACTTGTTATTTTAATATATAACTAGCACTTTTATTTTGTGGAATGGTTTTTGAAATTTAGAGTGTTTTGGAAATAAGAGTTTCATTTTTTACGTAAAAATCTAAGTTTTATTATGAAGAGAGTCACAGTGTTGTCTGAAGAAAATTTTAATTTTGTAAAAAGAAAATATAGAATTGTAGAACAGAGATGAATCATCCAATATTCAAATTGTGTCTGACGTTGGCTGAAGTCTTTTAAATTTGACAATATAGAATCAAATCATGAAGATATATCTTTGCGAATGGGAAAGGGAATGAGAAATGGAGGAGGGAGGAAGAGGAGAAGGAGACATAAAAAGAATTAAGATGTGCCATGTATGTATACCAACTCCCCACAATGAAAATAATCTTTATGTACTGCAAACATGTACTAATAAAAATTGCTTAAAATCTACTTTGATCAGCTGACTAATGTGTTGAAAATCCTCTAGAATTATATCAAGAAAGGATCGTCAAACCTTATACTCTAATATTACCCCTTTTCTTCACCAACCTAAGTACATATCATAGTAGCCACTAATCTTCCAGATGGTCCTATTCTCTCATTTAACTAGAAAAAGAGAATTCTCTTTAATAAATATTTATTAAGATATCAGCTAATCTATCCCCTTGTTTAACAGATGAGATATCCATGGGATTTCACTTATGTATAAGTGAAGAAATTTGCTGCAATAACCAAGAAAATAAGGATTACAGATTTCTAGCATGATGTATGAATTTATAGATACTTTAAATATAACAGTCTTCTATCCCCATATCTCCAAATATGCAGTACACTAACATCAGTGCAGTACTGAAGTGAGACCAAAATGATATGTTTTTCTCAATTCTTTAGACTTGTATCTGTTTCCTTTTCACTCTTGACTACTTTTACTTCCCTTAATAGTCATTATCTCTACTCTATCCTCTCCCCACCCCACCCCAACTCACCCACAAACTCCTTAAAATCTAGGTCCTCAGAAGAGAGTGTTTGATAAGTTCATCTACATGATATATATTCTTCATCATCCTTCCTGGAGTGCTTGTCTTGTGCTAGACATAGTGCTGGGCTTTGCTTAGTGTATATCTTCCTCCAGAAGTCCTTGAAATTTTACAAGGTAGAAAAAGGGACACCAGCAAATTGAATCTTTATTCAAGGGAGAAGGGAGGCTTCTTGTTTCCTTTAAATCACCACATATATAGGCAGTAGATTACTTCTAAGATGAGTCAGATTCTCCATGGTTGGATCCCTGCCTTCCTTTTATTCTTCTACCACAATTACCAGGGTCCTAGAGATTTAGTAATATTTACAAATTGATACTTATAATGTAATAGATCTTCATTTTTCTTTTTGAAGACTGATCTTTTCATTCTTAACAAAAACCAAATTCCTAACACTGAACTACATGTTTGAAATATTTTTTAAATTTTTAGATTTTAATCTCAAAACCACTCATACCTAAATCTGAAAATGAGAACTCCCATCTCTGGAACAAATTTACCCTGTGACCTTCACCAGTTCTCTAAACTTGTCTGGCCCACAAGTTTTCACATTTGTGAAACAGGAAAATTGTTCTTAATAGAGACTGAGATATTGGAGAGTTGGGACCACGCCTTTTAATCTTCCATATGTTACTGTATAGAGTCTTGTCTCAGGCTCTGCCCACGCAGATGCTCAGGAAATGCTTGCTAACTGAACAGTTTTATGATCACTGGTAGAAAGACAGCATAAATGCAAAATATGATTTTTCCCTTGCCCCGAGTTACCCAGGAGCATCATTCTCATTCAGAGATGACCACATTTCAGAAAGTGGGTCTCATAAAACATACAATTTAATGAAGCCATCTGGGAAGATGATCGTCATATAAATGCAAGATATTGATATTATCTGTCTACTTGGGGAAATACCATGTAAATGAAGGTGCAACCTAGCTCCATAATTCAAATCTATTATTGATGTACACTGTCTTTGGATAATAGACTTTGCAGATTGATATTTCTCGCAAATCTGAGGCTACATTTCTACCCTCCTTTGCATTTTGCTATTTTGGTAGTAAGATTTTATTTTACTTTTTGGAAACCATCTTATTCTTTCAACAGGAATTTATCAGTGTCAACTGACAGTCAGTCTTAAAACAGATTTTACATGCGTCTGTTTTTTTAAGCTTCTCTTATTTTGAAGCAAGAAATAATACAAACAACACAGGTACTTCTTTCCTGCTTGAATAATTATACAGAGTGTTATTCAGTTATTCAACATCCCAATTGATTTGACTGCTTTATTTTGTAATCTAGCAGGATGAGTTGTTCTACTGCTGATGTTATCCTGAAGATTGTTCTGTATGAAGCCACAGAGTGATCTGCACTCCTTGTTAATAAATGTCACCTACTATCTCTGAGAGAAAATTACTAAAACTACCAAGTTCAGTCATGTCAAAAATCACACCAGGATAACCTCCAGCTAGCCTTGGCCCTCCCAGTATTTCATGTAGTCTAGGACAGGAAGAGAGCATTTCTTCTACACTTAAGAGTCTTACTACCTCTGCTGAAGAAATTGCCATAAGCATTGAGGCAGCCACTGCCACCAAGTGTAAACCAAAAATTTTTCTAGATTCCTCAGTATCTCTGCAGAAAGAATGGGACCCAATATATGAGCCTACTTTCCTGAAACACTGAGTCCAAATATTTGACTCCTTGAAATCCCCATCCACCCTCTTACCATGTATTCACCACATGATGCACAATTACAGCCAGTCATGCTAGTTTTCCTAGAGGTGGATGGAGCTCACGGACATTGTCTGGCAGCGTGTGTGGTAGTTTTCTGGTCCCAGGGGGCACACATAGTATTC
The DNA here is from genome assembly GCF_000247695.1 of Heterocephalus glaber. The sequence goes on from NW_004624732.1 coordinate 27,135,448, forward strand.
TCTTGGCTAGGAGAACATCTGTGGTAGGGCTAGAGGGGTAGAGGCAGCAGGCTGTTCCACATTTTGCCTGGCTGATAACTCCAGTGAATGAGATATATAGGGAGCTTGCAATACGTTGTTGTTGATCTTTACCCTTTTTCATGTTAGATTATGATATTGAAGGAACTCCCCTCATTCCTGCTATTATTGCATCCCTGAATCATGGTCTGGAAGCAAGCATGTCCAAGGTTAAGGACAAAGACACTTGCATTTCTTACACCACAGAGGGAAATTAGTGTCCTCGGATATAGGGTAGGAAGAATCTACCACCTCTTGTTTTCCTTAGGTTCTGCAAGGAACTGTCATCATTCATCCCTGATGGTACAGGAATATTCTGAGTTTCAACTTGATGAAGCTGATGGGAAGTCCAGAGTCCTAGAAGCTATTTAAGCAAGCTAATTTCAGAGTGCTATAGGCCAGATGGTATGAGGTACAGGGTACTGACAACACCAAGATGGAGGAAAAGATACCAGTGTTCATCCCTACGCACACACACATACATGCACACACACACACACACACACACACACACACACACACACACACACACATAGAACTCTACATGCCAAAATATCCCTAGGATTTGAGGACCTATTGAATAGTCTGCAGCAACCCAGAGAAGAAAAAAAAAAAAAAACAGAGACTATCCACATATAAAGGTACTAGTTTCAGGAGATGGTAAGGAAGAAAACCCAGTTTATGCCTTCAGGGAGTTCTCAGAGAGCTTACAGTAGATTTTACATAAGCATCTGTTAATATTCACAACATTATTATTAATTTTTTATTGTTGTTGTTGTTGATTATTATTATTAATTTTTAAGAGACTCCAAAGTTTATTTTTCCCCATGTTGCAAAACATAAAACTAAATTACAAAGGTGATGATAAAGCTGGTCCAAACATCTCCAGGAACTGGAATTCTGACTGTGGAAATAGCAAGTGCAAAAAGGATCCCCACTAAATAGCTGATGGTGACTTCTCAATGACTTATATGTTGAGAAAACAAGCAGATTTACCAAAGATTTTTTAAAAACATATACATGGAGAAAACCTTTCTCATAAAGCAGGCAATTATGGGAACCAAACATTTATTTTTAAAAGACCAATAAAAATTGGCCTTCAGATAACTACATGTTTTCTTAGCTAACTTAATTATATCCATTGCTAGTTATCACAATGTGGGAAGACCAGTGTGGGATAGTCCTTTCCTTAAGTATTGGTGGGAAGATAAGGTTTTGTACACAAAAGAATTAAAGGGATATTGATTCACACTGAAAAATACTTTTAAAAGTGTTTGCCTAATATCTGAAGGCTCTATAGAGGAAAAAAATATGGATGACCATAGCTAAGAGATAAAAACCTGCTTTCAGAAGCTTTTAGAAATTAATTAGGAGAGAGGAGTGGACACAGTGACAAAGGAGTTGAGGTTTGAACCTGGGAAAAACTGATAAAGTACTTCTTATATGAATACAAAGCAAAATCTTTTCTAACCATTTCCCCCAAATGATTTTCTATAAACATCAAAAGTATTATACTGATACAGGACTTCAGACATTGTCATTAAAATTTGGGGGAAATTTTGAGTCAACAGTGGGTTTATTTATTTAAAAAAGAAATTGCTTTTTTTTTTCATTGTGAAACATATGGGAAATGATAGAAAGAAAAGCAAAAATCAATCATAATCCTACTACAAAGAGCAAATCAGTAGTACCAGTTTGGTGTATGCTCCTCTGAACATTTCTTATCTATGTATATCCATGTGTTAACATAGTTTTGTAAAAATGGAATCATTCTGGGAATACAGCCATTTAATGGATTTTAACTTAATAATATATCATTTTGCATACAAATAATATACTTAAATTAGTGACTTGAGTTGAAGAGCATCCTCCAAAACTTCAAATCCATCTAGAACCTCAGGATACAATGTTTTCATCTGAATAATGAATGCAGTATCTTAATAATACAAAGTGTCCTATAACCATTTTGGTCATGTACCCCACCATTTAAAACCATTGCACCATGCACCCCTAGTATATATAAATATATTTATATAAATTTATTTATATAAATGTATTTATAAAGTATTAATACATACTGCTGTCCTAGATGTACACTATAAAATAATCTCAGAAATTTCAAAAGGATAAGGTAAAAATTTTAAATTTTTGACATTTTCTTTCCATGTGCTAGTGAATCATCTTGAACATCCCTCACCTTGAAGTTCACATACCCTACTTTGAAGATCCTTGATGATATGATATTCTCAGATACAAGATGTTCTAGGGGAGAGATTGGGTTATAGTTTGTGTCTAGATGGCCCCCCAAAGGGGCAGAAAAAAAAATGCTGAGATTCCCCTGCTTGCTTGCTTTGCTTCCTTCTGCCCATCATGAACTGTTTCTCCTCTCTGATACCTGTCTGCCATCCCACTCTGCCTTAAAGCCAGCCAGTTATGAACTGAAATGTCTACAAACTGTGAGCTAAATAAACCTTTCTCTCTTTAACTTTGAGTATCGGCTATTTTGTCTTGGCAATGAGAGAGAAATAACTAAGACAGATGGGCTCTGGAATTTGCTGAACATCCAAATGCACATGGAGCCAACCAGAAAAATAATTCTGGAGGATGCAAGGATCTATCTGCATGGATTGCTTCCTATGCACACTTTTCTAGATTCAATTTTAAGGTTATATTTCATGAAAAGTCTGGCATTTCCAGGTAGAACTGACAACCACCTTCCTTGGATTTTCCTCTTCCTATGCAGATATCTAGCATAACATTTTCAGCACTTGATTACATTTACTGGTTTCAGTGTCTCTTGACTCGAAGCCACTCAAAGGCATGGATCATATTATATATATAGTAGGCCCTCACTAAGTCAATACATTGACAGAGCTGGATAGATATATAGTACATAAATTAGGATATCTTGGGAGCACCAAAGAACAAAAAGGAAATGTGAAGAGACATTAACGAGAGCCTATTTGACATATGATTATGTTTAATTAGATTGTAATGTTTGACTTGTTTGCAGCAAATTTCACAGAATTTCCCAGTGAATTCTCCAGATAATTCAACAGAATTCATGGTTGCTTCACTCCTTTGCACAGCTCTTCCTTTGCTCTACGAAGGAGGGGCACTGGCCCTGGGATGGGATGTTTACGCACTTGCTAATCAGACATTTGTTTTGCCTCTAAGCTCAGTCCTGCCTGCCAAAAATAATTCAAGATGACAATCATTTTCATGCTTTCAGTCAAACAAAGGTTCCAGAAGGATATGGAAAGGAGAACAAAGTCAGAAGTTTAACATCAATAATAATGAGGAAAAGAATAAAACAAGTTTAAATGCTCCTCAGTTTTTTGCTTTCCTTTCTCAGCATTTTAATATTCCTGTTCACCTGTCACTGGTTGGCACACTGGGAATGGGTCACAGTGGGTAGACTTTCAGTAGCTATAATAAATAAGAAGGCTCAATTTTACTCCTTGCTTATATCCCTCAAGAGCCAATTGAGTTTTTAAATCTCTTATTCCCCCACCTTGTGTGTGTCTTTCATGTTAACTTGAAGCCACAACTAGTAACTTCCCAATATTTATTTCCATATTTGTTTCTCTAAATCATGGTTTTCAAAAATGAGTTCCATAAGATGTTCATAGATGTTTCATGGAAAAAAGTTTCTATGGTCAAGTGTTGGGGAAATTATGATTATACATGCTATAAAGATTTCTTTGCAATAGTCTTCTAATGTTTTTTAATTTACCAATGCCCTTTGTCAATCTTCAAGAGGAAGCATGGCTTGTACCACAGAAATGTCTTTTCTCTGGAATCATCTGGGAAAACTAGTATCCTAATTAATACCCTTTAAGCAGTACCACCCTTATGATTTAAGAGTTTGGCTTAAACTGGGAGCTTCTGTCATTAGAGAGACAGATATTCAGAACTACCTTGATCACTTGGATTGGTGGGAAGCTCTTGACAACATGGAAAGGATGAAACTGGAGCTGTAGCTGTATGCATAATTGAGAGAGTATTTTTATGTCAATGACATAAAGCTGTATGCATAATTTATGACAACGACATAAAGATACTCTCTCAATTATGCATACAGCTCCAGTTTCATCCTTTCTATGGGCTACCATCTTTGTAGTCCAGATCCTAGAATGCCAATCCTGCAGAAAGACACATGCTAGAAACATAACCTAGTGGGAAGAACTCTAAACTGGTCACCATGGTTTTAGGAATATACAGCTCAGGATCTGCTGTGCACATAAGCTCTTCCTGATTGCTTATCGGTAGTAGAAATGCCCTTCCCTCTTGAGGTTTTTTTTATGGGGAGCCTTTTTAAAAAAATCTTCACCCCCAGCAACCCCCACAGAGCCTTCCTATTATATGTAGCTCTGATTTACACTGTGGTTCTACCAAAACTGCTCGCTCTCAACCTGTTTCCTACATGGTCTTCCATCTGCTGCTCCTGCCTTAAAACAGCCCCCCTTGCACCCTGTTATGGCTTATATATAGATATCCTCCCAAAGCCTCTTGTGCTCATAGGTGGGGCTTTTCATAGGTGGCTGCATTTAAGGTGTGTGAATGTGGATTAAGGTTGTGATAACTAGATTGTTTTAGCATAGTTCTGGATGTGGATAATGGGAATTCCCAGCCAGGTCTGGGTGGCACCACACAAAAGGCTTGTAGCCTAGATGGGATACAAGGGAAAAGGAGGCTTGCTGCTGCTGCTTGCTGCCTCCTTCCTGATCTGCTGTGTAATGTTTCTCTTTTGTGATGCCATGCCTCTTCCATGCTGTCTTGCCTTGGAACTAGCCGACTATGTACTGAAACCTCTACAAAATGTGAGGTGAAATAAACCTTTCAATTTTTAACTAGCAAGTGTGGAATATTTTGTCTTGGCAGCAAGAAAAGCAACTGAGATACATCCACTATAATACTCTTATTTTTCTGAGGATCCACATCTTAATGCCTGTTTCAGAGTTCAGCAAAGTATGGTCCTCTGGCCAAATCCAGCTCAAGATCTATTTTTGCAAATATAATTTCATTGGAACACTATGACCATTCCTTTTCATATTGAATGTGCCTGCTTTCTTTCTTCAAGGGTAGAATTATTTGTTACAGAGAATACATAATATATAGCAAGCCTAGTTATATTTACTCTGTCTTTTACAAAAAAAGTTTGCTGAACTCTTGTCTTCGCCATTTCTTTCGTACTTATCAGATGTAGCATTGCAACTTCAATATTTCTGCCTCTTCTTGATGGGTTCTAAGCTCCTGAGAGCAGTGTGCATGATTTGTACTTTTTTTGACTCCTTTGTACATCTAGCCTAGACTAGGTTATCCAAAAACTAGCAGACTGGTTTGCTTTTTAACTGATTTTTTGAGAGTGTGGAGTTTACCCCAAATTCTCCATACAATGGTCCTGGTGCCAAAAAAGAAAAAGTAAAATATGTCATGCTATTTTCATGACATTTCAGTCTACAGGTTCAAGATTGAAAATAGGCATGGTCTGTTTGCATCAGTTAGCTTCAATTTTTCTCTATAAGTGAAATACACCTTATAGGGACAGCCATGTATTTCTCCATGATAACTTGGAAAATATTACCCATTTTTGCAAAAGAAAATGCATAACCTACTATCTCCCTATATACTACATACTGATTCCAGTTACCCCAAAACAGTTGCAGACTCCCACCCAACACACTCCTGGGCACACATGCACTCCTTAAGGGCTCCATATATACCAGCACACAGACTATGAACTAGCAATAATTGATCAATAAGCTTCTCCAATGGCTATTGGGCCAATGTTCTTCAAGGCCACTCAGAATCCCAGTCCAGCTTCATGCATGTGGCTGGAATGAGGCTTCCCCTTATCCCAGGTAGGATCGCTCTGTGGTGGCCTGTAATTCTAATACTAGAGGTTGCTTGGTAAATGAACCTCTGAAGGAACAGACTGAAGGGAGCAAGAAACAATTTGTAAGTCTATAGTATCTACTATGAAGGCCTCCCCAGCTAACAGTTGTCAAGGCAAATGAAAATTCTAAGCTCAAAAGTGCTGAAAGAAGCTTTCTTTCCCCAAAAAAAGACAACAAAGAAATCCCCCTCTTTATTAGTGGCTTCTATATAGTCAGATGGGGTTAAATCAGACAAAAAAACCTTTTTTTTGTTCAGTGCTAAGAAGCAGGTCCTGAAGGTGTGTACGTAGTTGCCACATGCACATCTGCATTCTCAGGGTTTCACGTGTTTGTATGTGCTTAGCTGAATTATTACTTTGTGTAACTACACCTTCTATTTGTTTTACCTGCAAATAGAATTGCCTCGCAAAAAGGAAAGGCAAAATTATCAGAACTTTTCTGCAGTTGGCTTCTCTTTCCACTGCTTCCAGCAAGCCCACTTATCTTTGTTCCTCAATAAATGTGAGCCTTGACATGGTGTTAGATGTGATATGATCCTTTATTGGCTTGGCCATGCTTGGTGGCCCAAGCAAAAAGATTCTGATTTTTCTATTGTTAAATTGCCAAAGTACATACATTCAAGTTTGTAGAAAGTAGCCTTTTATAATACTAATAATTTTCTGCAGTTATAATTTTCACGGTATCTACTGATTGAGAGACAATAGGACTTACAAAATTTACACTCTGGTTGTAATAAATACATAACATGTTGAAAAGGAGTCTCATGCATAAGTAAACATTATTCATAAGTGCTTTAGCTACTCTTCTATTTGCGTTCAGCTGAGCAATATTGTAAGTTGTTTGTTTGATTTTTATTTGTTTTTTCATTTATTGGGCTTTCTCTCTAGATCCTTTCCCCAATCTAATCCAAACAAGAACAGCACATAAGCAACTCTAAATATGGCATAGGGGGAAATGTGTATATCCTTTATATCTTTTGTTCACATATTGAGGGCTATGAAAGGCAAAATGTGGTGAGGTGCTTTTTAATAGCATGTTTCATGCTTATCGGTAATTTTTTCCCTCTGACCTTCTGCCTCAGACAATTAATTTTCTTGAACTGCTCACACACTGAATGAACATGGAGGGGGGAATAATGTTAGTACTAGTGAATATAATCTTGGAAGAAAAGCTGTGCAATTATTCAAAGACCTAATCTTATCTTGTTTCATTTTTATATCACAAGTCTACATTTAAAAGTATTAGATATACTGTGCTGCTGTCCCACACCTTCAAACTCCAGTAAATAAATGCTGCTAAGTGCCATGAGGAGTGAAAGAGCTTGTAATGAGAAGTGTGAGGAGATATGTGCTCCATTCATCATTCTGTTCAGTCCAATATTGAGGCTCTTGTTATCAGCAGGATTCGTAGCGATGTCATCACGGCTGGCATAAATCTTCTGTCAGTGTGGGTCGGACTGATGCCCTATTAAAACTCTGCTTTCACCTAATCACAGAATGACCTTTCAATGTCTTTAATTAACCTCTGACCTGAACCATGCCAATGTCTTGTTGGTAGGTAAATCTATGGCATGACATTTGCTTATGACACTACATTTGTCTTGGTTTAATCATCGTACCTTTCAGATTATGGCTTGAATGAAATACAGTTGGGACCCTTGTTAATAGTTGGATTAATTTTTAAAAGGTTAGAACATAATATTTTCCTCTGAGCTCCCAGTGATATCTTTTCAGACATCTACCCCTGGGGAGTTGGAGTCCCCCATTAAAGTATGTTTAGGTGAGCATTCAGTTTCATCACTAATGTCATTTTTTCCACCTCAAATTATTCCTTTTGAGTGAGCTGGAAGCCAGAAGCATTCTAGGTCCTATATAAGACCAGAGGACAAAAGCTTTAAAGTGAAATCTATGTTTACATGTCTCAGATAATAGAATGTAACAATGACATGGAATTAAAAGGTAACAGGTTAAGGAAAACTTTTGTCTCACTTTGGGAATGTGCTTGTCAATTCTAGGCTATGTTTGTACCTCAGGTCCTGAGACTTCTTTGAATAATATCAATTCTATCTCATTCTTCCATTAAATAGAATCAAGCTGGGAACTCCTATCTGAATTAGTGAATATTTAAAATGTAAAATGTTTATAAAAATATATAATTTTCTTATGCACAAATAGAGTTACAAATTGAACTGGTTACTAATTCATTTAAGCTCAGCAGGTTGTTTAAAAAGACAAGTTGTGATTGGCCTATAAGTCACAACATTGTATGAATAAAATAGAAGTTTTGAGCTACCTGAGATTTATTCAACTTTATACTCAATCAGAAGTCCCATGAAGAACTTAGACTAGATAATCTCTCAGGTCTTTTTCAGTTATAAAAGTCAATGATTCAGTGTCTCGACATTACAAATTCTAGGTTTATTGGAAATGAATTTAAAAAGTTTTCATGCCTTTAAAATGCAATTTAAAAGTTACACTGTGAAAGTATCCTGTTGGACTTTGCCCTCTTGCCTGCCTCTTCCTTCCACCCGAATCTCTGTTTATTTACCTGTAAAATAAGGATAGTAATGCCTATCAGTAAAATTCCTCTGGAGATTAATTTAAGTGTACATTCAGCTCCTCATGCAGTAATGCCCAATTCATTGTGGATGTTGGTGCATCTATTAGTATCTACAGTGTTTGCTAGTAGATATTACCTTTTAGCCTGATGCAGTAGCCTCACTTAATCTCTTTTCTTCTAACATCATAAAAACAGTATCATGGTTAATAATTTTGGAGTCACTCAATGACTCAAATAAATGCTCAGTCACCAATTTGCTGGCTGTAGGACCATGGGAAATATATTTAAGATTGTAATATCACTGTTATGGCTTGTGTTTAGCTGTCTCCCCAAAGCCTCATGAGGTTTTAGGTGAGGCTTTTTCAGAGGTGACTGGATACAGAGTGTGTGACTCTGGAATTGATTCATACTGCAATGTTAGGCTCAAGGGCACTAGAATTAAAGGTATGAGTGCTACCTATCCTAAGTGGTCTGAGTAAGATAGCAGGGGCAGAAGGATGTTGCTAAATTCTCTTGTTGCTTTTGTTGTCTTCCACTGCCATGAACTGTTGCCCCTCTGCAATGTGCCACTTTGTTTTGGAGCCAGCCAATTATGGACTAAAACCTCTACAGACCGTGAGCTAAATAAAACTTTCTTCCTTTAACTTTGGGTGTCGGGTATTTTGTCTCAGCAACAAGAAAATTAGCTAACACAATCACAATTTCTCATCTATAAAAAAAGGGCAAATACATGTATCTAATATGTAGACACATTAAATCAGAAAATGCATGAAAGGCGCCATGTCTGATTTTTCTCAATAGCTTATCCCCATTACCTAGCATAGTATTTAGTGCACAGGAGGCACTCAATAAGTATTAACTAAATATTTAGCTATTATTATAATTGTATTATTAATTATATAATAACATTACATATAATACTGCCATCATCATCATTACCAATTAACTTATTATAATTATGTCTCACTGTTTTCATTGGTATAGAAGTGTCAGTAACATTTTTCCCCCATTAAGTTTATTGGTACATATTAGGTATAAAATACATTTACATACATCATTGGTATCTTGTACCATTACATGAATATCTTGGTTCTTATTTTTTTCCCCTTCTCTTGCCCTCCCTTC